>CM073772.1:37850165-38290925 GCA_037158775.1 Hetaerina titia | reverse complement strand
AATTGTTTTCTCGATGGTGCGAATGTCGAGTGGATCTACGAGGTCAATAAATTAAGTAATGGGACTGGCAACGTAGCGTTCGATCTGTCAACACTGGAGGCGCTAGACTTGGAGGGGCAACAGGGGAATATGTGATCCGCCTTCAGTACGCGTTTGAACTCGCTCGAGTCATTTGGTTATCCGTAACAATTTTTTTGTGAAACAATGTTTTCTATTTGTTCTAAAAATGAGTTATGTCAATTTCGAGCAACGGTGTGCTTTCAAGTTTTGCTCCAGATTTGGGCACAGTGCAATGGAAACTCTTGCTAAACTTCAGCAGGCCTACGGAGATAGTGTTTTGTTAAGAGCCCAGATTTTTCGGTGGTTAAAGGCATTTTAAGAAGGAAGAGATTCGATTGAAGATGAGCCACGAAATGGAAGGCCTTCCTCTTCAAGAACCGATGAAAATGTCGACAGAATCCGGGATATTGTACGTTCAGATCGACGGTTGACAGAATGATCGGGAAGAGTTAAATTTGACTCACACCACCGTTCATAATATTTTGACGAATGAATTGGGGATGAGAAAAATATGCGCAGAAATGGTTCCAAAAAACCTTTGGCTAGACCAAGAGGACCAGTAGTTTTTGGTCAGTAAAAACATTCCTGTGGCCCCTCAGCCTCCTAAGTCACCTGACTTGAGTCCTTGTGACTTTTTTCTCTTCCCGAAGTTGAAAAATCAACTTAAGGGAACTCCATTTGGGACAGTCGAAACCATTCAAACGGCTGTAACTGACCAGCTGAAGGCTATTCCAGTATCGGAGTTCCAGCACTGCTATGAGGAGTTGAAGAACCCGCTTCAGCGCTGTGTGGCTTCAGAAGGAAGTTATTTTGAGGGTGACAATCTAAAATTGTAATTCTATTTGAATGAAAACATTTTTTTAATCAGTTTCTTTTCTTTTCTTACAGACCTCGTATTTTGTGAACTATGTTAAAATTAGGAGATTAATGATAACTGGTTATCAAATGTAACATTTATTTTCTCGTTAGTGCCTGTCATAAATTTCCCTAAACTCGTTTCATAATTGCTATAATTACTTTATCGTGAAATATGTTGTTGGTTTGTAATACAAAGAGATTAATTTTCCTGAGAAAAAATCCTTCTGGAAGGTCTATTGTAACACATTTAGGAATAAATCAAAATTACCCAAAGCCGTACTCTTAGGGGCACTAGTTAGGGGACACGGGGGAGGTGCAAAGAATGAGGATAACAAAACCGCACACATTCTCTCACTCCGGTATTTGCCGTGCAAATTGACCGTTGCAAGTCACAAACACACACGGTTTTGTTATCCTCATTCTTTGCACCCTCCCCCGTGTCCCCTAACTAGTGCCCCTAAGAGTACGGCTTCGGTAATTTTTATTTATTCCATTCATTCGGCCGTAGTACGTTCCCTTTCTCTTTAACACATTTAGGGCTCATAACTCCAATTATCCAAGCGAATTTCCTTATAATTCAATCGTCGTAAGCCTTCAGATGGTAGTAAATCATTTAAACCAATTTAAATCCATCATGCAAATCAAGATGGATTAAAATTTATCATTAATGGGAGATGCATTTAAATTTTCAGATAATTGCGATGAATGAAACAAGAAATTTACGCTTCAAACATTTAAAACGCCGAAGGTATATGAAAGTCTAAAGCATAGCTAATGTAAAATTTCACATGGAGGTTATATAAATGTGGGCAAGGGACGCAAGATTCTCTTTGGGGGAAATGGTCGTAAATGATGACAGCGGAAATAAGTCAACTGAAATTATGACATTCCCAATTCACATTCCTGTATGTGTGTACGTGTAGGTATGTGCAAACACATATTACATCTATCATTATATATATATATATATTATTTAGGTAATCTACCGGTTAAGGTAGGTTTTTGGATGGACATTACTATCAAATAAATATTTTGTAACTCCAAACAAAACCCAATCGAGCAACCTAAACTACATCAGGTCCCTCTTCATCTCTGTGTAATTCTTTCCTCCCTTCATCCCATCAAACATCCCTATCCTGTTCCTACCCTTTCCTCGCTTGCCCAACATTCTCCTCTCTATTACCTTCTTCAACATTCCACTACCGCTCAATACGCCTTTCATCCATTTTTCCTGCCTCCATAGGATTTCTCTCAACAAACCCCTCTCATCACCCACCATCTCCAGTACTTCCTCATATGTATATATATATATATATATATATATACAAACAAACACTGAGATAATAAATATTACACACACAGAAACATAAAAGGACACTTACAGTAGATATTTACGTTTCGACGGTACGGCCGTCGTCATCAGGCCGTGCCGTCGAAACGTAAATATCTACTGTAAGTGTCCTTTATGTTTCTGTGTGTGTAATGTTTATTATCTCAGTGTTTATTTGTGTGTTTGTGCGTCGCCGGAGAGCGTCAATTACAAGATTAGGTATCCCCATTGGTCTTAGTGGGTTGGAGAAAGGGTGGTGATGGAATGGATAATCCTCATGCCAACCAGTCGTAGAGCTTCTTTGAAACCCTTCGCGCGTCCGAATGGGCAGAATAGAAGAGGGAGAGAGATGAGAAGAGACGAACGCCCCAATTTAGAATGGGCGGCGCGGTTGATCGCGCGTCACAAGCATCAGCTCATGTCGCCGCCAGTCTCGGGTCTCGTGCGGTTGCTAACGAAACTGGCGAGTTGGAGAGGGTATTTTCACACGTCAAGAACGCTCTGGCGCCATCTATCCTTTTGGAGATGTGCTTAAAAGTCACAAGTCACCCCCCTCCCTTTTACATATTTCTATATCTCTGCACTCGAAGAAGGAACTCTCATCTGTTGCGCATCGAAGGAAACCCCAGTTTAGCATCCCGTGATTGTTTCTGCGAGGCGGGATCCTGCTCTTCTCCTTCCTCGTCAGAAATCTGGGTTCGATACTTAATAAACGAGTGGAGGATTTTACTCTCGGGTGTCAGTTTGGGTTTAGGCTCCAGGAGTTGACACATGAATTATTTTGCGTTTCCTGATTATTTGTCCTAATTTCAGTTTTTTCAGCGAACTCATATCACCGTGGGGATGTGGCTGTAACGATTAAGAGTAGTAAAATATCTCCGAGAAACGTTTTGAAAGGTTTAAATCTTTTTTAGATTTAATGCTGAAATGAAAATCACCGAGTTGGATGGCTAATTTATGTGAGGTATTACAGCGATCCTGTTGGCTTCCAATAATCTAGTTGACTTGCCTGGCAATATCAAAGTCGTCCTTCTAAATTGGATACATATTTGCTACCATCCAAGTGACCTGCCAATACATTGTAATCTCTCTGTAGTGAGAGGTCGGTTTATAGAATAAGTAAATTATATAAGCTGGTTTTCATTGGCCATTAGCTTCCTCATTTTTACGAGGCATATTCATAGAGTAAGGCCCATTTGCTTATATTTAAATATTGGTGCTTCAGAACAGTTTTACTCCTGCAGCGCCATCCACTGATTCATTGAGAAGCTATAGCAGCATTTGTTTTGTTTCAGAAGTTGTTTGCTTGTCCGTGCATGCAAACAACAAGGTCGGTTTATAGTCAAAGAAAATTATATAAGCGGGTTTTCATTGGCCATTGGCATCCTCATATTTACCAGTAATCTTACTCTTTAAAAATACCTGTGCAACACTAGTAAAGACAGATACTGTCTAATGGAATGAAAACTATGTCACCCCTACTTCTGGCATCGAAAGCAGAGGTACCCCGAAGTGTTTGTATATGCGTTTCTGCATTAAGAGTAAGCTAAGTTTACAAGACGTTTGGCTTGAGATATGAAGTGTATTGTATGGTTTCTGCTTATTTTTGACTCTAAACATAGGTCCCCAAGGTAGAAATACGGTTTTCAGTATCGTCACAAATTTAAGTAGTGCTCTTTCAGGCTGGTGGTAATTAATATTTATTGAGTTAAATAAATGTTGTGTTTGGCTATTGTATGGTAATAAATGGTTCTAAAGCAATTGTTGTCGTGCATAATCAGATATATAAATTTGTATTCGTGAGAACGAAAACTAAACTACAAAAGAAATTGTCGAAGTTGTTTTTGGAATTCCTAATTACCGTGAACTTATTCCTAAATATTGATGTAATTTCCTTATGCTCAATTTCAGATCGATAAATCAAGCTAGTACGGTTACATATTGCGCATAATTTGTCGCAGAAACCTACCACCAGATTTTAAAAAAATATCAGTAGTAGTAGTTTTTAGGGGAGGCGACCGAAAGCTGAAGTCATTTGCGCTATAGGGGATGGATGGGAAAGAAGGAAGGGTAGAGGGAAACCCGGCGTGGAAATTCAATCTATTCTTCTCGAAAGGCGCCAAGGGGTTCGCAGTTTAACGCCCCCATCCGACGGATCATGTACTCATTCAAAGTGTCTCTCCACAAAGCACTTCAAGTAGGGATCGGGATACTACTGAAAAATATCTTTCGCCTCCGGGATCCGAACCCGGGCCCTCTGGGTAGGAAGCCAGTACGTTAGTACCGCACCACTCCGATCCATTAAAAGATCATGAATCGGTATTTAAAAAAACAAAACAGTTGCTAAATTAGCAATTTCAACAGCAGCATACTAATGTTGATTAGCATTTTGTCGTGGAACTTTGTGTAAGATTACCTTGTGTAGTGTTAAAAACCTGTTTGATAAACATATTAGCATTTTCGGTCTTTTGGAAACTTCAGTGAGTCGATATCCAATGAATCATCAATTACTTTTGGAAACTTTGGCAGAAATGGTGGAAGTCAACGAACTCTTCACTTTTAGGCCATTTTAGGAGCCTGCCATAAGTACCCTGTCACGTGGAATTTTTTCTGGAAAGGTTCCCGGATGCCTTTCCGCGTGTTCGACCCGGCCGTAGTTGACTGAACGGAAACGGTATCGCGAACAATTTATAAAATAATAAATGCGGCCACGAGCAGTTGGTATTGATTGCCTAGGGAATAAATACGTTTTGGGTATTGATTTGCCTACTTGGCTGCTCCCTTAGTTCAGAGAGTCTATCGATCCGTGGCTTCTATTCCGCCTCGGTGCAATTTTGAAAGTTACGGAGGCGATGGGTTCCAGTCACGATTTCTCTGGAGTGATATTCCTGCGTGTGCGCCCGTCCCCCTCACGACTGGTTAACCTGGTGCAAATTACAAAAACGGAACACTCGCATCGCCTCAAGTTTTCGCTCAAGTAAACTTCATATCAACTGGTCTACGACGAGAGAAATATAATAATGAAAAAACATTTGAAGTATATCCATAAAAGTAAATATCTTAATTTTGCTTTCGTTTAAGACATTTTTTTCGTCAAACTACCAAAATTTGATAACGCTATCATCTTTGCAAGCTTAAACCATGAATTATTTTATTTGAAACCAATAAGATGAAGAGGTCTCGATGTAATTTAGTATGCGTGTCTGCACTGGAAAATCTGTAATAAAATTAAGGCCTCCAGATTGCGTGTAAGCATTTATCCCAAAATCGTAATGTATTTCAATAAAGGAAACGTAAGTATTTTCTCGAATCTAATTAATTTAGTTTAAGATAAAAATGTCTTTTAGTTAGGAAAAATAATTATACAAAGATGAAGTTAACTCTTTGGTAAACAAATAACTTCGTACCCATGTTGTTCCTACTCTCGTATCCTTCGTTCCTGCTAAAAACTTTCTTCACTCGTGAAAAATATTGAAACAACGCATCAAGCATTGTGATTATAGAACTCTTTAGAGACAGAGCACATAGAACTCTTCACAACATAGGTGAATTGTTTATATCTTTCAAAAACAATTCCTAACAATATCTTTGCTTCAAAGAACGAAAAGAGATTTCCATAACTTATATTCGTGCTTTGAGTTTATGATTCTTCGAATTTCCTCTCTGGTCACAAGAAAGCCTAGCAGAAGTATTGATAGCCGTTAAATGCATTTTGCGTGTTGAATGGCTTTTTCGTCTGTCGTTGGTGGATCGTATGGTGCTGAGATATGTGCAATTTTTTCGCTCGTTCACCGTGGGAAGAAGGGCGCAAGTTTCCCAAGGGGACTCTTATCGCAGATTTTGTCTTCCGAGCGTATTTCAATCAGTTATTTAACAATGATATCCTTCGGAAAGTTCCAGACCTGGACGGAGAGCACGAGAATATTTGCGCATGTACAATTATATAAAAAAAATGATCCCGAGGTCCCACGAATGCCGAATCCTCACGTCTTGAGCTATCTGGTGTCATTTTAAGGAGAGAAATGGTGACATGTCACTTGCGAACAAAACTCTTTTTCAACTTACTGTTTTAAACACTGAGTTGATCTGGAACCTCAAATCAGACATCCGTATTTCTAATGAGAGCAGAGTCGCCCACATGCCCGGGAGCAATCGGAAATTATAGGAAGTTGTGCCACTTTTGAAAAGAGTAATTGCTTTGCCCATCCCCATGCCTTCTTCCGTGTCACATCGACCCCTTCCCCTCTCATGATCAAGTCTAAGCATACTCTCTTCTTTTAATTTTTTTCATCTCTCCATATTCCCTGCCATATGCCCCTAGTTCGTGAGAACATTTTTTTCCACTATCGTACCTAGTCATCCTTCCGTCTACACTCCGTCCTCTCCACCACTCCTGGTTTCAAATCCCTAAACGCACCTCCCCCTCCCCAACTGACCATTTCACCAGTAATTGAGAGCACACATCTATGATTGGTGTCGTCAGTTCATTCGAGTTTTTGCAACAGATATTTTCATGTAGATGGTGTCTTAGTTGTGAGCGAAAAGTTATATAATATGCCGCACTAGACAAATTTCGCTGTTTCCTTGTTTTTTTGGGGCTTTTTCAAGTTGATGTGCTTTAGATCAAATGGCTAAAGACAAACATAATTAATTTATGAGTAACATAAAATAACTTTCAAAAGGTATTTAGTCATAATGAAAAAAATTCACATTCTTAAATTTATTGCAGAAAGCATTCAATAAATCGTATGGGCTGCCTCTATTTGTTTTCCACCCTGAAAATGTCATTATACCGAAAGCTCTATTCACCACCATACTTCATGGACAAACTGCCTATGTTTATGTTCTTCTTCTTTCTCGGGCACTACTTGAAGTTTGATAAACTTTTTTTATCATGCTTTCCAAGGGGGAAAGTTTTAGAAAATATTTAGAAAAAATTCTCTTTCGATAAACAGCAAAATCTTCTTTCTTAGAGCTACCAATTCAAGTGAAAGGCGTTCTCGGAAGCCGTTGACTACCTGCCTCCTTCAGGGCCACATTCTCCAGTCGTGAAACTTTTGCGGTCGAAATTTATTATCAATACTAAATAAGACAGCATTTACGGCAATACTAAATAAATGACATAGACATGGATATCACCCGAAAAACGCCACAGAAGAGCTATCGTTCTTACAGCGCGGCGCAGTTGGAGCATTCTTTTTTATCAGCAAACGACGACCCTGAAAAATGACGCTTCTCAGTCCGACGCCTCTGGAAACCCCAACCCCCATCCTCTCTTACCCCCATTCCTAGCCCGATGCCCTTCCCGTCTCACTTACCTCTATCCCTCCACCCCATTCCATTCACCCTCCCAAAAGTCTACCCCATTTGCGCCTCGTCCATCTCCGGATTGCTGCACTTCGTCCGACCCTGATCTACTTCTTGTGGCGCGGCTCCCTTGTTCCATTGCGCACCCCCCCCCCCCACTATCGCGTTCCATGCACACGTTCCTTAAGTACACGGTCTCTCTCTCTCTCCCCACTCTATCTCCGGCTCCCGCTCACCCCCACCTTCCCGTTAGTGTATTGTATAATCCTTTTCTTCCCCCCCATCCCATCCTCATCCCTCCCGCCCCGCTACTTACTTTCCCTCTCTCTCTCTCGCTTCCTTAACCTCACCCCACTTAGATCCTTTCCCCACTCCTTCCTGCCCCCGACGTCATTGCTACTCCCCCGTGATCACGCTATTTATATTCGCCGTGTACATATGTGAGTGTATGTACTCGCGGATTTTATTTTATTTTTACCTTCCTTCCAGAGGAAAGGTCTTTTTAGTTCCTTCGTCTTCGTGTCATTTCCCCACATGTTACCGTTTCCAATCGTAGTGACTTGTCGTGCAAGATTTTCTCTCTTGTCCCTTGTATATCTAGTTTGATTTTTTCCTCTCGTGCCCGGTTTCATTTGGAGTCACCTGGTTATATATTTCCTCTGCCCGATGATATAGTGGAATTTTTTGCAGAAATGGAATTTGGCAGTGGCATCGTGCAGATGATGAACAGTATTTACCTGTTAAACATTCATCATCATCATCAGTATTTCAATCCTAGGGTTGGTTTACTGCAGCCCTCCATCCTACTCTATTTAATGTCAATTCCCTCAAGACTTGATACCTTCTCTGTTTTACGTCCTTCTTAATTTGTCCTATGTACATGTCTCTTGGTCTTCCTCGCGTTATCTTTCCTTCTATTATATTCCTAATCAATCCATTGTTTCTCAATGTGTGTCCAATCCATCCATTTCTTCTTTGCCGTAGAGTTGTCCTTATGGTCCTATCCTCTTTTGATCTTCTATATACTTCCTCATTCCTTACTTTGTCTGTCCATTTAGTCTTCATCTAGCATCATGTTTCAAAGGCTTCAATTCTTCGTTGCTCCACTTTTCCAATGTTCCAAGTCTCGGAACCATAGAGCGCCATGCTCCACACGAAAGTCTTGACGAATTGTTTCCTTGTTTCCAGCCTTAGGTTCTTTGAACATAGTAATTGCCTCTTCTTCATGAATGCGATCTTAGCTTGGGCTATTCTTTTCTTATTGAACATCTTGTTCCATTCGACGTTGTCAAAGGCGTTCTCCAAGTTCAAGAATGCCACGTATAATGGCTTGGTTACGTGTCTCATTTTTTCAGCCAGACTCTCAAGTTGAGAATTGCCTCTCTGGCTCCTCGGTTTTTTCTGAATCCGGATTGGTTTTCTGAGAGGATTCCTTCAATCCTTCCTTCTATTCTTCGGATAATTATCCGAGTAAGGATTTTTGATGCTTGACTCAACTGGCTCAATGTTCTGTGTTCTTTGCATTTATCTGTTTTCGGTTTCTTCGGTATTGCAATCATTATACTTTTCTCGAAGTCTTCTGGTATCTTTCCGCTGTCGTAGCTGTCTTTGATTATTCCATAGAGGGAATCCTTCGGTTTGACCCCGAGTGCCTTGATTATTTCTCCGTTTATTTTGTCAGCTCCTGGTGCCTTGTTGTTTCTCAGGTCTGCCACGGCTCTCTCGATTTTGCTTCTTAATAAATTACTGCGGATCCCGATCGTCTTTACTTATCATGCTTTCATCTTTAATTAAGTCATCTTTTAGTGGTTTGGGAGCTTGATATTATGAAAACATAAGTACCTGACGACTTCGGCGATTTTTTCCGCGGGACTGACCTTACCCTAATCACTAAATCAAATTTTGCTCTTCGAGATCTCCGAGATTGCCTTTGTGCTTTTTTAACTAATATAATTCCTTATCTGGCTCTATAAAACCACGAACAGACGTTTTAAGAGACTTAAACAGTACTTATTAGTCCGCAATTTGATGAATATTTAGGTTTTCTGACGCCTCTTTTGAAAAAGTTTCCCTTTTTGTTTATTCGTATTTTTGGCCAAGCTTTTAATATTTCTTGCTTTTTTGTTTTGACATATTTTCCAAAACAAATGAAATTTTGATATGGAGAGGATCCAGTAAATTTCGTAGCCCTTTCATGGACCAATAGTTAATGTTTTTGGTTGTGAAAATTTTAAACACAAAGGATTTCTTATCTATTAGTGTTACAACTCTCTTCTGGTATTGTAAATTTTTTTGTCTCTACTAAGTTTCGCTTCATCTTTCAGAGTCCTCTTCGTTATTTCCATTATTCTTTATCGTGTTAATGTTTTTTTGGTAATTTTAGCCTTATTTTAGTGTAATGGTATCTACTCTTAATTCTTCTTCTTCTTCTTTCAATGATAGGATAATCCCAATAGGAAGTAGTAAATATGTGAATTTGAAATAAGTATACTGTATTCTCCTCCGAGAGATGTTCTGTCACAGGGGAAGTTCTCTTTCAGTACTTTCAGCGATCGAAGGCCCAAATAGTTCTGAAAGCAAAGCTGACCACAGAACCTTGGCTAGCTCATAAAAAATTCCTAATTTAACTCGAGGTTTTTTTTGTTGCTTTGTATGTTCCAGCGTTCTGCTTCTCCCCGGCCTCTTAATCGACCCTTTGTTCGTCTATCTTAGCCAATTTTTCTTTTAGGCTCTGGGTGCCTTTGGATTTCTTCCCAGATTCGAGGTTACGCATCACGATTTCTCAACATGCAAAAACGAAAACTTTCGTTTAGTTTGACTGTAACGAAAAGTTATATTTTCAAGGTAAAACTTCAGTGAAAACGTAAAAGCTGAGTGAGAAACAGTCAATTTTGTTATTATGAAAATGTTATTTATTTACGCCTTTTTCTAAAAAATATTAATGAATTTGTTGCTAATATGCCTGTATTATCTTTATGATTTTCAGATATTAATACTCTTTCGATCTTTGAGCGTTAATCAAATTCTCATTGATATCATTTGATTACAATTCATCCTGAAAAATTACTATATCATTTTTCCGTGCCCAAAGTTGAAAAAATATGTTAGCAAACATTATATATTGAGATTAGTATGTAATGGAGGAGACTTAGGTGTAATGGGGGCTCTAATATATTATACAGCTATCAGACGGAAGCCTTCTTGTACTCGAAACGTAATCGAGTCTTATTTTCGATTACTTTGCGCACCACGTGATCGAGTTTTGGGACGTAAAAAAATCGAAGGTTGGATAAGAGTTTATTTATTTTTTCTGGACACGAAGGAGCGTTGAAATAGTGTATTTCTTTGGTCCTTCGAAGGAGTGAGACTCATTTGTTGAAAGCGGTCAATAGCCAAGGGGTGTCTCAGAGAAATATCTCCTCTCTCTTTTTCCCCGTATGCCTCAAGGATTCCATTGAGAAATGTTCTCTTTCATTGATATTCTCCATTGGCCTCTTTTGCACGATTTACTTTTTCCAAATGCTTTATTTGATTCCTCATCAAATTGGAATAAAAGAAATATGGCTCGATATATTGTTTTACCTTAATGTTTCTTTCGTTGTAACTTACACGATTGAGTCAAACGCGTTGATTTTTTACGATTAACTTAAAAGTGATATACGAGTAAGTTTGTTACAAATGATCGTGCATTCATGTTACCGATTCATTATTTATCCCTTCAGTCTTCCTTCGACCAAAAAATAGAGAATTATCCTAAAATCGATTATAACTTCTCTTATTGATTATTGCATTCTCGACTGGTTCACTCCCGGGGTGTAAAAGAAACGGGGAACTATTTTTGCTACGAATCTTTCTCATAACCAGGTTCTATTCTGAAGTTATGTCCATCTTACAATAACTGTTCTGACGTAGACCATCCTTGTTCTTTCATCGATGCATTTTTCCACGTTCTCTTTTCCTCGCTTCGAAATAGGATTTCATTTTGCCATTTGGATTCATACGAAATATTTAATTCTAACACATGGATTTTTCCTGGGATTTGTTTTGCATCTAGTGCGTCATTACCCTTCGATTTTAATTTTGCACTCATTTGCCTTATCCTTTCTCAGAGTAAGGGTCAAGTACACGACATTCGCGTGCCTTTAAGCAATTGACTCGGAGGTCTTTCAGTTCCTGGCGTCAGTGGCATTGTCGATGCGGCTTCGGAGAAATGCACGTGCCCTTTCTCCGTGAAAAATTCCATCTCAATGCGCTAGCGTCGTAAAAATTGAGGCCTTACATTTTCACTGTAATTTTTTTCAGTATCAGAGGAAAGAAGCCGGTGACCAAGAATTTACGAGAATTAATAAAGAACTAAATTTTAACGCATAGGGAAAGGTATTCGCGTAAGAAATGAATTCATATATTTACTTTTATCATTAAAATTAAACTTCCATGGTTAATCTCAGGAATATGTAAACTTCACCACCGGAGAGTCATGAGATTTTCATTTCATAATTCGAGATCGTAGTCTCCTGTAGAAATACATGTGGACTTGAAAATCGTCGAGATCTTTATAGTGTGTAGAGGGTAATGTTTAATATTTTCATATTGGAAAGACCTATTGGCACTCACCGAGCGAGGGTGACTGGTTTTACCATGAAGAACAAAGGTGTCAAGAGGCCCATTAACAACCACGGGAACGTGAAATCTTTAAGAAAGAGGGAAAGAAAGAAAAGGTAGAATCACGTATCTGAATGTCCCGCAGGGTCATGATCAGTAAATTCCAGGATATGTCCATTATTCAGCCCCAGAAATATTATCGTTCAAATTTTCCATTTACGCGTAGGCAATTCCCCAAAGCCGCCTGAAGGGCGATTGTCAAGGACCGCTTGGGAATGGGCCAAGAAAAAAGTCTAGAGATGTGTTCCAATACGTTAGTGTCTCCCTCTTTATGTGTTGTAGCTGGGTGAGCCGGAAAACGAATTAATGAAAATGGTGCAGCAAGTAAGACTTCTTTTCTACAGAATGTAATTTTTATTATCGACTAATTTCTCTTGAAAAGAGGCAATCTTTCTCTCCTCTGATTTTTCTTTTCAATTTCATACTATGGGTCGATGACTTTAGGACTTGGATTGGGATTGGATTTTAAAAAAATTAAATCGCACTTGTCAATTGTAATGTTGATACCAAAGTATTTTACGTGGTTATTTAAACACCAGTTTGTGGTGTCCGGTATCATTTAGTTACGTAGAAATGTGAGATTTTCGATATTCGCCCATTATCCACTTCTATGTAGTACCCTGTAAGCCGCCGCTAGGGTATGGCAGGGGGTGATTCAACGCCAGGCTTGGAGAATCAAAATTTAAGACTTGCTTAATTGTTAACATCATATAAATATTAAAATCACAATGAAATAATAGAGATGTTAACTACAGCCACATACTCTACGGTATCTGAGCACTCTACTCTACTTCTCTGCGCATGCAATGCGAGATGCTGAAAACAATGACAATAAATTTGAGGTTAACCCCGCCTCTCCTATCTCAAAAATCCCACCCCGCTTCACCAAGTTCACCATCCGAAAACTTGGTGACTCACCGTGCTCTCGCCCGTCTGTCTTTTCTTAGCCTCCTCCTTAATTGCTCGTCTCGGCACACTTAACCCACACTCATTTCAATGTCACGGACGTTGTCTTGGCGAAGAAACCCTCATAAATTTTTAAACAAGTCCCACCAATTTCACGTGTTAAAACAGAGAACAATACATCCGTAAATATTTAGACGTAATACTCTTCAAGGAAAAGGTTGGAGATGTGCGCCTCCATCTAGACCACGGAGAAGCCAAATCGGATCCGTATGTCTCGCTTATCAGTAGTTTTCAGGTGATGACGGTTTCACCGACATTCCTGGCGGTATCTTCAGGTGATGTCTGTTGCTTCAAAATTTTCTATGGCGAAAAAAATGGACCTGAAGTTGCCACCTGGAATTTGGCGAAACCGTCGTCGTCGAAACCTGTAGATAACCAACGCGGAAGAGGACTGGAAATATTCACGAATCTTATATCGGATCGTGAAAACCGTGGTGTGGGGGACTAACCTAGTGTGCATTTGGTAATTCCTCTCGAGCCCGTATTGTTTATTCGAAAAATGCTTGTGAGCGTTGTCAACTAAAAGTTTGAGCAGTCCTGTTTCTACCAACTGAAATTGCTTCCTAATTTTCTCCGTTCTTGGCTCGTTTTATGCCGGTTTTCAATTGACAGTTGTGGGAAATTAATTCGAAAAATTCACAGATTGCTTGTACTCCGAATGATGTCCTTCGGTTAAAATTATAGCAAAATTATGCCAGTCTCTCGCAAGTTATTTGCCAAGTCGAGAAGAACACTCTGATTGAGCCGAACAACTGGGCCGAACTCGTGCCAGAAGCGATCAAAAATGGCTCCCTCATCTAACCTCGCGTACGTTCCGAAACGCGCTTTGTTAGGTTAGGTACCGTCCGTGCCAAGCAAATGAAGTACTTGCGAGAAAATACTAAAACGTTCAAGCGAACGGCTCGTGAGCACCCGCATACACGCACTTCCACGCGTTTGTTCTCCGTGACACTCTCTGTACTCTCGGCCCCTTAGAGAATCGAACCTCCCGTCGTCTCCTCGCCCGAGATAGCTGTAATTGTTATTTTTTAATCGCATCATTCTGTGAGAAAGTAGGTATTGCAATGTGCGCAAGAAAACGAGCTCCTGGGCCCTCGGGCCAAAATAGAACACCTGGGCAATTAAGGTGAAGGCCCACGACAGAAACCTTCCCGTTCGCGGCCCTTCCCTCGTAGGTGGTTTGAATTTTTTGACCTGAACTCTGCCCTCATTTTCATTCTTAAACGCCGCCGGCGACCTTAGCGTTACGCCTCGCGCCATTCCTTTTCCCATCTTTTTCAATCGGAAGCCCTGGTGCTTGGAACTTTTTAATCGACGTCTCGTACCCTTCTCACCTTGTCTTGGTGGCGTAACTTGTCAATCGCCCGTATGCGTAATATGTACTAGTTCTTACTGATTTCTCCTCGAGTTTTTCGTCGCCAGTCATCTCCCTTGCCCTTGGCATGTTTATTCGACCGTTTAGCTTCCATTAATATGACTTCATTATCCATTTACTCTTAAACTCCTTACTATTGAGGTGAACTGATGAGGTACATAGAATAATATCGGTTTTGCACCAGAGCTTCTCTTACAGATTATCTGGTTACACATCAGTGAGTTTTCCAATGAGTTTTTACTAGCGCTTCTGTGTTTTTCCATTCAAACACCGCATGATATCAATCGAATCGTTCGGAAATACCAGAAAACATTACATTAGAATTTCCTCCGGATTCATTGAATCGGAAAGTGCATAGGACCATTGAATAAAGAGTACAGCCAAACCTCGCTATTTCCGAAGCGTAATTATCAGAAAGCAGTGGACTTAATAGGAAGGGAAATGGAGATAGTTATGTCGAAATGACATGAGAACCCTCAATGTAGAATATTAATGAGAAGTGTAGTTAATTGAACGCACAGTTGCATGAAATGACGTTTCTGTGAATATGTTTGGGGAAAAAAATCAAAACTAAACGTAGTCGTATTGGAGACAAGGGATATCTACAACGAACAGAGGTTATCGTCGGCAAAGTCAGTTGAAGGGGCGTGAAGCCATTTCCATTGAAGAGGGATGTCAAGTTTAACGTAAAGACACCGGAACAATGATGCAGAACTTGATTATGCATCCTTTCTTATCTCTCCCCAGTCATTTAGTCATTTTTCGCACGTATTTTTCATGCTGGTGTGCGTGTTCTTTTATATCTCGCCTTCTGACACTTATGAGTTGGACAAAGTCACATATTTTGTACCACGTCGACATATCAATCGTCAGAAATACCTACTATATATGACGCGAGCTGCAATCTGACCTGATCGAATCAGTTCTCGTTTGCGACGTCGCAGGTGGAATTCCCGAGTTCATTTTCAAAGGATTGGGAGAGTTCATCCTTCGGATCAACCCGTCAAAGGATGTATTTCATATTTCAAAGAGACTATAGTTCCGGAGAAGGGATTTTTCTTGCATTTAAATTGGCTTCGCGCTTCATGATTAGTTAATTATACGCAGTGATGAGGCGTTGTGCCAGCAGCACCCACCATTCGCGGAACTCCAGTTGAAGGTTATATACTCTCGCCTCTTACCTACTCGCAATCGCTGTAGCCCACACTGTTCCTGTCTCTTTCAAATCTCATCCATCATTACTTCACGTCCTCTTCTCTATTGACCAATGTAATCTCCCTCTCTCCTTCCTCCAGCCTCCTCAGTGACGTTATTAGTTCTTTATTTTTATCTGGTTGAAGATAAAAAGTGGAGTTAACAGAATTTATCAATAGCACATAGAAGATATCCCTAGAAAATTTTATCTGGATAAAAGATAACCAATTTTTATAGAAAAAAATGAAAAAGAAAAGAGCGTAATGCATGAAGTTGAAGTATTGTGCGTCTTGAAGTATTATGAAGTAGCATGAATATGAAGTATTGTGCATCTTTTTCGTTCCATATGCGAAATTATAATTATTATTTGATTGAAATAGCCTCAAATAGAAAAGGAAACGGTTATGAAAGGCGAGCAGTAAGAATGAAAGAATTTTCATAGGTGTAGTCCATTTTCAGCGTAATGCATCGGATATTCTATAAAATTTTAGAAGTGATAAAATGCTGTAATATTTGCGTAAAACATTGAGGTTATGTCGCAGTGAACGTTCATGAAAATCCTTGGAATGATTTAAAGCGGAAAAGCTCGTAATCTATGGGTTATAATTCATACCATTGATATTCAGTTAGGAAACAGCCTAGTCCAGAGCAGCAAAACTACAATTTATGTTTTCGAATTTATCGTGTTCTCCGCATTTAAATGATTCACAGTAATTTAAATAGATAATGCAACTCTTCCCAAGACTTTTTTCCGCCACCCAATGCAGCCACCATGCGATCTTTCGAACAACAGCATAAAAAAAACATTTACTCCTGAAACTAAGTTTAGGAATATGCTTTGATTGAACTTAGAAATTGTCTATTCGTTTGAGATGCAGATCACTCCAATAATATGAGTGATGGGATATTTATAAGCAGTTTATATGATATTTCTAAACTTTTATCCGTGAAAGTATCAAAAGTTTAGGATACCTTCATGGATAAACATTTAGGAATCACACATGAAAATAAAATTGCCGTACGTTAAGAGCTGATAGAGATTTTATTTTTTGTTATTATATAAACATTATATTAAAGATCTATTAAATTAATTAGTGAAGTTTAGGATTACTATTTCATGAGTGAGCACTCCCGTTATAGTGTTTTTTTTTTAGAATCAAGAATCATTATTTTCAAGGTTCACAATACCAGCAATGTGAATTGAAAAGAAAGAACCTTAGAATTTAATTATGCATTTGTTACGCATTTAATTATAGTATGGATTTACGAACAGTACAAAACATGCATTATACTGGACGTGAACAATTAAGAAAAAAACTATTTATATTTGGAATGTATACTCATACTGAAATTATTCCATTCGTTTATTTTCCGCGATTACTTTGGAAAGAAAGTGTTGAAGTGTTGAAAAATTGAGGCTAGGGCGTGGCGATGTCTGTCGAATTCCATTAATTAACGGCATAATTGGATGGAATTTCACATCACGTAATCCTGCGGACGTGTCGTGAGTCTTCAATCAATGCTTGCTTTTCTGGAGAAATGTGCTCATTTTCAGTGCACCTATTACTCTTATAATCACGTGGTGGCTAATGATATAACTGCCGATCGAGTGAGTTTAAAAGAATAAATTATTTTGCGAAGTTCTTAAAATGCGTGAACAATATTCATTTGAAATGGTTTTGGCAGTAGTGGAAATGAACGGTTTCCTTTTAATTAAAGAATAAATATAGTATATGTAAATATAGAATAAATATATATATATATATATATATATATATATGGGTCGCGGTGGTCTAGCGGGTAGAGCGTTGGACTACTGACCGGAGGGTCCCGGGTTCGATTCCCGGGCAAGGCACTCTGGGCACCTGCAGCTCCACCCAAGCTCTGTGGTTTTTCGGGTACCAGATCTTCCTGGGAAACCGTAACCGGCACAGGGAAAGGACCTGGCCCCCTACCCTGATGTGTGAATATTCACACGCCGTTGGGCTTGGTACACGGGTGAGCTCTACCATCACCTACTAAACCGACCTTCGACCCTTTGATTACTGTGTTTATGGTTTATATATATATATTTATATATATTTTATAGTTTATTTATATATATACATAATGAACCTTGTTCTAATCCATCGAAGTTTTATAATTGCCTAGGTATGCAGGAGTAGCAGAATGGTTAATTTTTAGCTTTTCTGATGCAAAACCTTCTCGTTAATTATAAAATGGAGATGTTTAATTGAAATTAAAGAATTGTAATTAAAGAATTTCGTTCCCGGGAATGTGATGTAATTCTGTTACTACAACATTGTATTTTTGTCTTCAATGACCATTTTGGCTTCAATGCTAAATACCAAATGGTAATGTAGAAAAATTAATTCTTTGGATCCACATTTTACACCCGATCGAAAAAATCACATTCTCCGAATGAGATAGTTATGTTTGAATGCGGTGTGATAGCTATGAAGGACCCCTTTACATTTTATTGGCCAATTAACTACGAGTGATTAAATTCTTGAGGAAGTAATGTTTAAAATTGTTGGTGGGAAAACTTGCAGTTTTATCAATTTCTGTCAACGAAAAAATTGATATTTTTCAGTAAGATTTATTAGACAGTTTACTTTCAATTAGTTAGTTATACGTGTGTATGGCTCGCCATAGGTATTCCCCAATGAAGTCCCTACGCTAGAGTTTTTACTCAACAGATTGAGGGATATCAGTATACAAACAAAGAATGACTTTGTTGAGTGCTGTTTTATCGGAAAATAGATTTTAGGGCGGAAAGGAGATAGAAGAGACTCCTAAACGTCGTTCCGAACTGGAAATCAGCAGAATTCCTCAAATTCTTGCGTCGGTTTAAATTCAATTTTGAGGTAGAGAATTGAGTTAGTTAAAATCCGGTCATTCTTAATATGTGATCACAAGAATGTTCTGGGTTTTTCAATTCCACGTCATTCTTAGCAATGGTAAAATGAAACCATAACTTATCCGCCGGTGGGGCGTATTCAAAGACGTTCCCAGAAGGATGACTGCCCCTCCCCATCTGGGCTCTACGTCACTCGTCGGGTCAACCGACTCTTCGCGGTGTACGCGGACAATTTTCTCCCTCCGCGATCCACCAACTGTTAGAGCACTGTTATATTCAGAGATTGAGACAGCGCATATTGTACCAACTTCAGAACTACCTACTGATAAACATTCCATTAGCATCCATGCTTTTCATCGCAGGTTATTCTGATTGCTTACGATACTTTATCATCAATTAGTACATAACTGAAAGTCATTCATATCAGTATCTCCAAAGATACACATTTCAAACATATAGGTTAAGTGTTCTCAAATACGAAATAGCAGCAATTTATTCGCTATTCAGTCATAATGCATTGCATTAAATCGATAATAACCCGCTATTTTAAGAGTTAAGAATTCTGCTTTCTTCGTTAACTTGGTGTGTTATTTAAGTGGCAGTAGAAAACAATACAGTGGTATACAAGAAAAATAAATAGGTGTATAGGGGAAGGAAATGGGTATATTAGTCCTTGTTATGAAACCTAAATTTATAGCCGCATGCATGTTATAAAAATACCCGTACGACATTAATTTCTCTCTTTAACATAGAAGAAGAAATTTCTTTTCGCGTTGATTAAACAGATTCCTATGGAATGCCCAAATTAGAACATTATAACTGGGGTATCGAATTAAAAATTTTAAAATTGTTTCTATTGTGTTTACTTCAATCGTAGAGACCCAACTCTAGCGGCAGAACACACAGATGCGAGCGTTTACGCATCGTGTACACGAAGTGCATTAGTGGCTCGCGAGGACCTGTTTCCAAATTTCTCCCATTTTCTATTCCGACGGATAATGTCGGTCGGGCCTTCAAATCATGGTAGTAGAGTTTGGCTTAAGGTTCTCCAACAGGCAAGGTTATACCATTCACCGTCTATCACTCTAATCCTTAGAAAAACACGAGGTGAGCGGCAATGAAACCCGCTATCTTCGCCAAGTCCCGCCGGTGTCGACCACCGAATGGTGGCC
This sequence comes from Hetaerina titia, assembly GCA_037158775.1. Classification (NCBI taxonomy): domain Eukaryota; kingdom Metazoa; phylum Arthropoda; class Insecta; order Odonata; family Calopterygidae; genus Hetaerina; species Hetaerina titia. Next base: position 38,271,141 of record CM073772.1, on the reverse strand, counting down.
TCCTCTTGATCTGGCCTCCTCCGAATTGCACTCAGCATCTCACCACATTGCCCAACAACCACACTTCCTCTCCTATGGCGTGTTCTGTCTTCCAATGCTTTTTTTAGGCCTGGACTTTTCACAAAAACCACCATTGAACTACTCCTCGCTATCTGGCCTCCCCCTCCTCCAAATGTGCTCTTCTTATCATTACACTCTCTTCCTCATGGCCTCTCTTCGTCTTCGCTGAGTTACTTTCGTCGATAGAGCAGCGAGAATATTTTTCTCTCCTCCTGCTTGTGTCGTGAGTTTCATTGTTTCATTCATGCCGCGAATGCAAGGTTGCCCCAAGCGTTCTCATCTTACGACAGTCGGAGAGCTAAGGGGAAAAGACGCCCATAAGCATCTCGTGCGATGAATGCTGTTTTTTTCTCGGCCAACTTTCTGCCAACGAGCGAGTTTCCATCACGCAGGTCGTCTAGGAAGTGCACCAGCGATCATACTATATCCATCATTATTCGCGCACTTATAACGACTGTAAGTTTCGCTTCACGATCACACATGGTCTTCGTGTGAAGAAATGACTGGATTTTTATCGCTCCAGCACTTTTTTTATTTTGGCGCTCGGCAGATATTCGGCGCTCTTGTATTTTATGGCGGCTTTTCCGGTCGTTTATCGCCTTGGAACAACGATAATATTATGTCGAATAATTCTTTCGACGTCCTTATTTTCTTTCTGATTTCAAACACGATACGTCCATTATTTTATGTTTCACCTCCCATATCTTCGTCTTCTATTTGTGCAAAAAGACACGCCGGCTCTTTCTCAAGACAGAAAACGCTGAATGCTTTTCATTGAGACGCCGTCAATAAAATGACAGCGCGGTTGAAGTCATATCAAATAGTTCCAGCGATCGAGAAGTATAACTAAATAAGCATTTTCCGGTATCGTAAAGCGTTTTAAATCTAAATGACTTGATATTTTAAAAGACTCCAAAAAATTCAAAATTGTTCATTTTATGTCGAATACGAAATTGAAAAAAATAGGGAAAAAATAATTGAGAAATATTTCGCTTTCTGTTGCCAATTTTCCATCGCTTCCTCCTCGTTTACCTATTTTATAACAGATGATGGAAATTGCGTAATTCTCAGATGGTGGCGATTAGCGGGGAAAAAATAATATTATTAACTTATTTTTTTAATTTGCTGTACAAATCCTGATGCTATCAGACCGTGAGTAACAGCATTTCTTGTTGAAAATATCCACTTTTTACATCTCGAGTATCTCTTCTTGAATTGAAATAAGGTTGCTAGCAAAGAGACCTTTAGATTTCAATAGTTTGTCTTGCGGCAATGGCGGCGTTTTGAAACATTCGCTTTAATTTCCTTTTATGACATTTCCCAAGCCTAATGTACAAAAGAAATCAGTCAGCGAGTCATTTCAATAGGCTCATCAAGGCAATAAGTCCATATTTGGAAGATATCATTATGTGAGGGGAAGTTGTGCTCCTGTTACCAGATCTTTAAAAACATTATTCAGTAACCGATACCTAAAGGTGTGTGCATGCTAGATGATTCAGATCGACAAACCTGCTTTACTCTCAGTCAACGTAAACACTTGTATGCCCAGGTTGGGGACACGGGGTCTGCTACGGAAATCGGTTACATATCTGGCTAATGATGATAGTCACGTGTCTGTAATATTTTCGTAAAAAAGGCACAAACTCTGATGTTATTTAAACCACAGCGTTTGAAGATGATTTCCCGTGTAAATATAGTATCTCCAAAAGAAGGCACTTATTGGAAATGTTTGCCTTTCTGGAAACACGCGAATGACATATAACTTGTCATTAATCACGTCTACATTACCAGTTCTGTCTTTAGAGAATTATACGTAATAGTGGGAAGTGATAGTTTGCAACAGGTTATATGAGTGAAAATGGAGAGCGGTGGAAAGGTTTTCCTGAAACGATCAAGTACTTAGAACTGAAGCTGTCCTGACATACATATTTTTACAGCACATAACGAGCGGCAAGCTAATGATGTGAGAACTTTTTTTTACAGGATTTGATGAATTGAAAACTGGAACAGTAGAACATTCCGGTCATGCCAATTCCGAACGGCATTATCTCTTTAAATTCCCTCGATTCCCTCTGTTCACCGAAAGTAAAACTATTTCGCTGCTCATCAAGTGCGCATTTTGCACTCAGGGACTCCGGAGGGACACTGCACTGTCGTTTCCCGATGGTTCTTTGTCCTAACTCCCAATTTAAACGGATAGGCGATTACCTATTTGCGCGAACCTCGGACGTTTACCGTATGAGTTATCGCGTATCCACTTGCTTCGCTGAGTAAATAGCCTCTATGTAAAAGTCCTTGGCGTCCTAACAGACAATTTTTCAAAGACGAAAGGAAATTTCCCATGCCATTTCAGAGAATCTTGCACTTCTTTTAAAGTGAAGTCGTCAAGGGGTGTTTATGAATTCACTTACGATGTTTAGCAGTTGAATGCTCAGTGCCTTCCTCCCATTGTCCTCCGCCACCTGCGGCTCCCTGCCCACCCGCCCGCCCTCTTCACACTTTGTTCGTGACCTGACGAAACAATTACGCAATGCACCGTCCTCCGCTTGCAAGGAGCGAAATTTAATTAGTTCATGCGGAGGCGGATGTCTCGGGTCACGATTTTTTGTCCTCCGTTCTTTGGGAGGATGTGAAGAAGCCGCAGCATGGGAGGAGGTATGGTTATTCTTTCATACGGCTAAGCAATGGATATAGGAACTACAGATGGCGATTTAGTGTTCTCCAGGGTTCCCAGAGGAACGGCCTTAGGGATGGCGAAAGTTGACAAATTGACCTGGAAAATGATAGTGAAGATAGAAAGAATTTTACGACATCTCTTAGCTGCGTAATCCGTGACCATTTAAATCCTGGTCGATATAAGCAGTTATCAGTATATTGTGATTGCAAAAAACTGTATTTTTTCAAAATATCTCTATGTGCGCTCTCTTAATATAATTATCAACATCAAGCATACGCAGATCACATTTTCTGCGAAACTATTATTTGTAAAAAAAATGAGAAATTAAGTACGGATTGATCAAAGGTTTTTGGCAACTCGATAAAGTAGAGAAGATGGAATGGTTTGTTCTTTTTGTTAGATGGTATGAGGACGTAGGGATCAACATATTTTACAGCATTAGTAAGGCGAAAAAATTCGATTGAAAGAAAAGAAAGATAAAATTTCAAAAGAAAAATTTCAATTTAAAAGATCAAATTTTTAGGTCGAGAAATATGAGCAAAAGAATTGAAATGAAATTACAAAGTAAATTATTTCATTTCAAAAGTTATGCAAATTCCAGAAAGTGACGCCTGAGACAACAAATGAGCAAAAGAATGTTATACAGAAAAATTTTGCTTCCGGAAACTAACGGTGATTAAGATTTTCGGCGCTGACCGTGTGCATTAAGCACAATCATTGTATTATCATCAAAATTCAATTTTAATTAGTTGCTACGCATGAATACGGATTTATGTTTCAATTAAAGATCCTAATATTCGCTTATTAATTTTATCCCCGATAACAAAGGAAAGGGGTTAAGGTATTGCGCCGTCCTTACATTGCTGAATGTGTAGATTTTGGCTGGCGATAAAGAAAATGCTTTCAAAATCGAGCACCCTATATCTTTAGTCCATGCCGTGTAAGAACTTGATGGATGAAGCATTCGCATTTAAATGCTTGTCATTTTCAAAATTCCACATTTTATTCGTCTTATTTATCCTTACATTTATGCTAGCAAAATGCGTTCGTGTAATACAGACTTCATACCATCAATGTGTGCGCAAAAATTGTGGGTATTAAATTAATATTCTTTCCCCCACATAACAAGGTGCTCAACTGACTGTTCAGGCATGTTATCCACTCGGGTTGAGTGTGCATCAATTTCGTCTTCTAGTTAAGCATGCAGACGAATGTTGTCATTGCAAATAGATGTTTAATCTATATTCATGAAAATTTAATCGTCTCTCCCTTCGGAATGAAATTCTTTCAATCGTGACGAGGATCAGTTAATTCCGTCTCTTAGTTAAATATGCGGTGAAACGTTCACATTGGAAACAAATTTCCAATTTATTTTCGTGAAATTTAAATATGAATCAAAAGGGAAAAGGTCTTCCCGTGGAGAGACCTTTTCCCTTTCGGGACAAGATACTTAAAATTTCTGTTGAATTTAGGTGTTCGCGTAATCCCTTCCCCAACGTTTGCCTCGTCCTGCTTCGCCTTCTGGATGCATGAAGAAACATGTAGACTTCCATGAGCGAATATGCTTTTCTGTGGACTTAATTAACTATTCCCTTTGACTGCGGCTACTGCGAAACTTACGTAATAAATTTTAAATATTTTAGGGCCTAGATTAGCAACCTTAACGCTAGAAAGTAGCGAGTGAACCTCTTTTTTCATTGAATTTGGCCGAGTTGACACCCGCCGAGTTGCTTTATGACATCGAAATAAGGAAAGTTGCCTCTTTTGGGTTGAACCTAGGATCAGTGAAGAGTTATGAAAATTGACTCCGTTGGTAATAATGCTACGATTTAATTTCCGCCTGCATGTATTCTCAATTACACTTTGTGTATTTGGGTGTTAGTGCATTGTTTTCCCTCACAGAAATCCCATCTTAAAAATCTTTCGCCCGTTGATGAATTGAAATAAATATTACCCTCCCACTCCTTCGTCGAATAATAAAATGTTGTCTTGAACGAGATTCATCGATTCGAAAGCTAGCTATCGAAAAGAATCACGTGTGCTAGAATTTGAAACTTGTCATCACGGGACGTCGCTCGAAACGGGAATTTTACAAATTTGAATTTGCAACAAATACCATTTAAGGTCGAACGTCGATGTTACCGAGCCAGCTTAACTTCAAATGAAACGAATGGACATCGCCTAATTACAATGATTTCATTTTCGGAACTAATCGAAACAATAAAAACGCTCAAATCGGGACATTTTTAAACATTCAAATGTTGTAGTTATGACGAAACGTTTTAAGCCCAAATCATCACCCAGGCTAAGTATGAGTTTATGAATTACAACTGTTGATTCATGACGCCGTGAGCAGAGTCAACGGGCGCGAGTGCATACGAAGCGAAAATTGTGCGCAAAAGTGTCTTGCACTCAAAGGACTCCCTCTCCGCGACTCACCCCCCCTCCGAACCTCCCCTTTCCGGGTGGCCGTCCACCTTCCCCGTCGCGATATTTTTCTTTTGTTCGGCGGTAATTTGTTCCCCCCCCCCCCCCCCGGAGTGAAAATCGTGTTAACTCCCGCGCAATGATCTTCCTTCCCCTCCGCGTCCCCGCCGCCGGCCCAGCCCACCTCCTTTCTGTCGTCTACCTTGGCCTCCTAATGAACATAGCGCGCACTCCTTCCGAAGATTCCTGCCGCGCGACGCTCGTTTATGGGACCGCATGCTCTCGTCGTATGGATGCAAAGGAGATGGAGCAAGGGCAATCGAAAAAAATTAAAGGTGGCGGTCGTTGGAAGGGGGAGGGGGTGAGGGAGGTGATAAATGGACGGTTTCTCATTGCCTCCTTTGCGGGCAATTACTCTCGCTCCTACTTGTTCTCCCTCCTGATCTCTTTTCTTCTTCCCCGTCTGTTGGATTAATGTGACGATCGGGAAGACGATTAGTTTAAAGGTTGTCGTGCCCGCGCGTAATTGTTAAGGTCGTCCAACGCGGCAAATAATAATCCCAAACGTAATCATGAGCGTTCTTTTTTGTTTCTTTGCCCTACATTGGATTCGAGTCCCGGTTATACCTTTGGCGATGCGCGATATAGAAAACATGTTCTAATTTGATTCCAAACATTATGTGCGTGGTATCGTATGCATTAATTAACGGCCGACTCGCAGGATAAATATTTAATGTTTATCTATTTTTAATGTAATATTTTTCCGAGCTAATTGATTGTTGATAGTTCTCGACATTGATTGCGACGTATTAGGTATTCCGCGAAGGTTTGCAGGTTTTTTGAGTTGTTGGGAATTAAGGTATTATTTGACATAAAAACCTCGACGAGAATTGACAACTTTTTTGTCAAAATTCTTCCTTATCTTAGTCTGATTTTTATTCCGTCTCGTTTTCTGTATTATCATTCATTTTTATTTTTATAATTCTAGAGCTCGTATTAAGTACACTTTCTCATTTCATACACTGACATTATTTAGAAAATGTACTTTTTTCGTTCCTACTGGCCTGGAATATTTTTTTTCAATTATTTAGTACAGTGAAAGTACGCTACAAATACAGCATCCAAGCGCATGCTGTATTTTTTGAAATCTCTAATAGGATGGAAATGGGTAGAATCTAGAAATTGCAAAGTGAATTTTATTTCTTCGTGGGGATCATGAGCTATCCACGGAATAATGGTTTTTTCTAATGGTCTGGGAATCTGTAGTAAAGAAAGGTAAACATAATAATTTAGATTTTATATGGTCTTTTGTTGTCATTGTGGGACCAGTAAACCTGTTGGTATCATTTGAAGCGTTGGTGGTGCTTCGGAAATTTGGAATAAGTGGAAATCAAAGAAAATAGCAAAACCAAGGGAAAGATTTCAAATATACCTCATATTTTTGGGATTTATACAAGTGTGGGCGAATACATTCTCTGGTTTCTTGTTGCAGCTTTTGCCATTTATATTGGTATTAAGTAAAAGAGCCCAGAGCAGGCATGGGAGCATTAGGAGCCCTAGAGCGAATTCGGACCGCAGTAGGTCTTTAAGTCAAGTTCTCTGAGTAAAGCCTTAAGTCAAGGCCAGAGAGATGGATCCCTGCACCGTAAAATTGTTCGCAATGGTGCTCCGATCAATGCCAATCAGTATTAGCGTGTCAAAGAAATTATGTGGAATAAGTTTACGATGACAACAGGTATTAGATTAAGAATTGAGTAACAAGTATCAGAGTAATTATTGAATACCCCCAAAAAATATACCGCCGTCGGGATTTGAATCAGAACCTCTTGTTGGGTCAAGTTGTAGGCCCAAATAATGACTAATCCACTGTTTATTTCCTAATTTCCGAATGCGTTGTATCATTGTTCAACTTTTGAAACTCAGCTTTTCAAGAAGATACTTGAAATCCTATGAAAGAACCGCATTAGCTGCCGTCTTCTCTACCACTCACCACGCGAGAATGATATTGCGTTCGCCGGACACGTTATAATCCACGTCACGTAAGCGTTTCATCGAAGCTTTGGCCACGGAAGGAGTTAAAGAAACATTTTGTCACAACTTTTGTAAGTTTCGAAATCTTTCTTGAATTTCCTCGGCAGTTTCAAAAGAGATTTAGGTTTGCCAATCGAACGGAAGTTTCTGTAGAGGAGTTACTTTTGGATGAGAATGAGCGTAGACCATTTGAAACCAAAACGTGGGCAGTTAGTAGACGCTGATTCAATGAATGGAACCTTTGGAAGTCATTCCCCTAATTAACTTGCAAACTTTACGACGCGCCACTCACGGACCTAATCACACATGACGCACGGAACGTTCGTGAGAGAGCCCTCCCATTCACCGTTTATCCCAAAAGAAAATTTTATCAAGCGGCATGCCGACAGAAGAGAAGTGTTTTTATGTTTATCTTTCTGCGGAGCGGAGCCTGCGAGAAAATATGACTGCGGGTTTGTCACTTCACGAGTGAGGTAGTGGAAATTTACAGGTAATAGGATAAAAATGCCGAAATAAAGAGCGTATCTCTTCTAAGATACGGCGGGAAAAGATTCTGAGTAGTACGTAATTGCTGTTTCATACTTTTCGCAACGAAATGAGAATAAAGACATGTGCATATGTACTTGCCAAATCCACGTGCCTTGCGGATGAGTTCTAGGACTTATCATTCGACGTAGTGTTCCAAAGACTGTGGAAGAGAGATAGACCTACGATTTTATGTTTTTTTTTGTTTTTGCCTTTTGGGCGATGAAAGATTGGCATGCCCTTAGATGGTGAGGTGGTACCCTGGGTCCTATACGCCCGCGCATTTTATTTTGAGACTGAAGAAAAGCTACCGCTAATATCTTGCGATCGTGAGTTTCTAGACTTAGTTAAGGGAATTCTCAAGTAATATATTGTGGCTTATTGATTTCTTTTCGAAAAAATTATGCGTAAATGGGGCTAAATATTGAGTTATCACTTTCAGTGAAAACCAACTACGAAAGTCGGACATTTCGGAAATAAAATTTTCATTTCCTACTTGTCACGAAATTTATTCACAGCTTTTCATCTTGATTCACAATTAACACTTATTAAAATTCTGTCACTGCTGTTCACCTTCTCGACAATACGTATTTACAAAGAGCTCCTTTCTCATGGATGGCTCTTGACATCCGACTTTCTTAGTACCATATTATTTCTTTCGAATTTCTCTCCTCTCTGGTCCTATCCACGTCTCTTTTCCGTATACGAATTATTTCTCGTATTAGTATACTCCATACTTACGATTTCTTCAACCATTGCAGCTATTCCTGCCATTGTTTTGGCACCATGGAAGCTTTAAAATAGTCATAATGCTCTGACATTTTGATAATAAGTGTCATTAACTACCACTGGAGCAGATTAAATGATTTCTCATTTTTAATTCAGAGCCGTTTCATTCCCATTTAAGTTAATGGCAATCGATCATGTCCAAATGCAAAATGATAGTTTCAATTAATAATGGAAAGTGTTAAACGATTTCAGAATTCAATTTCGAAGATGGATCTCACTTCCACGATTGTAGTCTTTGGTGAGTGCTTCGTGATAAAAGTGGCGCTACGCTGGCTAATAGTTTTTAGCAAGCCTAAAGTGAAGTCATATACTGAGGCGGAGTCTTATTTGTGTCAATTCATATTAAATAAAAATATAACTTTGATTTTTCCACTATTTGTATTTAAGGCGTGAGAACCAAATGGATACTTTAATGCCAAGCATGGGGGTCTAAGGATATTTTGTGCCATGTTAGTTAGGGCCTATAATTACAGGAGTGTGTAGTCCCAGGGTTCATCAAAATCATACCCTAATCAGGTATGACTACTAGTATCAAAGACTAAGATACCAAACAGTTGATCAATGGTTGATTTCTAGCCACGATTTACCACTGCAGAGGATCATCTGGCATCACTCTTAGTAAAAGACGCGGAGATTTTTCGTATCATAGTTGTAGTTGGGGGTTCTTGATTATTTCATTACAGTTTCATCAACAGCAGAGGTGAATTCTTTGATTCGAAAAGAGCTTCCCGTATCTAAAACGTCTCTATAATAGTTGGAAGCCATCTCTTATTTAGCTTTAATTTGTTACAATCCATCTATTCGTCATTGTTTCAGTAGTCAAGCAAAAGTTTCAACTCCCCCGTTTCTTTCCACCGAATCTTTTTTTGTGAAAGTGCGCGAGTCATGTTGTTTGGGACCGATCCGTCTCTCCTGTTATGCTGTGCCAAGTTTGAGCTCTATAATTGCCTCAGACTGGCGGAAAAAGCAGAATTGTGAAAAGTCCGCGGAGTGTAACACCCACTAATTAAATAACCATCCAGGAATTCCGGTTTAAATAGAACAGGCGAAGTGATTTAATTCCCTTGGCTCAATGTTTCGTCAGACTGATAACCGAGTTACTCTCTCAGGAGAAAGGTGTCGACATCGCGGCCAATATTTCACATCCTGTATAATGGTTCGCAAAAGATAATGAATCAATAACTAATAGTTAATATATTTAGCAATATTGAAGCTATAAAGAATGTGGTTTGTCACTGGGTATTTTTCACGTTATTTTTTTAATAAACACCAATTTAATTCAGGATAAATCGTAGAAAGATGATTTAATAAGTTAAATGGAAAAATTTATCACTGTGCGGTTGTATCGCGAGGTGCGAAAACCATTTTGTTTGCCTTCATAAACTTAAAATTCTTGAAGTTTTATTAATTAAAGGATTTTCTTTGATTCTTTATCAAAATGAAAAATACGTCCTGATGATAGGACATCCTGCTACATTACGAGCATGACAATGTTACTTAATTTTAATGAACACACGACATTACACACTATGTTATATTTGATGATCATGATGATCTTTTATGCTGCCTAATTTGTGTTGTATTTTCGTAATTACCTTAATTACACTTGATAACGTGTTTCAGTTTACTTTTAAAGTACTTGTTCATTTACCCTGCAAGAATGATATCATCTAGACTACTTTCTCCGTTTGTAAGTTTAAAGAATGGTGTTTTGCTTTTCGAGTGGTGATGGAAAGAGCTAAATTGTGCTGTTTATCGCAGCGTCTTGATATGATGTTTTATTTAACAAAGGGCCCTCTTTGGTTCCTCCAAGGAAAGTCCGCGGCCGCGCATGGGAGCGTCTTTCATTTCACCATTTGGGAAATTTTCTCGCCTCGTGGCCAAAATCAGTCCCAAACGCACTGTACTTGGCATGGTGCAAATGGATTTGGCAAGAGTAACCAGGTTATGTTCTAAATACGTGTTTGAGACTGCGAATAGACGCCAACTATGAGCCTCAAGGAGGTAATGCATGGTCACATTACTACTCCCACTTCGGGGAGCATTAACACCATCCAAATAAATGAAGGATCTTAAGATTTCATGACTGTCGTGGAGCTTAATCTTAATCCTTGCATACTATTTCCCCTGCCATTGGTGAAATTTTTGCGATTGAAAGATTATTTGAATTGGTTTTGAGCTTGCCACCGACGCCGAAGTGCCTTCTCTGAAAGGTTTTGGATCTCTTTCCTTAGTTCTAGTCGTCATGTTAGGTGGAATTTTTGTTCTTTATGGAAAATTCGTCCAAGATATTCAATTATGTTTATCATTAAACATGTTTGCAGTCATATATTTAAAAGAAATCGTTAAATGTTCATCTTCCTCCAGCAAAACAAAATACATGAAAAGGAAGAAATATTTAAATGGGACGCTTAAGTGGTACCTAGTTTTATTCATTGTAGGAGATATAATAATTTATCCTTTTACCAGTCTAGTTATTGACCAAGTTGTGAAATACGAAATTTACTAGTTTTCAAATGAATTGACTTATATAACATAATGCACATCGGGTCAAATCAAATTATCTCCGACTTTGAAAATGCGATTTTTGCAGGAAAATAAAAAAATACCGTGTCTTCGTTGATAATCAAATTACTCGAATTATTTCTGCAGCGTGAGTGGACGTCGCCGGTCAGCTTGTATGGCGAAACATTCCTTCTATTCCCGCCTTGTGGGTACATGCTCGGTACATATTTCCATTTTGAGATTATCCAAACCGTCGGATCACCTGAAACCAAACTACTATAATAACTCAATGAAAGCTATTGAAATCGTTGTATTTAAGAAAAACTGCACTTTAATCATAGATAATACCTAAATCATTATAAGATGAAAACCAGTATTTACTGCGTTTAGCTCAATAAATGAAGTTTGAAAACCTAAAAATCTCCTTATCTTTTTTTGCTATTTAGCTATACAATGATGAGGCAATAATGGTTCGTGTTTTTGGATTATTTGGATTGACTGAAATATTTGTAAAACCATCGCTTAATGTTTTCTTACAGCATATAATGCTGTGAAATAACATAATAAAAGGGGTTTGTTCCATAAAATGTTAATTTGCGTACATTTTCCAAAAATGCTATCTCAAAATTTTTCAATTCTCAATGACATTATTGGATAAATGATTTCTCTTCCGTCAATATCTCTATAAGTGTGTCACAAAGGAGTGGGGGATGATTCTACGTCCCTGCACTTAGTGGACGTATAAATTATTCGACCCTCTTTTTAGGAACTTAAATAAAAAACCTACATCAAATGCTTGTTAAATAAAATATTAATCAATTAAGAAAAAATGAATCTGAAATGAAAAGTATTAGCATAATGTGTCTGCTCGTTTTCTAAGTTTTTATTCGTAAATATTATTGCATGTGTTTCAGTTGTCTGTGCACTAGTCATACGAATCTACAGTGGGTGGAAGTGCTATACAGAATTCATTTTGTTATTTCCGTCTAGTTCTCGAGTGGAAGAATATAAGCTTGTCTAAATTTATTGCGAAAGGCGACCTTCGACCTATTTTTGACTGCCCTAATTGTTTCGTCTAATTAAGTCTTTTCCCAGCCCAATCAGCCTAATCCAACCTTTGCCATAGAAGTTGATGCGACGCGAGTACCAAATTATGCTCAAATGAATTAATGCGTGGGAAGGGAGAATCGTCCTGTCTCTGGTGTCCCTTCAAAAAAGATCCCTTCGGTGAACCCATGGCTTGATGATACGATTCAAATTGATCGTTTTACCACAAGGTCGTGAATGTTAAAACACACTGTGGCAATTTGAAGTGGTATTTGGATTAATAATGTGATCTGTTCAGTCGAAAATTACAGCTATCTTGGGAGTCAACATGGTTAATATTATTTAATGTACAAGCAATTGACTGCTTGTGTAAACAGTTGATAAACCCTTAGATTGGAGAAGTGAACAAACACTTCAAAGAGCATTCAAACAGTAAATGAGAAGTACCTCACAGTACCTAATTTGAAAGTTAATCAGTCCAAATAAGCCTCCCTAGTCAATTGCCAGATTGAGAACGAAAATGGGTGAGAAATATAATAGGAAAAGCATTTTTCGACAGACCCGTCAAATGAGGAAGAACTGAATTAGGGCCAACCTGGGGAACACCGTCGCAACAATATAAATGGTAATCTTAAATCCTAAGAAATTTTTAATTGAATTATATTAAAGTTATCAAATTAAATCGTGGCCCTAATAGTTTTCTACAGAATAAATATTGGTTATATTATTCTCAACTCGTAATATGTGGCCGAAAACGGTTCGAATGCCGAATGTTTGGAAAAATTCAGCACAGGTATTTTATATCGATTTTGTTCGAGACCTGCGTCACACCCAATGCCTTTTTCACAAACCATCCCAAATTCATGTCATTATTAAACTTGGGGATTCTTCAAATAACTTTGCAATAAATTGATTCACGGCGAGAGCAGGGAGACTTGAGAATTTTAGAAATAAACAGAACACCCGAGTATTCTTGCGACACAGAGGGAATTTTAGCACCTATTTATAATGGTAGACTTAATCAATCGTTCTTCCCTTACATGATACGCAGTCGTAACAAAACCGAACTTATACACCCGGATATATGTATTAAAAAGACCATAATGTAATGCTAAATGTAATTCAGTTTTTTTCAGTATGTACTTATATAGAAATATGTATGTGCACTAGTGTTTTAGTAAATGAGATAATATGTATTCAAATGCATGTATGAACTGACAGTTGTACATGCATGCCTGATGCCCTGCCACTTCTCAACACACGCCCTTGCTGAGGATTGCGGGGTATCTTGTAGATGTAAACAAGCATTTATGTCACGGTCGCTCCTTGGCCACCCGGATTCGTGAAAACGAGAACTGAACGTCGACGCGCAATAGCCCCAAGTCGTGGACCTTGCACGGGAGTGCGCTCGACGTCCCCCGTAACATGGCACCGTGTTCTTGGGGGCTCTTGAAACTGGGATTCTCTGATCGCACTCGGAGGGGAACACTCGCGAGTTGTGTTCAAGCCCTCCACGTATAATTGCCCCGAGGAAATTGTGGAGAGATGAAGCAACGTCGCCGGGGTACGTAGAACGCAGTCGGAGGGCGTCACGGCAAGACTGGCGATTTTCTTAAGTAACGTAAGTCGTTCCATAAGCCGACTCGCTGGTAAGGATACGAAGGAGGTTGGGGTAAGGGAAATATGTGGCGGATGGAAGGGGGGGGGGGAGAATAGGAGGATGGGGAAAGGGGAAATGAGGACTAAAAATGGATCCGCAACGCGTGGATAAATTCGAAATGCCCCCAACAAAATATCTCTGGCGTCTTCTCGCTCCCGCCTTACGTCACGGTGGTGCGCCGCCCACGTTCTCGCTCCGTCCATTCCCTCCCTCCCCCAGTCAGCCGTTTTCTCCCTCCTTCCGAACCCCTTCAGGATCCCCCTTCCTTCTTCGCCCTCGGAATTCCCGCCCACACAATGTTTTCCCTTTTCTCCGAACCCTCCCTCGCCCCACCAGTCTCGCGTCCCGCAGGAGCCATCGCGACACCATGACGTCACGGCATCCGACCCTAAGGCGCAGTTTCGGCCTCCCGCCTGTAGTAGACTCGACTACGAGAGAGAGAGAGAAAAAAATTTGACGAAACCCTTTTTCGACTGCGGTGGGATGCCCGCGTCGAGACCGCAAGGGCGTAGCGTAGGGACTTCCAAAACAAGGGGATTAAAATTGCATTGATCCCCTCCTTCAACAAAGCCTTGTAATTTTGGCAAAAGGAACCCCTTCGGATAAAGGTTTCTGCACGTATCGATCCTCCGGATCGGCGAGTCTCCCGTTACTCTCCTCGTCTCGCCGGTGACGTGTTGTGAATACGGCCCATGTTGCGAACGACGCAGTTGGGGGAAGTGTGCAAAGTTAAATAAGTCGTTTCTGAATGGAAGTATTAATGCTCGCGAAAAGCTGACTCATTAATCAGGATTCAACCTCGGTAGCGGAAATATGCTCTCTCAAGTGAAATCCTGGAACAAATGCGACAAAAGAAATCGCGAAATACGTATTGGGCGTCAGAGTGAAACATTATTTTATATTCATTTGTGCTTATGAGAAAGGTAAAAATCAAAGGTGTTTTTTCCTTTTAATTTATTCGCCAGTGTTTGGATCAATCTTGTGTTTTGATAAAACAATTGTAATTATGATAGATAGCATGTACTCTCATTCGTGTCGAAGTTGTAGGAAATTTTGACTGCGTCGTGCAATAATGTTCTCTTTCGTTTGAAATTATTTGCCGCTCATCTTATTGTACTGGTTTGCTTTGCTATCTGATAGGGATTCACGTGTGGATTTCTGCTAGTAATAACCCTGCAGTGTCAGTGCGGCGTCATTTAAAGCTGACCGAGTCGAAATTTCGAAATTGCGACGTCGTGGATTTCTTTTCTCTAAGTGAGGCAAAATTGTATATTTAGCTCTGAGTAACAACAAGGAAACAACTCCAGTAGGATTAAATGGAACACTTATAATATTTCTCAAAATCATTACAGCGAACCATGAACAGGCGTGGTTCACTAATGGTGCTTCACTTGAGTCACTTCACATGCAGCTTGTATGCATGTTAAAGCGTAATAAATTAAAAATATGCTTTACAGACTTTCGACCTTGCGCTTAAATGCGACTGAGCATTTAAAAAGTCTTATTCCGTCCACGTGTTCCCACCTCTTGCTCTATACGAGCATTTCACCAAATACATTGCTTTAGTACAAGATTTTCAAAAGTAATTATCTAGTTTTCTTTTAAAAAGAGACGTTTCAGGCGTGATATGGTGGAATAACATGATTAAATAAAATTGGCAATTTTCCACAAAAAAATTAATTTGTTCGATCTTCGAGGAAATCGTATTTTTGTAAGTGGAACAGTTGGCCTAATTGCAGTAAGAAATCCAACCTGTGAAAGAATGATTGGACCATGAAAAAGAACGGTAGGGATTAATACAGCTTTCAGCAGCAGTTGTGCATAAAATCCGACGCAGCGGCAGACATACACTGTCTCATAATTTAAAAAGGCCTAATGTCACTGAACCAAATAGTGGAGACTTAAGGTAGGAGCAGTGAAATTTCATAGGCATTGGGTCAGGAGGACTTGAGAAGGTGCACTCACACAGTCGTACCGCGTTTTGGAACCAAGCGCACGTCACGCAGAATAGCGTCAAGTAAAGTATTCCAAGTAGTTCACTAGTAATATACACAGAGCCAGCCAAAATTCGTGATAGGTACTCGTAATAATTATTTCACGGTTGACCAAGAATTATCCATTGTGTTTTTACTAATCATTTCGATAAGTGACGCTGAAAATTTTGGCAAATATTAGGGGGAAAAGGAGGCTGTGACATTAGAAGACAGATGAAGGAGACGTTCGTTTTGGGATGAGAACACTTAATCAAATTGAAATAATTGGTTCTGTATCTACAGGCGAACATTGGCGCCTGAGTGGACTCGATGGTGTGGTGACGAGGTTCGAGGAAGGTCCCAAAAGTGAGGTGTTATTACAAAAAAAAACAGGCCTGGCTGCGGAAAACCCGACCCAATGCCAAAATTTACAGCCCTATCAAAATATTTCAGGGTCAGCTACAAATATTAAAGACCATTTTCCAACGATCAGAACGGGATGTCGGCGTTCAGGGTCTGTTCACAAAATCTAGGACAGGTTTTCAAAAGTCAAGGTCGGCTGCAAAAATTCAGACGGGTTGTTACAAGTTAGGGTTTACTGTAAATGAATGTTATGTCGTGAAGTATTGCTGTTAATAGGAAGAGTATTGGTGGCATTAGGAAAGTATTGCCTTGTTATTTCAATCCAATTTAGTTATTTTGCTGGCGTGAAGTTTTCGTGAGTTGCAATCTGCAATAATGATTATTTTACGATGAGAAGTTCAGTTCACTCATAATACCTCTTTTTCAAATGTAATTGTCGAAAAAATTTCACTTTACTAAATGAATTTACTTTATTAAAATTGGTTATGAAAATGTGACGATAACATTTGATCTTAAATTTTACCTCTCTTGTTGATTCCCGAAGGTAAGTTTAAATCACACGTATTACACACGCATAGGTGCACACATAATAACACTAGGTATGTAATCAGCTTTGCATACATTTGAAAAATCACCACTTAGTTCGTGTCCCCAAAGAATAATTTATATATCTGAACTACGAGTTAATGTGTTTCGTTCGTTTGTGTAGCTTATCTCTTTTAGTTTGCGAGTTGAAGAAAAGCACGGTGCAAAATGGGTGCATGCATGTGTAATGTTTTCTAGGAAACTTCGGTCGTTTTCTTTCCCAACACCCGTCTGAACCACGCGTTGGCCCAGATTTCCACCATGTTCTGTTCCTGGCAGTAGTTTTTCTCGTGGTCAATTCACCTGCTCTGCCCCGCTCCGTTGTCACCACCATCCACGGCGGAAACAGTTGGTTTTGACGCCCCCAAAAGCTCTCGCTAATTCATTTTTTAAATTTCAATTTTCCTTGGGCTCAATCTTGTACATTTCCTCATTGTGCTCTTACTGATCTGAACAGGTAACAACATGATCATTTCATCGACATTTTCCCGTATTCTCGAACAATGTGGGACTATTTCGTTAAAATTATTTTTATTTAAGGTCACATAAGCTTAATCTTATTGCATTGAAATTTGTGTATCTGAACTGATATGCTCGGGTTTGTAATTTCAAATACTCTTTAATAGCATCTACTGTTCATATGGTCACTAATTTATTTTTCAGATTTGCAATTTCAAGTTTGTATTTCATATCCATAATTTTATGAAATATCAATGCAATACCCTGCAAGCACCCGCGAGGGCGTGTGGCGAGGATTGCTAGGACACAAGTATTTCATGTATAAATATTGAATTGTGCATAAATGTATATTTGCATTGACTTGCATAAATTTCGAGTATTTAACCAGTCAAACTTTACAGTTTCACCGTTAAGTTGAAGGAATTTCATTTAGTTATTGGAATTCATATATGATTTTCCTAGGTTTTAAATATCTATTCTACATGAGTTTACGAGAAGATGAAATTAAAGTGTGGGAAGGTATTTTTCCAGTAAATGAGTAACAAATAAAATTGGCGTGGACCACTCATTTAATTGTGTATTCATGGACATTACGCTGGTTGCGTTTTTTTTATGCGTAAGACCACTGAAGTGTGTTAGGTTTTAGGAAGGTACATCGGAAAATAAATCAGCCGACGTCGTAAATGCAAGAGGAAGGCAGAAGGGAAACACATTTCCGAGGTCCTCTCCATATACACTTGTGTCAATGAATCAACCGTCAGATACGACATAAATGACCTTAAAATATATCCGCGATTCCTTCGAGATCACATGCTACTTTTTAAAGTAAAAAGTCGCAGTGCTTCGAGATTGGACGGGAATTCAAACTTTGAGATTCAACTTAAATCACCCTCACTTTCGTTTAAACCTTGCCTGATCTCTTTCAAAACCTTCTTCCTTCACCTCAGAGTTTGTAATTAGATGCGTAATAAAGCTTTGAGCGTCGACGCACATCACCCTTGCTTTCTTTAAGCCATTGCTTGACCTCTTTCCAACTACATCTTTCACTCTAACGTTCAATGCTTAGCGAAGTACTGACGCCCAAGAATTTCATGCTTAAAGGACACTGTCCGGCCGAGGAGCCGGCCAGTAGCTTGGCCAGGGCCAGATGGATGCGATCAAGCGTGAACTTCGACCTTCACGAGTGCTGTGCAATAGTGTTGGGGCATACCGTTTCCTGCGTAACCGGCGAAGAAATAACAAGAGTTCGTCGAATCCCACCCGCCCCGTCCCCTTCGCTATGGCAAATTTGGTGACAAAAACAACGGCGAGAAATCTCTCTTCGATTTATGGAGGTCGTACTGCATGGAGTAGCTCGACACACGTTCCAGAAGTCGCCCGCCGAGACGATAATTTACAATGAAAAATCCTAACTTTGTATGGAGTATACGAAACAGAGTGAGGTGGGGACCGTCTGTCCTTCCGTCTTAAGGATTCATCCTCCTCCTGAGGAAAAAAAAATCAAACGACAGCGCCGCTCTTGCGTGCGTTTCTCGACTAATCAGTCCCGAGCCGTTTGTACAACCTGTGCGAATAAGGTCTTAATTTTTAAAATGCGTCGGTGGATTTTGATTTTAATTATGATTGTGAAACATTTATGAATTGACCTTAAAATCGTTCATAAGACTTGGGGAGCCCCAAATACCTATTCTAAAGGATTCTTGAAATGCATTGTAGAGGTCGTAATTACGAGTACGTGTACACCTAAATCTACTCAGTACTCCGTGTGAGCCTGTGGCGTTAGGTGTGACGGTCTCAGTATTTTATGTATCAATATGTATTTTTGCTTGGGGATAAATATGCCATTGCTCATATAAATAAACGCATGTACACTTGCGCTTATATTAATGGGTCTGTTGGAGTAAAGTTTGAATGTTGCTTTTTGAATTAATAAGGTTAACACCTGATTTTGTGCTATTATTAAACTTCTAGGGTAGAACAACGAATTCCATATTAAATTGCTTGCTTTAACTGACTGTTTCTTTATTTAAATTCCATTAAATTCGTCTTTTTGGCAAATGTTTGTCCTTTTGCATCTGATTATTAACGTAAAATAACAAGGCCAACACTCAATCCTTAAGATAAGGACAACCAACCTAGTCAGAAATCGAACCGAGGTTTCTGTATCAGCAAGGGTTACCTCGCCGCCACCGTGTCCGCTTTCCATTTAGAACAATGTAAGCTAGAATTTTTGTGAGTCTTGAATTGCATTGTTCATCTTTTGTCTTTTAAGGACTATAATTGCAGCTAAAAATCGAAGAATATGGATAATTTTATGCAACCCGCCAGTAACGGCACACTGCTCATTGTATTCATCATATTAAAGGAATAATAGGTCTTTTTCGTGAAATATGTTTTCTCCCCAACCCTTTAATATCGTGACTCGGCATTGAAAAATGTGACCACCAACCATCGGTCGGGTCGATGGGTCTCCATTCTCCAACTCGAATGGGTCTCCATTATTAAAGACCTTCTCGAGTAATCCAACCTAATTGCGTCACTTGTTACTTGTTAGGTGTTTTATCAAGAACCTCATCACGTGGATTGCAAACAAACTTGAACCTAAGCACACTTACCCACTGCCTTCACATTTCTTTTTCATTTCCGCCCTTTTCATTCCTTTCTCGCGAGAGGGAAAGGACGTGTCTCGGAACTAGGCGCTGCGGAGTCGTGGTTACTCGGAGGGCTTGTTTATTCATGACTCTCGGCGTGTTAAGCTAGTGCGGTGCCGCCATTTTGAGGATCACTCCGCAAGCATTGCCTTCTGTAAGGGGGAGGGAAGAAAGCACTCGGTCAATTCCGCTCTCCGCTATTCTGCTCGCGTGTCTCCATGCCCCGTTCTACCGTTCCACAGATAACTTCCTTGTTCCTCAAGACTGGGGTCGTACAAATTATGAAGTCTCTGGGATCCCCGAGAAATGTTGAAGAAAAGAGGAATGAAAACGGAATACCACGACCGGTGTTGATAAATGATTCATTTATTTCTACCTTGATAAATAAAACATTCAATTCCCCAAAAAATTCTGGAAAACTTTAAATGTTGATAATACGTTTGATATGTGTAAAAATCTATTATATTGATATTTTTCTGATAAAAGATAAAATTCTGTTTCAATTTTGATGATACTACTGATTCATTTGCATTGGAATGAGTCGAGCGAAAATGAATTTCCAATTATTTCTGTAAATATTAATAGCGCAACGTGTAATTATAATCGATAAATAAACTAAGCATTTTGAATGGTCGGGTGTTGTGAATTGAATGAAAGATAATTGCATAATGGAGAATGATGCACCGGGAGAACTGATGTAAGAGACCTTATAAGCTTATTAAAAACAGAAGTACTGGTAAAGAGAGAGTGGGATGAAAATACAGATTTCTTATTGGTTATTTTATCCTCATTATATCCATGTTGATTCGATAAAAAAATGAATGCATTCACAAATCGTTTGAAAAGGCAAATCAAAAAGAGCTGAAGCAATTATTAACGAAAGATATTTCCACATAAATGTGAAGAGAAGACCATATCGAAAGTCTAGATAAGAATCAAAATTGTAATGGTCCAAATTAATTGAATTAGATGATCGATTATTATCTGGATAAAAGTGAAATGTTCGATGAAATGTGATATCATATTGTAACCGGTAACTGGATAATTTCATCTTGATAAGTCACGGTGCCGTCCGTGACCAATGTTGGAAAACATCGCCTTCGTCGCGTTTTGCAGTTTTCCTCCGTACGTACCAATTGTGAATGCTGGGCAAATTTGCCGAGTGTAAACGGGCGTGGCTTGATATTTCCCTTGGTTTTCAAACAGTGTTCGGGAGCTCGCGAGAACAGATTTGTTTTTTTTTCTTCGAAGGGTAGGAGGCAGTTTGTAAGGGTCTCCTTGTTACACACGCATTGAAACAACGGACTGCGTACACGACACCGAGCGATAAAAAGATTAACCTCAGTTCCCGGTTAATGTAAACATGAAAAAGAAATATTAAAATATTAAATAATCTTTTCTCGAGTTTTAGTGGCTAATGGATAAAAAGGTTGGATAATTAGATCCCCCTTGGCAGGAAGATTTTAATGGAGTTTAATGGCTCCGTGATTAAGATACATACAAGTCTTGTATAGTCTCCATTAGCGTAAGAGAGCGAAGGTGATCTGCTGCATATTAAATTCAGAGTAAAAGAGAATGCGTAACTATGGGCCACTTGTTCCAGCTATCTAATTACATGCTCTCTCTTCAGTCGAACATAGTTCTACTCTCAAATCGCCTAGACCCCTGCTGTCGTGACTTTGCATGCTCGTTTTACCCTGGTTCACCTTTCGTTTTCATGGTCTTCCCTTCTCTTCCTTGAGAAAGGTGGCTTGGACCACCGAAAATTCGAAAACTTATGAGTTTCTTTTCTTTTTTGTGTGTTTTTGTCTTTGTCCAGTAGTACTGATTTCATTCTCATTATATACGCCCACATATATACACTAGAGCAAACATACATATAAATATATACACAAGTATGTATACCCTTACTGTATCGTATAATATATTTAGTGTGGAACTAAAAATTTCGCACTGAAATCCTAAAAGTTTTTTTTTACTTAAGAGTTGGACACACCAGTTTTTATACCTTGAGTACATCCACCAAATGTATAAAAAGTAAATTCAATTCGCTTTTAAAAATATTTATGATATCTCAAGAATGATTGTGTTCATCATTTCGGGTATCGCTTCGCAGTCAAGGTGTTTCATGTCTAATCACAACATAACGGCAGATAAACGTTCTGACGACTGACTGATAATTGTTGTGGGAATAAATATTGTGAAAGAAATTGATAATGTCAATAAATTAAAGCAAATACTGGTTAGATTAGATATATATTGCATGCATAATATTTATTTGTTCGTAATGTAGCACTAAAAATGAATAGAATGTGTTTTAAAGTTAGACTATATTTTTCATTGCTAGCATAAGGTTCTCTTTTGGCATTAAATATATCTTATTCCCTTTTTATAATATTTACACGTATTGAATTTAATCTCATCATCATATGGATGATAATTTATATAACGTATATAAAGCGTGTGCATTCATCGCGTTTGCTATTATATCGCATGCATATTCATTTAATCGCAAACATTTTAATCGAATAATATGTTCACATTCATTGGCAAGTTGCCCGATCAAAGAAGTGGTGTTTTTTTCTGAAAACTAAATCAACTTTGGTGAAAGCCCACTCGTCACTGAAAGTTAACATTGTGTACATCCTGTAGTTAACAACTGTATTGTTTCTTGAACTAAAAAACAACCAGAATAATTAATGTATTAGGCACATACAACAATTAATACATTAATGTATAAGCACGATTCGGAACTGATTTAATGTATTAAAATGTTATTATTACATTCAAGTCAGGTTTGTTTAATATTTGAGAGAAGTGTGATTGTACTTAACTGAAACATTTGCAAAGCTAGAAACGAATGGAAATGTGAAGCGTAGTATTCTTTTAATGCGCTATAGTATGCCGTGTAAACCTCCTCCGATTAAGGAACCCTCTTAAGTATTTCTTTAAGGACAACATAAAAGGGGCATGCCAAAACCGCAAGGAGAAGGAAGTAAGGATGGCCAGAAGAAATTGGACGCACGCTTTGTCCCTGGCCATTGATCAATTTGGATAATGGTGTCGTGACAGACTGGGCAAATATCATTTCCATCTGCTTAGACGGAGGCGTCAAGGTAGTTTCGTCTCAAGTGTGTTTGGTTTTCCTTCGTCGGAGAGAGTGATGTCGGCAAACACTAATATGATCAAGAGCGATCTTTCGAGGCGTGTTGAGGGGCTCAAGGGAAGAAGGAAGAAGTCTCCAATTATCTTTGATCATTTCGTGACCAACCACAACCAATCATCAAATCCGTTCTTATCGTCTCCCAAATCTTGCCCGCTTTTGCAACATTGTTTCAATTTCATTTGCTGCGAGATCCGATGCGATTTTTTAAAATATTGTGCCGGGATGTCCGCATTTCTACAGAGCTTGTCATCGAAACTGAGACGAAGGAGAAGAAAATTATTTGATCTTTTTCTTATAATTTGTCGGGTAGGAATTATTCAGAGCCCATATAGATATTCAGATATTAAATTATTAGATTTTTTCCGCCAAAATGATGATAATAGCATGGTGCGAGATTTTTTCTAATTGTATTCATTTTCTCCGGCTAAATCTCCGCGCCGCATTTTATATTTCAAGTATTGTAATGCGTGCATGCTTGCTTGTGCATCACCGAGCTCAATGTAATGAAAATCTGTGAAAAGGAACCACTTGCATGATGAATAATGAGTGATGATGTCTTTATTTGAACGAAGAAAGTATCGGTCTTTTATCACCTTTAACGGGTTCGCATTGACTGTGAACGTAAATGGCATTCAAGGACAACCAAATCCTAGTTGACGGAAGAAAAATCCACGGACTAGGGGGAAAGAACCCTGGATTGGCAAGCAAGGACGATAACCCACTGACGACCGACTCTCGCTTGATCTGCTTGACTTAAAAATGAGTAAATGTTTCTTCTCTAAGGTGAAGAGTAAAATAATCCGTTTAATTATTTATTTCAGTGACCCGCCTGTTAATGACTCGTCGAGTTTGCATAGCATTGCTACTTTTCCATCTCAGAGCATTGCTACTTTTCCATCTCAGAAACAAGGAGGAAAGTTTTGCGCGTCTGCAAATTTTAGAAAAATGATCAATATTATTGGATAATGGAAGGATATTTAATCTATAAAATGCTCTTGGATTTTAATGTAAAGGTGTGTGCATCTCTTTTTGTTGACAAATTATGTTTCATCCTGCCGAAGGATGTTTGAAATTTTGGTTCGAAGCTCTCTCGGAGGCCTTCCCGGAAAACTTGTATTAATTTGACAACGGTTTCATTAATGGAGTACATATACTTCAGCACTACTTTTGCGAAAATTCAAACTTTGCAAAACGGAAGATGAGAAAGTAATGGATCCAATACGAAACCCTAGATCCTTGTAGAGTGGATGTTCTGGCCGTTTCATTACTGAACGCAAACCGCTCCACTCTTTTAAGTATGGGGTTCAAGGGCAGTTCAAATTTCCGCCATTCTTTACACTCAATCTCTTCTGCTGCTTGATGGACGACGAAATTCTTGGCTAGCGTGCCAAGCAATCGATAATCATCAATTTCATGCTGCTGGAGTCACCTGTCTAGCAGGAAGTTAGTCCGACGGTGGGTTGAACGAGGGTTTGTTGACCCATGTGCACGTTAAAGAAAATGGTTCCTGACAGAGGGGATTTTCAAATAAAACTCAAGTCAAGGGAAAGTCCCGAATTAAACGGGAGGAATTCGTACGTTTTAAAAATACGGATGAAGGAAGAGTAATTCGCGGCTGTTTTGGCATGTCGTGAAGCTATTGCAGGTTAAGTGAAGTCGGATCAAATTTATCTTTCTTGTGTCCAATTCTGTCTTTTAAGGGGAATGAAAACTAAACAACTTTGGGAAAACCATTAAATTTTTAAGCCACGTCATTGTGTCGTATGGCTTCAATGGTTTGATAAGACTTTATGAATAGTTTCAAAGGTCTTTAAAAAACAAGCTTCAAAGTATATACAAATGTTTAGCCCTTCAACTTGTTCGCAGTGTTGAAAATATCTCTTCGCGTAGTAATGAATGTCGCCGTTTTATGACTATTAGAAAATAGATACAAAGGCGGTTAAAACGGAATAATTATTCCCTTTGCATTGTATTTAGTCAATCAGTCAAGTAGCTGTAATCGTTGCTAAGCGTATTATTAAATCAGTGTGATACGTGTAGGTATGGATTGAGAATCAATGTGAACCAAACAAAGGCTATGCGGTTTTCGATAAAGAGGAAAGCTAAGTTAAATATTAAAATTAGAGTTTATAAACTAGAGCAGGTAGAACAGTATACCTATCTCGGAAGTATTTTGTACCAAGGTGGTTAAAGTAATAGGAAAATGCAAAGAGTTGAGTTAGGCGAATAAGCTTTTACAAGGAGGAGGGAGTTGATGACAGGGAAGTCAAATAAGAATGTTAAGAAGAGGCTCACTAAAACTTAGATATAAAGCCCTGTTTTTTACGGTGCGGAAAGTTTTCGAAGCAAAATATGGTTCATGGTTGTGAAGGAAAAGAGAGAACTGTTCGGTGAAATCCAAAAGAGGTAGGAGAAGGGGATGAAGGGTATTTTTACAGACTATGGGATGTTGAAGGTTGGAGGGAGAACATTTGGCAAGTAGGGAAAATGGAGGAAAATTATGTGAATGTTGGACGAAATGAAGGGAGATAAAAGGTATTGTAAATTAATTTATTGTAGTGTAGGGGTAAGTTGTCTTTTGGACAAGGCTAAAAAATGTAGGCGTTATATCGGTCGGCGTTAGTTGAGATTGTGTCCATCCAAAACACATCTCAATGGCCGATTGCCAAATAATAGTAATATTCTTCCAATTGTGCCTCACCGCCTTCGCAGAGATTGTAAATGACCCATCTACTCAAAAGTAAGACAGATTTGTTCTCACTTGATCGACCTCTTGCAAACATTTTCAGTTAAATATTCATCCAAATAACTGGTTTGTCCAACGTGCAATTATCTTTTGCTCGAAGAATTTATTCCAAAAAAACTGCTTCCACTATCGACTTCCTTTCTGTTTCTCGAGGTGGAACGATGTATCACATACTGGATTCTCTGTGATGCGACGCGATGATGAAGCCAATTCAAAACTCTGGAGCAATTTCAGCGACATAATCGTGCCAAGTGTTTACCATAATACGATCGTCCGACACTATCCTCACGCTTGACGTTTTCTTCGTCGTCATCTGCGAATTTTCTCTTTCCTCATTACCTCATGAGCATGCATTCGCGTGCACAGGCGGAGCAAGTCTGTCCATCTCCGACAAGTGAAATCTTAAAGATTTCTCTAAAAATTAGGCACATCCCAGCAGTTAGACTAACATTGTGAGCTTCGTTGAACAGTTGCGTGAAGAACGCAATCGCATAAAGACTCAAACGAACGTGAGAAATTTTACTCGCATATGAATGGTTAGAAAAGCATTTAATGGAAAATAAATTTTTCAAATTTGATTTTGAACCACTGAGAGTATATCACGTTGGAGGCGTCAGTTTGTCAACGAATTCTGAGAGGATGATTCTCATTTTATGATTATGAAGAACTCAATTAAAGGTAAACATTTCGTGATAAGGGAAAAGATATGGTAAAGTGATATATAGTTAAGAGCGTGATAAAGATAATGAGCAGGAAAGCAATAAGGAAATGTGATGGAAGCAACCGAATAAGACGGAGACCTTGTCTGTGTGGTAATGTGTTGGTACTCTTTATCGGATATTTTTAAATCCCTTTCTTTACCCTAAATAATTCCCAGGCAAATTTTTCTTACAATAATCAAATGATTTGGAGCTTCGTTTCGATATTTTTTTCTTTGAGATCTGATTTTTCTTTGCAGGTGAGTGAGGAATTTATTTGACGATGTTAGCACCAAATCAAATATTACCCAAGCGAATTGTGTTTGCCTACAAACAGTGATTTGATCGTCTTCTTAACGGACGAACTATTGTGAGTTTTACTTCGTCACGGTGAGTGTATTCATTGTTTGCACATTCAGTTCTCACTCTCTTTTTGACGATACTCGCATTGCAACCGAGATTTTTTTGCCCTCCGTCCGAAAACGTCGCTCGTGGACCCAATGCGAGGTAGTTCGGCGTGAAATCCACGCCACTCGGAAAAGGACGGATCAATAATTAGGTTGCGCTGTCGATTTTGCAGAGCGTGTAAGGTGAACTGTACTTTAAAACGTGGAAACGAAAACCCAGGTGTGTTGGGAGGGTTCGGCGAGTCGATTGGCTTCGAGGTTTCAGCACTCGTCTTTAACAAAATGTCTACTAGGGAGCGTCCACCGATTCCTATGGAGGAGAATTAAAAGGAATCGTCGCGGGTGGCGTCCCCGATCTGGACCGGCTGTCGACGGCAGGAGAAATAGCGTGGGATTTTGGATCGTCTGGGAACGATACGGCACGGAACTCACATCCGTCCCAGTCAGGAGCGTGGAGCATCTCTTGGAAGTACTTATGATATTTTTATTTATATCTAGCGCCGTAATTTCAGGTAGACCGCTGGAATCGCGAACAGAAGGCAAAATGCGCCCAAGCTGGAAGGCGCAAACCTTTGGGAGCCTCGGGGCCCACGATTAACACTTGTTGACGGATAGTTAGAAGAGCACATCCGTTGTTTATATATATCGCGGAGTGATTTTCAGTAATGATGAATATTGCCCAAGGAGTAAATGAAATTCCATGGAATTAATAACGTATTTTCTATTAATAGACCTGTTTTCATTTCATTGTAGCATCTGAATGTCTTTGGTTCATGTGAATGATGCTCTGCCGCGAAATCGGTCCACACAAATTTTATCCTATGGAAACGTAAAAACTTTATTTTGCCCGGGTACCACACACAAACCCTTGAAGTACAGGGATTTATTATCACCATCTTTGAGATGAATTCTGTGGAAATCGAACATATGAAGGTAGCGAAAATTATTAACAATTTTCTTCAATTTAAAATAAAATTTTAATTCGACATTAGCTCATGAGGCATTTTAATCGGATTTTTTTAACCAATTTTAAGAAGTGATCTAGTAAGTGTGCTACTCCTTAAAAAGATAACAAGATTGGTATGGATCAGTGTTGAACACTTTACGTGCGCATGAAGTTCAAATTGTAATTGAAGATCGGATTAATACCACAAAACTGTCAGTATTCTGCACCTTGGTAACGTTTTACTGATGGCACTAAAATGTGATACTTTCAAGCAGCGTAGGAATAACCCTTTTTTATATATCCGTACGTCAGGCCATTGAACACGATATTATAGGTTTTGTTGGCGCTCGCTACCTCTCTGAATTCAATATATTCAGCGCATACGGATTTGCTTAACTATTATTAATACATGAGTTGGATATATTCCAAAGGTTTTCCATGTTTGCCGTATTTTCGGCGTCTCGGTGAAGTAATGAGCCGGTAAATTTGTGTGTGAATGTGGGCGCTTATGTGTCCCCCCTTCATCTCCATCCAGTCCAGTCCATCTGCTACCCACAAAAACATTTCCCGCGCGTCAGCGACGACGCACGCGGACAAGGGGAGGGGGCCCGAGGAGGGATAGAGTGTCGTTCTGGACCTCGCGGGATTTCAGCTTTGTACCCTCACGCCCTATCCCAATATAAGTCATTGTCCAGCGTCTGCAGCCCCGTTAGGATCCAGTTGGATGAGAAATCCCAGTGGACACCAGAGCCAACGTCGTCCTAGTCGACCGCAACAGCTGTCTTTCACCACATGAGCGTCAAAAGGAGCTCGACGAAGTATTGTTTCATGATGCACGCGATTTTTTTTGCTATTGTGAGACACTTTGGTGAAGAACCAGTGGTTGCGTCACGACTCTATTATTTTAGGATACCCATCTTTTATTTATATTTTTTCTTCCACGAATAATATGACAACTTTTTCTTGACTTTCCAAAAGAAATTTTATTACGTACACGTGACTTTAGGTTAACGAAGTTTCAATTATTTGCCTCTATAGTAATTTTCGATGCGACGATTATTTGAATTTCCTGCGTTCTAAACAGTCGTAATTATTTAGATGATTCTGAAAATCATTCGTGAAGAACCTGAACCAAAAATGACATTGACGTAATGTTTTTGTTTCTTTATTCATCATAGTGTACCAAAATCACAAGTTAGTAGTTAAATTGAACTATTAACATTTTAAATAGGTCATGCGGTGGGCATAAAACTACTTAAATTATTATTTTTTTTAAAGAGTTTAGTGTTCTGTAGCTGTCCCCTAGCCTTCTCTTCCTAACGTATACCTTTAGAAGTAATAATATTATAAACTCTGACTCAGATATATTTTTAAATTGCATATATCTCCGGGAATGTATCTAGGGAGGCAAGGCTCTTATTGGTCGTAGGAAGAGAAGAGGGGAAGTGGATATCCTCCGTCTGAACCATTAAATTGTGTTTCAAGAATTCACGTATTATCCTTCTCCGGGAACCCTTACTTTACGGCCCTTCTGTGGATGCGTGCACATACTCGATCCTACACACCTTCGCCCGTCGTTTTCTCTCTCTCGTCTTTTCCCCTCTTTCCCTCCCATGTCTAAATAGCTAGCACACTCAGGTCCTCACGTGCCCCATCCCATATCGCCCCCTCTTTCGACCTCCACTACCAAGATCTCCCGCGACTATAAAGTCCTCGCCCCCGCCGGCTCTCTCGCGTCCCTTCCCTCTCTAAAAACCCTCCGCCTTTTATAACTCTGGCCTCCTCTCTCCCTCATGCCATTCCGTATTATCCCACCGTAGAGTTCTGCGATCTTGCGAAACTCCGAGGCCAACGTCTCCAAGGACTGAAAATGTGTGCGCATATGTATACGGAACGTGTGTGTGTGTAAATAACTCAATTATATATACATACATCAGTCAGTCTATCACCAAAGGCCTAGAAGATGGGTTATTTCCCGAAAGGTTGCCCTGTAAATAAGTTTCGTTTTCGTAAATGTGTTCCTGTCTCGCTCCCATCTATTTTCAAGACATATTATGGATAGGTTATCAATAAGGATACCAAAAGGGATAAGTTACCTTTTTTACCTTTTTAAAAGGCGCAGTCCGAAAGCAATCCAATATGAAATCAAGGCTATAAATTACGAGTATATTAAATAAATTTAATGTAAATTCGAAAATTTCGTATTATTAAAAATACTACGGCCTACCCCGAGGCCTTCTTCAGGTCAGACTCTGACCTGAAGAAGGCCTCGGAGTAGGCCGAAAGCTTAAATCATCTACAGTGTGAGTGTCCTTTTACGTGTTATCTGTTTTATTCTGTGTTCTATTGTGCCGTCCAAAAGTTATATATATATATACATATATACATATACACATACATACATAGACACATACATCATATACATATCATCAACCACACCACCACACACCATATACAATCACACACAACACCAACCACACATACCATATACAATACCATATACAATCACAACATACATCATATATAAAAAAACCGAAAAAAAACGAAGGTCGGTTTAGTAGGTGATGGTAGAGCTCACCCATGTACCAAGCCCGACGGCGTGTGAATATTCACACATCAGGGTTGGGGGGCCAGTTCCTTTCCCTGTGCCGGTTATGGTTTCCCAGGAAGATCTGGTACCCGAAAAATCAACTAGCTTGGGTGGAGCTGCAGGTGCCTAAAGTGCCTTGCCCGGGAATCGAACCCGGGACCCTCCGGTCAGCAGTCCAACGCTCTACCCGCTAGACCACCGCGACCTGCATATACATATATATATACACATACATATATATATATGTATGTATGTACATACATATACACACACGTACTTGAATACGCATTAGCTCATATGAAACACTCGTGCGCGTACATACCTATTAACATCATGAATAATTATTTGGTTTGAGCAGTTCGTCAAATTCTACTGTTCAGGTTAATTTAATTTTCTCGGGTTTTTGTGTTCGATTTTATGTTATTTATCTAGGGAAGAACGAATACTACAGTCGGTCTTCAACAGCGTCTTATCTCTTTTATGTTATTCTGGGGATCAAATCTACCAATATAATTTGGTGTCATAATGATTTCCTGTGTCGCAAGAAAACTCAGGTGACCTGTGCCTTTATAACAGTGTAAGCCTTCCCTGGACTCTTTGAGAATCAAGAAGCTTCCAGTCTAATTCCTCCAGTATACGCGTGACGCTTACTCGCCACTTCGTAGCAATTTTTAGCGAAGTTTCTCGGAATTAATTTAATTTTTTAATTAACCTTTCTCCCAAATTCTTTGCCGCGTATTGTAATACTGTAATTGTGAAGCCTAATTAAAGCGAAGTAAAACCCCTCTCTTACCTTTTCATGGCATTTTCCTCTGACGCGTCTAATGAAACCTATCTTTTTGAAGGCTAACCCGCATGTCTTGTAATGTGTACCACTTGCATTGTATGATGTTAGTGTAACAGCCTAAGTACATGTTTTTGACTTGTGCTGATATGCTTGTCTGGTTCCCATCCATTCCATACTTTATTTTTTTATCTTTTCTTGTGTTCCAAAACTTTAGTGTTGCACAATTTATGATATTTAATTATTACTCCCATTTGTTACTCCACTCCTATATTTGTTCTAAATCGTTAAAGAGTGACATAGTATCAGACAATATCTTTGTTTATTCGCTTAAAATTATTCCATCTTCTATAAATAATCTAAGATTGCTGCTAACGAGGAAACTTAGGTTTTTAATATCAACAAGAAGAGCAGGGGTCCTATATTACTTTCTAGGCATTCCTGAAGTTAAGTTTGCCTCTAATGAACTCAACGTGTCATCTAATACTTCTTGTTTACGGTTAGATAAGGAGTTCCTATTTTAGTTTGTCCCTTTCTCGTTAATATCTTAACACTTTTAGGTAGCAGTTTCTCTTGAGAGACCTTGTCGAAGGCTTTCTTGAAATCTTAAAATACAACATCCCCTTGGGTATTCTTTTACTTAGATTTCAGTATACTATTGTAAATAAAAAGATCCAATTCGTGTTTTGCATGGTCCGCTCTTCCGATAATCTTGCTGATTACGGCAGATTTTTCACCTTATATTGTACTAATACTATACTAATACTAACTTATTACTAATACTTATACTAACAAAGATATGTATGAAGATTTTGCCAATCGATTGTCCCAATCCGGATTCGAACCTGGATCCCTCAATGTCAGGCCTAATTTTAGCGCTTATTTTCTCGTAATTTCCGCAGTTTTTTAAATATATTTTATTTTTTCGTAGTAATTTGTCGGTGACATCAAAGAAAATAACGCATTGCTGCCACGTACTCGGCGAGTACGTAGCAGCAATACGTAAGCAGCAGAACTACTCGGTACCGTTGAAACGAAGTTTTGTCGGAAGTAAAAGCACCGCTGCCATTTCATGACTGCTGTTCATTTATTATTTAGAGCTCAAGGTCACATCACGCACCTTGCTTATGTGCAGTCTGGTTTTATCCCTTACTGTTATGTCTGGCTGGCGTAATGCGGATGGTATTACATTTTCCCGTCAATGTGCCTTCCCTGTAATGTTTTGCTTGGCGGAATTTAAACAAATAAATGGATTCTTCGATTCTATTTCCTGCATGTCTCCTAACTCAGAAAGTAGATATCTCGTAGGAATGGCAAATATGGTGATTGTCGTTCCTCTGGAAGATACGGTAATAGGGGTAACGCATTTTTGTTAAGAAAAAGAAGCAATCGGAAGCGTACCATTTAACCTCGTGAAGTTTTCCATGAATGAATGAGTGAACTTAAGCTGTCCACAATTCATACCAGCAGTCTATACTGGCATTAGCAGCTGGACGGTCGTGATTGAAGTCACACATTCAAGTGAGACCACTGAATATCTATCTATATCAGAAAATAACTTTAGTTCACTTCTATCGTCCGAAGTGAATACAAAAACCAAAAATAAACTTAATAATATGTAAATAATTAGAGAAACTGGATTGGGAATCACTCATGAATAGAAGGTTACATCACAAATTAAATATTTTTACTATCCCCATCGCATGACGATAGGAGAGCTCATAATGACATTAGAGTGGATAATTGTAGTAATGACCGGTTTAAAATGTCATATTTCCCACCAGCGATAAGGAATCAGAATAACTGCAAACGACGGCGCTAAGGAAAAGATTTTTTTCTGCTAAAGTGCATAGTGTTTGGTCATTATTTTATGTTTTTTCGTACTAAGGCCTCATTTCGCATGTGTAGAGAAGTATTGTAAACATAGACACCGTAGTAAATTTTCCAAATCCATTCCAATTATTTAACATTTCTACTATTAACTAACATTTAAGCAACATTTAATTTTTGATGGGGCATACCTGGTGTGGAATCACCCCTTGCCACATATCCTAGCGGTTATTTGGCGAGTACCGTGTAGATGTAAACCAGGTGTTGTGTATGTAAAATTACTGATGCCTGAACGTGTGGTTCATTGTGGGTGCAAAAATGGTGTGAGATACATGGTCAAATTCGTTTAGGGGGAATGGTCAAAAACCCGAGTACTGCGCGATATCTTAAGAAGGCTCTTCCCCTTCCAATACCCTTCCTCCCCTCCACCGTCCCCCTAGCTGCTTTCGGAAGAAGAAACCCGTTGCCGGCCCCCCATCTTGTCATCCCTGCAACCTCCTTCCACTCCCCATCGCTCTTCCTAACCACATTCTCGGTTCTCCATCATCTCTTCCATCTCTTGCAAGGTCGTGCCAGCCATCTCGTCCTATTGCCCCCACAACTAACATTATTCCCTCTCTCCTCGACTCCTCTTTAATTCCCCCCTCAACCCTCCTGCGCTTACTTTTCCCAATCTCCTCGCCGTCTCATTCGAACAATCGATATCCAGTAACTTTCCAGCGGCCAAACTACGCCATTCTTACGTATTACGAAATTCTGAAAATAGGTCGCTTCACTGAGCACGAAAGGCCTTCCCGTCCAAGTACGTCCGTACACGTCGCCGCCGCCACACGTACCTTAAACTTAGTGGATCGCGTGTTTTTCCCGAGTGACTTTTCTCCCCGGGATTTTAATCGCGACTGTGTACAATGCGTCTCCACGCCCCCTGAATCTTTGTGGGCGCGCATTTTTTTATTTGAAAAATCTGTTGTTATTTTCGGGTGTTACTTTCACTTTGAGAATGAAACT
This sequence comes from Hetaerina titia, assembly GCA_037158775.1. NCBI lineage: Eukaryota > Metazoa > Arthropoda > Insecta > Odonata > Calopterygidae > Hetaerina > Hetaerina titia. The sequence continues at coordinate 38,237,214 of CM073772.1, read as the reverse complement.
TTAAGTGGCGGGTAGCCAATTAAAGGAAATGGAACGCGCAAATTATACCCAGGAAACATGCGATTTATTAATTAAATTACAAACTCTGCACCAGGTGACAAAAGCATTTCCATAACTTTTTCGGATTTCATAGTATTTGTTCAATTTCTCTCAATTTTTGCTGACTCGAGTCTCATCGGCTAAGCCAAATAAGTTGTTATGGTGATTACGCGTTAGTATGGCTTTAAATATTTGTTATTTTAGGGAAAATAGTTTATTCAAAACGAATGCATTGTGAAGGAAAAGACTTCGTTCCCGGCTATAATCCAATGTTCGCATCTATTTAGTTTCGTTAATTAAAGATGTTGTACCCATCAAAAGTTATGAGTATTTTGGGTACAAATATTGTATATGAATTCCTGTAAAATTGTGTGTGTATGGTAAACTTTTCTTTAAATAGGATTAAGTGTAGTGATTAAACTAAATACAGGTAAATACACTTTTCAATGTTGTTGTATCTAATCAAGACACTTCTATGCATTTATTGAGCTTCTCAGAATTTATATTGAATTGCCTCCGCCATAATGTTTTGGCATACTGAAAAAATGGATATGGAAGGCCTTCCCTCTCGAAGGAGATTATATTTATATCCGACTCACGCATACCACACTATTTGACGTAAATTCGGCAATCGAAGATAACATTTTGGCAACGAACTATAGCAAGATGAGAGCCAAATCGAGCGAATATGTGTGTATATTTTTATGCCATTAGTGGTTCTGGAACATTTTTACTCTTTCCCGAAATAAGTGGGCGTGTTTCATGATCGCCTGGGGAAGTTTTCACGCGGGAGAGGGGGGAAAGGGGAACGGGAGGGGAGGGAATGAAATGTAATACGCGCAATTTCCCCTTCGGGAAAGTACAATCGATGTATGGTGAAACACGGTGCAGTAATTCTTCCGTCGCCGTCTAGTCTATAATGATGTCCGGTGGCATTCAATTCCGCTCGTTTCCGCCCTCACAGATTGGTTGGGGAAAGAGTGTTCGCGGGGGCGTCGGAAGTCTTCCCACCCAGCAGTGGATTTCGCGACGAGAAAAACAAACGAAAGCTATTTCGGCGCAGCTGGACCGACCGGAGTCCACTAAGTCTGGGCATTAAATATCGACCCGTTTTTTTTCTCCTCGAGGTTTCTCCTCCAGCCGTCGTTCCCCGGCGCGAGAGTCCCTTGCACGGGCGTGCTCGTGAGCGCTTAGCTTTTGGCCCCGGGTCACGATCCGGCCCGGGTAATTGCACCCTCACGCTCGTTTGCAGACACAAGTTTACGTGTATCCGCTCGAGCTATCGTGGGGAGACGATTCATTTCTGTTGCGATATCGAGTTTGCAAACGGATTTCTGCGCAGTTTGCGGAGGGGGACGGTTTCGCTCTCCTGAGTCTCACGTGCGAGGAGGTTAGCTACTTCTCACTCCACCCCCAGTTCGAGATTCACACAACCCCCTTCCCTCCTCCCCCTCCACTCAGCCCTTACCTCAATTACCATTTTCCCTCTCCCATAATCCTTTTCATACCCAACGAGCACTTAGCCTTGGGTATTTTTCAAGTTCCAAGATCGGGAGTCCTTAAGGAGGGTGAATGAGATAATGTCCTCTAGAATGTGTGCTAAACCACTTGGCCTCGGCAGCTCGGTCCTAAGTAAGAGGTATAAAGTGACTTGTCACTCCTGCGCACTGCTTCTATGAAATTCCTCCCATCTACCAGCCCCCTATCCGCCATTCCCTCTCGCCCAGCTGCATTTTTCATTTAAAGGTGCCGTCATTGGCGGTCTCATTCATCCATCTGTGGGAAACTAAGGGAAGGGAGCGATATGGAGAGGCGCAGAGACATCATTCGGGTAGGTTTATTTACCCCCTGTGGCCCAGTTGTAATTCCAAGCGTCCTCGGACGGTTTCATAAAGCGATGCTCTCCCTTGTCGCATGGGTGCATCCTACCTATCGTAATCCTCCCTTGCTTAATTCATGCTGAATTAGCTCTCTGCTAAATTCATTGAATTTTTTTGCGCGGCTATTACTGATGTTTAGTTGAAATTCGAGAGGAACTCTATTTAAGCTTTTAGCGAATACAAGTGATTTACAAGTACCGTAGAGTAAGCAGTTCGTCTTCATTTACTAAAATTTGGCTTAACTACTTAGATTCAAAGGAGTTCAGTTGTTAATTACGTATAGAAATTGGAGATGAATTATTTTTTTGCCCTTTATGTGTGTGTTAAATGATGAAATTAAACTTTTTCTCTTGCCCTTAGTGTGTAAATTCATCCTATAGAATAGAATTTATGGAATAATTTTTAAAAAATTGTCGATATAATTGGAAAAGAAATTATTCAAAATTCTTTTGCGATCATTTATTTTGTGTCTCTGTGTAGTTTCTCTAATTTTTTGTACTTTTCGTAACTACGTTTCAACCATTTAGATGAAAATTTAAGTTGGGGATATTTTTATTGAAGTTAATGTATTGAAATATCAGTATGAAGTAAGGTTTTTACATGTTTTCTATATGTAGACCCTTCCTACATAAGTAGATGTGTACAGCTCCTTTAGTGTGTTAAATTGAATGAGTTTGAATGAAGCGTCAACATTGAATTTAGGAGTGAATAAATTTTTAAGACATTTCTTACGTAAATGACCTTCGAATGAAATCTGGGGAACTGAAACCAACCCCGAATGCACAATGTAACATACCTTTCATTATTTTTTTATCTTTTTAATTTCTACTGTCACTTAAGTTAATTAAATTAAGTCAAACCGAGTTCAACTTGGGTTAATTAATTGATTAAAGGTATGAATTTATCTCTAACATCCTGGTTGATAATGAATTCAGATGTGGCGTTCTCAGTTGACTCACTAAAATTTATTTGAAAATGTTCCTTTATACTGATATTTTGGATAGTTTTCACTCCTGGTTCCTAACGGTGATATAATATGCGGCTCATTAACTAAATTGCGTTTGAAGAAAAAACGTATGAAAAATTTTAATCCCAGCGCCTGAATACACATGACCGTTGATACATTACGGAATGGTGGGTTGCCTATTCTACGGAATCAGGCGAGTGCTGGAAAGAAAAACTACGCTTAGCTTTAATGAATGGTCCCATAACGAAACCAACTTCCTTTTTGTCGCACTCCCGGGCGTGAAATTTGATTTTTTATAGTGCATAATTCTGAAATTACGAAAACTCAAATGTAGAGTAGGTTTGCGAAAATAGTGCTTAATGAAAATAGTCAAAAAAGTAGCACATTCAGACTTTTAGCCTGCCTTTGCCGTCTGACTGGTGTTTAATGAGTGCAACATTAAGATTGTCAAGATTCGTCAGCATTTGGAGAGCATTAATGAGCCACTTAGCCCGAATAATGAGAACAATACATTCTGGCACCCGATTTTGAGGATGGGGGACAAAGTATTGACAATTTGTACCTTTACACCGAGTTCATTGCAAGAAATGGAAGACTCCGTTCCCAATCTCCTCATTTACATCAGCAAAGTATCTGCTCAGGTCGCTGCCATTCGTGTCTAGATACCACCTATGAAGGAAAGTTCTGTTAAAAGAAACTTTTAAATTGTTGATTTATGTTTCCTCACTCTTTTTGCAGGCCGAAGGAATCCACCTTATTGAAGCCAATGAGTGTCTTAATGTTTATGGACTTGTAGTAATAATATTAATTTTGGCATGCAGATACTATTTAAATTAACACGTCAATACCCTCTTTCAGTTATCGATGAAAAATGTCATCTGAATGATTTCCTTTGGGTAGTTAAATTTGCACATTATATGTATTGAATGATTTGGCGGGGTGGTTGCTCAGTGACTAGTTTGTTCGGCTGTCGGTTCAGGATCAAATCCCTGGCTATTCCTTTGGTTGAAACCTATAACAATTGCCGTCAATAAATCCCACTGCGCGTTTTTCTGGAAACTAGAACTTGGAGCATTATCGCATGTGACATTGTCCCTCTAGCCGTCACTGTGTGAATTTACAGACCTTAATGCTTAGCCTGTGGTATGATCTAGCTTCATATCCTTCGTAGCCATCCTTCGTGTTGAATACTTTCATAAAACTACGAGTATTTCGTACGAGTATATCATTTTAGTATATCTTTTGACAATACTGCTGTGATATCAATAGATATTTTGCGCAAATACTGTCATCGTGGTTGTCTCTTGATTTTTGTTATTGATTGAGAAATCCTTTCATTTTTATCGTTTATTTTTGACGATGTGTTCAATTTTTGTTGAAGTTTCAATTATTGTTCAGCTTAAATTGACCTTGATTTGGCATTCTAATCTTATGTCCACATTAAATTTTATGTGTATTTTTGCTACTTAATAATCTTTTTGGACCTTGAATAAGTTAAAATTAACCGAATATGTGATTTTTCTCTGCTAGAGCTAATTTCATCGAATTTTAATATTTTAGTATATTTTGCAATAATTTCTAACAAAATTTAATTCAGTGTTACAAAAACTCAAGTTTTCGATTATTATTTAATACCAGATGTTTAAAAAACCCAAGTGAGTAATGTCCTTTTGTCATTATTTTTTCAAAGAGTTGGCTTACTATTGTTGTCAAGTGATTTATATCATTGAATTGTTATCATTCATGGAATTCTGTGGCGAGAAAGAAAAAATATTTGAACAATGAAGGAATTAAGCCGAAAAACGTGATTCTTGAGGCCGTTGAGCCTTTTGATCCCGGCAGTGGCGTACTGCAGAACTTAGTCTGCATTGAATGGGAAGATCAATACTTCCCTTAGGTTTGTATAAATTGGGACAATCGGTTTCTCGAAGACATGGTTTCCCTTTCAGTCATTTAAATTTCGAACTAACATTGTGAAGTAATGGATTTCGTTTTGGTTAAGTTATTGATTACAGTTTTGTATTCGGGTCAATCCACTGTGGAAGAACTCGTAGAAAGTTAGTCATATCATCATATATGAGATACGTATTCATGAAGGGATTTGGCTAGTAAAATTAAATTTTTTTCAATAAGACATTGGGGTATTAGTATTTTAAGGTGTGCATTTTACTGAGTAAACATAATTTTGCAAAAAACATTTATAAAATGTTCCCAGGCGTGTAATAGTCAATGAAAATTGATTGTTCTAAACTGTTAAATACCACATAAATGTTTGCGCCAAGGATTTTTCTTTGAGTTAAACTAAATAAAAGAGGTGCTTTTTCAATTATCCTCAATGAGTTGAGTATATACCTGTACATATACACACACATATAAAAAATGTATATATATATATAAACATATGCGGGTCGCGGTGGTCTAGCGGGTAGAGCGTTGGACTGCTGACCGGAGGGTCCCGGGTTCGATTCCCGGGCAAGGCACTTGGGCACCTGCAGCTCCACCCAAGCTTGTTGATTTTTCGGGTACCAGATCTTCCTGGGAAACCATAACCGGCACAGGGAAAGGAACTGGCCCCCCTACCCTGATGTGTGAATATTCACACGCCGTCGGGCTTGGTACATGGGTGAGCTTCATCACCTACTAAACCGACCTTCGGTTGGACCGACCTTGTTTATGGTTTTTATATATAAACATATATAACTATCAAAAAATTAAGTAAGTTAAAATCAACTTAATTATTGACATGCAAGCAGAATAAACAAAGGATGGATGCCAAGTTAATCGAAGTTAATTGGGTTTCCAATATTTCGTGCTAAAATTATAATTCGAAAACGCTATGATGGAAATTTAAGTTGTTTTCTGGTTTTAGGGACTCCTTTTGCCTTGTTATGCATTCACAAAAGCAAGAATAGAACGAGTAGATAGTGTCGTGAGTTTTTATTTGAGAAATGGTAATATTTCTTCCAGTCAGCGAGTGATCGTGTGAGGATGTTGGCCGAATCGAGCTGGTGCACGGAAAATTCAGAACAAAAAGCCAACGCCCTCCCACAGTCCTTGACGAGGGAACGTTGTGGTATACTATTTTAAAGCTTCGTTTCATTCGTCATGTACTCATGAAAATAGCTCAAAAACTCTCTTTCCTCTTGGCTGACCCGGACATGCAGTAAAAGTGGCAAGATTTTGCTGGAAAAAGAAATATAGTTCATCAGGTTTCGTCTCATAATTTATCTTGGGATTATTAATAAATAGATTTATTGTGGGATGGCGTAAAAATTAAGAAAGTGGTGAAAAATAATTGTAAAGAATGTGACGGTAATTAATGCGTATGCTTTCTCTGAAAGTGGCCAAAAAATAGTTTTCAGATGTGGGAACGTGTTTTCTCGTGCTTATTTTCGTTCACTAAAGATTATACGAAATTAATGTCAATAGAAATATGGTATTAATCAATGGTTCTCAACGAGATTCCACTTGGAATACCAGTAAAAATAGCAAAATGGTAATTATTCTCTTCTCGTTAATGGAACCACTTCCTACGGAAGGGTGACACCATTCATTATATGGAAAATACTAAGAATAATGGTTGATGTCGTAATTTAACTTGCTTGTTAATGTTAAATTCAACTTGCTTGACTTGCAACACATGTAATAAGAACCTTTGGAGCATTCCAAATGGTGCGTCAATGTATTTCTTTCTTCGGTGATATGAAGGGTAAATCTGTTGTAGGTCTTGTTAAATAGGTAAAGCGTCATGCTCATCATTAATCTATCAGCTCCTAGATAGGTTGACTGCACCTCTCCACCTTGCGTTCAAAGTCATGACTGGTGATTTGTGACTGATGAGTGATGTGTAATACCACATAATAACTAATAAACAGTAACATATGTGACGCACCAATGGGTTCAGTTAAGTCGCTATGAACTTAATGGAAGGATAAAATCGTGGAGCATTTAGAAAAAGGAGTATTCCGTGAAATATATCTGAGCAAGTAAGTAAGGAAATTATCGGAACAAGAAAAGGAATCGGTCGTTTTTAGGAGAGGTTATCTGGCGGGTCGCAGCTATCCGACGAGGTTAAATGCTCTGTCAAGTATTTTGAGGTGAATTTATTCGTGGTCCCATGGCTATTGCTCGGGTAGGAAAAACGCTAGTTATTTTAGGTTTTAGATTTAAAATGGCTCTGCAACAATTGAATCTAATGGGTTTCATTTTCGTTCATGAGCTGAGTGGTCCATTGTAAACGCCATTGCGATCTTGAAGGAATGAACATAAATACGTGCGACTCTACTCGCGGGTAAATGTGTGCCCATTGTAAATCTAGGTTATTACTCCGGGCGTTTGTCGCGGGTTTCTCGAGGCGCGTGCATGGGAGCATAATGCCCGGCCTCCGACATCGTGCAAGCGACTGGAGGGGGGTTGGGGAGCGGGGTACTCTGAGCGGACCCTCTCGTGGGGCGACGCGGACATAAGCCCAGCGGTAAGGCGGTAAGAGTGGCTCACCTCCATCCCCGAGTCGACCCCGAAATAAGAATCGCCCTCAGCAAGCACAAACCCCCACATCCCTCACCCCGGTTGAAAACCCGCACTCCTCCCCATCTCCTCAACCCCATTTTACCGATCCAAATACGTCTTGGAAACACACTCCCTCAGAAAAACATCCCCATTAAAACAAAGCCCTATAAATGCAGCGGTTCGGCCTGATGTAAATTTAATCCATCCATGTGCGCTGAATTCGCTGTAAATACTTTGGCCTGTATATGAATTCAATAGCAATGTTTAAGTTCTTCCATGAAACGTATATAATATATTTCATAGTGTAGTGTATATTGTCTAATTATAAATTTTCACCGAAAAATTGTGGATTCTTTTTTTGGTTTTAGTCTTTTAGATTCGGGAAAGGTATATCCGTGTATCTAACTTTCCTGTGATTACGTAATAACAGACTTGATTCAAACGATCTCCTCTTCGTCTCCTTGAACGCGGCAGTATTTACCCTGTCCACTCAAATTCAAGAGTAGTTCGGATATTTTCCATGCCGAGGAGGAAGATGAGGTCCTTGAACCCTTGTCATTCTCTTCCCTTATTTTTACCTTTGGCCACCACCTTTTTTTTTTAAAGGATGAGGGAATCCACCAGTATTCTGGGGCCCAAGGTGGAACTGTACAAAAAAAGGCCTCCTTCCCCTCCCATCGGAACCCGCCCCCCTCCCAGCTGACCTACCCCACAACAAAACGCCTTCTACCTCACTCAAGCCACCTTGTTCGAGAATACCCTTGAAAATTTTCCATTCCCACCCACCTCAAGTCCCTTCCCCGCCCCTTAGCCTCAGCTCCTCAGTGATTACTGGGCCCTCTCTCAAAGACCCATTTCGGAGGGGCCATGGACAGTGCTGGCGGCGGCAGTGCCCCCATGTGTGTGTTTTTGTTGGTGCTTTTAAGAGAAGGTGGCTCAGACGAAGGGGGGTGGGGTTCTTGGAGACAGCGCGGCATGAATGAAGGTGTTTGGTAGGGGGTGAAAGTTACCTGGCGGGGAATGGGTGAAGCGAGGGAGGATTGTTAAAGGTTGAGGAGAGAGGGAGGGTGGGTTTGGGAGAACGCCAAGGTCTAAGTACAGTAGTAGACCAAGGACTCGGCTGTGTTGTCCTAGGGTTATTCAAACTAAACGTATAACGGTAATGAGGACGTTAATGGGAATGAATATAGAACATAGAACGGCGTTGTTCGCTTCGACGGTTTTGAGAAGTCGAGAGAGTAAAAGAGAGCCGGTGGAACGAATTGAATGCGGGATGTCCGAGCAGGCTTGCGGGATAAGCGTTTCAGTAAATATCTTTATCAGAATCATACGATAGGCGTTGGAGATGCTGAATCGAGGCAGACAGCGAGTAATGCAGGGTTATTGCGCACCATTTTCCTGCGTTTTTGAGCTTAAACACTGAATAAATGGTAAGAGTGGCATGGGAAGAGTTTTAGGTAGATAATAATACTAGAAGAAATGAAAATAACTGGAGAACTCTCCATGTGAGTTACCTTTGACGATGATAAAGCTATTATTAACCATTTATCTAAGCTATCCCAATAATAAGGCATTGCATGATCAGTGCGAGAGATTTGGAATGAAGATAAATCGTTGAAAACGGAATTTGAAAGGATTCTCCGTAAGTATAAAGACAATTTCAAACAGTAATGCTTAGAACATAATTTCCAATCAGTAATGCTAGGATCGATCATAAATTAAAACCGGTAAAATACTCCCATATTTGAACAAAATTTGGGGCATGTGCATAATTCTCTGCGATAAATTGTATTGTCAAAATAAGCATTTGGAAATTGCAATTGATGACGGAGGCTCTGTGAACTTGCGTAAAGAAAAGATTGTTAAAGACTGATGAATAGAAACTACCTTTACTCGTATATGGTTTCAGAATTCGGTGTTTTAGCCAATAGGATGGATGTATCCAGAAGTATAAAGACAGGAGGCTGTTGAGATGCGGGCATGGAGGAGGAGAGATAAAATGAGCAGTAAAGAAGGGAAGGCAGTCAAAGGAGTTTTCTTTTTAAAAGGATACGGTTGGTAAAAAGAGGACGTTGTTGGTAGAATCCCTAATGGGTTGAAAAAGTAGACAGAGTGGGTAGAAGGCTGCAGTGAAAGGGAGCATGTTGGATATATCGGAGAAGGAGAAAAGAATGACATTCTGTGGATGGGGATGGAAAGTACGATGAGCTGAATAAGGGGAAAGTGTTAGAAGTGTTCCAGTCGTGCAGAGGGACTTACGAAGAACACTGTGACACGTGTTAGTTCTTGGGGCCCATCCAACCTTTAACCATAAAACTACCAAATAATTATAATTTCTATTGTGTCTAGGATCTTCATGGCTGCCACTTTGCTCCAAAGTGTGTGTTTGTCAAGGGCTAGCATTAAGGTCATTCCAGTGAATAGCTTTGCGAATTCATTCAACATGTGGACTACAAGCTGGTTAGTTACCGATTTTCTGATTTTGGTACATTAACTTTGGAGCGAAAGAGATTGTAACAATTCTCTAATAATTTCACCGCTGCGTACATCTTAAATCCATCACCCATTCTATGGCTTGTGAGCCACTGCTGAAGTTCACTTTGAATGGTTCTTCGCGTTGTGGCCCCCATGTGATGCAGTTCGAAGTAACACTTATCCAGGGAAATATTCCGAAACGCACTAGTGCTTTCATCGACGCCCAATCAGTTTCTGAAACAAAACCCAGTATTAGAGAGGAGATGTCGACTTATAAGGTGCAAGACCCTTTAGTGGTCAACTTCTCCTTTTGCCTATTTTCTATGGTACCCTGAAAGTCCACTTTGCTAGACAATTTAGGATGGGATTCTCTTACACAGCGGCGTTTACAATATAGATTAAACTTATTAAAAACATTTAAAGATGGGCCCTTTTACGATGACATCAAGGATATAATACGAACCCCAACGTATTACGGTCGAAGGGATCACGAATATAAGATTAGAGAGATAGACTGCAAGACTGACAGGCTTAAAATGTCATTTTTTCCAAGAACGATAAGGTACCAGAATGATTGTAGTCGAAATTCCCCAGGGGTTAGTTCATTACAATAAGTATTAACGTACAGGTTAGGGACTGCGCGAGGATATGTATGTATATATATATATATATATATGTGTGTGTATGTACATATATGTATGTATGTGTGTAAATATATATATATATATATGTATATGCATGTATGTATGTATATAAATATTTTTTTCTTACAGGTTACCCCCACCTTTCCTCACCTATTTGATAACCCCAACCCCCTCATCCCTTACCCTTCCCTCATGGTGCTACACTCCCTGCCACACACCTTTTTTGGTGGCTCGCAGGGTATTTATGTAGATGTAGATGAAGTCACCTTAAGGGTGTGCGACAGGGGTTGATCCCACACGTGGCATTCAATATCGAAGTTAAGTTTGCTTAACTGTTACTTATCAATAAAAATGTAGACTACTTCGAATGCTGGAGGTAATTTTAACTGTAGCTACATGGAATGCAATAATTAACTGTGAAATACTTATCAACGTGTGCGAGAGGGACTACTAATTACAAGAAGTATAATGAAATTAAGGTCTAATGAAATCATGAAAACATACTAGACTACTTAGAATTTTATAAATACCCTATTTCTCTGTTCGCTCAAAGTTATTTTAACCCCTTATCGTTCGCGGGGAAAGTAAAATCCTACGAGATCTTCGTAAATCTCTCGGTTTTTCACGGTCGGCAGGTTGTTTTTAGATTAGGAACTATATTTCAAATTAAATGTTAAGTCTTTATATGTAAGATATGTCAATTTATAATCATTAGATGATGATTAAATGATGAACATTAAATGATCCTAACTCCTAATGCCCCAAGACTAAGTGATCCCCTGGTTTATCTGTTCCCAAGCCGCTTATGTAAACTGATTTAATCGCAGTAGGTAGCTTGGACCATAATTGTAACTAGCATGATACATTCAACAACCAAGAGACTAAGGACCTAGTTACTCCATACTTGAGTATTCTTGTTTTGGTATTTTACGTTTCTTGGATCATATTACGTTTTTTAACATTCTAAAGTTATATTCGTGATAGGTTTGCAGATCCGTTGGCTTCGGTCTGGAAGTCGTATTTGACTCACATTAGAGTCAGAGGAATAGTTATCATAGTACGTACGTATGTCTCAGCCATCGGGAAGTCGGTTGAAGGCTACCTTTGAGAGCTTCGTCTCGGAATAGCTTTTTCTTCTCAACCCTCCTCGTTCGTATTTGGCGGCTTACTCTATAAGGGAACACCGCTACTCCGGGCCGGCCACTCCCTGGTGATTCAGGCGTTATAAAATCCGCATTGAATGGGAGGGACGCTTTTATCTGCTCTTTTTACATCTATAGCGTACGACTCAGCCTCATTTATTTGTTTGGTTTCGTCACAGGACCCTACAAAAGCCAGGCATTCCAAACGAATATCGTCTTCACCATTGCAATAGAACCATTTGTGTGTTTTCCTCTGCGTATACTAATATTGTCACCCTTTTGCCTTATTATAAGATGTAAAACCTCTTTCTTAGAGTATGATATTCTCTGCCGAGGACTCGACGTTCAATTTGTGGAAAAAAATGATAGTGACCAGTGGAAACTGCACCACTTCCCCACGGCTACAAGTTTACCATTTATGGCCTCAAACTCTACCATTTTGTGAGTTTATTGAAGGTCTTTCCACTTTTATGGTATGTTTCAATATTGTTTTACGATATACGGGGATTGGACGAAGAAGTTCAAAACTCCAAAAAAACGATCTACAGTGCTGTTACGGAACTTATTGAAGAATATTATCTTACGTGAACCTATATATTACAAAGTCACAAGTGGTTTTTAGATATTTGAAAATGAACACATTTTCGGTATATGCTAATTCTCACATGTCACTCTGTTGTCCAATCTTTGGTGGATTCGATGCACTGCACTAATAACCGATGCGGCAGCACTAATGATATGCTACCCTGATTTAAACTTTAGTTAGTTGCGTAGCCATCATTCATCAATTAAACATTAGGAATCAATCATCAGATATTGTTAATCAAGGAATTAGGTGGTTTTAGTGTTTACCTACAATTACGTAATATAGGCGGCTCGCATAGTACGGTGTAGATTCTGAGTAAATTCCTCTCGGGTCTCCCTCCGGGTAAAATTTTCTATCTTCGCCAACATCTCGATGGCTGACTCAACCGTCTTCCACAGGTCTCGAAAGGTAGGCCGGTAGATCGTTATAACGCAAATGGCCGATGGCCTAACGCTCCATAGTCGTGCATTAAGAATTTGAGTGAATTTGAATTATGCTGTAATTTGATTTCTAGTATTTAATGCGGTCAAACAGATTATGATTAGCGATCTCACTACGTGCCATAATTTACATTATTGTTTCTTGATCGTCTCGTATATATCGTGATATAATTGGTGTTCTTGAAATTATTACAGTGGATTTACTGTGGAATATCCAAGGTTGTGAAATATTTTTTCATAAAAAAATTCACATCGAGCAGAGTTGCCATCGATCCGATTCTTCCCTCACCACGCTTAAAAATATCTTGGGGTTAAAAAGTAAGTGTCGGGCAAGGTTTTCCTTGCCTAAACATTCTCTGGAGGCCTGCCAACTCGTTGTGCCTTTACAAGTGGTGTATTACCTTAGTGAATAAAGTATCCACCGATGCTAGGCACAAACACTGGAGTGCTATTGACAAATGATTCGCAAGATTTTCCTGTTATTGACCTTTTTTTGGAATGTTGAAGGAGCCCATTTTGGAGCATCTTGGACGCGTTGAGTATCTTCTAGTCAAAACTTGATGGTGTTAGCTATTTCTAAATTTACTTCACACCGAAAGCATCTTGGAACTTTTCGTGCACGCGAACTGAGTACAAAAGATGGTCTGCTGCAATCTTAACAACAGCGAGCTGATCGCTGAAACCTGATGTTCATTTCTATCTATTGTGTGTTATAATTTACCTTTTTAGCTGAATTGTTGTCTTCTTGATCTAAAAATTACTTTTCCTTGCCTAAAACGTATTGCCAATTATTAATCCCTTTATTTATCACGTTCTCGCATGTTTTAACTAATATTTCTGCACGTACGTATTACTGGCACGTACGCATTTCTACCATCCACCACACTCCCTTACATTGGCTTTCAGGGTAACTGTGTAGATATTTGGCGAAATGCGTATTCATCGGTGAAGATACACCCCTGGTGCTGACACCGCATTGTTTAATTGAAAAGGCGCGGTTTTTAAACAAAAGGGGACTTCCAAAATCATAGGGTATAGTTTTGGAATACATTTCAGCGTCGTGCATGGGATTATAATTATTGCGCTGTTTAAAATGTAAAAATTGTTTGTTGTACTTTTTTCGTCGGGACTCCAATAAAGACGCCGAATATTATTGATAATTATTATAGGAGTAAAACACAGGTTCTCCATTCCAATTCTGCTCTTTAGGCGTCCAACTTTTGCCGTCCATGAAGGAAATTGAATACGATGCATAACAGGGTGACCTTAGAATTTGATGACTCGAATAATTCAGTTCTTTTGATATAATCTTGGTGGACCCTACCGTCCGAAATTAAGAGATTTGTAGACTCCAGTTTTTTATGTTCGAAGTTCTGATGTCATTACACAACATAAAGAGACAAAATTATAAAACAAGCAACAATTTTGCTTATGCGCACTCCTGTTCGATGAGTAAAACTATACCGAGCGAGTTTCAAGTTAAAATTAAAAAAACTCGTGTGTTGAAGTGGGTTTCAAGGTGACATGCGTGTGTAGAGAATTTTTGAGTGAGCCGAGCGTACCTCACTCAAGAACATCGTTTAACGCCTCAGCGAACCGCTACAAAACCTACAATCAAAGATAATTGAAGTACCGCAAGTTATTTTAGCTGAGAAATTGAAAATGTTTGGAAAAAATTGGACGGCTTGCGGAAAAGCGTAGTGACATTAAATTTTAAGATTATGGAATTCATTAAAGAGTGACAACGTCATCAATTATCGTCACGTATTTAAAAATTACTCGCTTCGTGGAATTTAATTACATTTAATAAAAACACCATACCAGTTTTTCGCCATAATTGTGCATGTGTGGATGATTCTAAGAATCAAAAGGTCCTAGAAGTCTTTGAGTTATGCAATTTTCGACGGATGCGAATGTCTTGGACCTATAGAATGCAGCATGCAGATGGGGTGGTTGAGTATTCTTAGAATTAGAGGGACATGGTCGCTACAGTTGGGAGTCGAAGACGGTCCAAGAGCTTCCGGTTGCGATCACTGCCCTTCTTTGATGATTGCGTTCGAACTTCTGCCATTTGGACATTTTCGTCATTTCTTTCTCATGTATTTCAGAATTATATAATCCCGATACATATTTACGGATTCCTTTAATCTTACTGGGCTTTTCAAGCGCTTCAGTTTAATATTTTAGGCGTAGTACAATTCCTTGGTTGAATTACATTTGTGACACTGATATAAATTGAGTATCGTAGCTTATAAATAAGGAACTATGACTAACAACTAAGTAATACCAACCTCAATACCGCGAAATCATCCCCAGAGTTGAAGGGAGAGGAAACATACTTAGCCTTATTATCATTGGCGAACTTAAATTTAGTTTGTTCCTCCCGTGAATTTACCTTTCAATGTCCTGCATTCTCCGGCAGCTACCGTAACTGTAAAGGATCTGTAATCATGTAAATAATCTCTCCGTTATTTTTGGATTCCTTGAAAATTTAAGTATTGGCTTTAATTGCGCGTGAAGCAGTGGCTCGACTTCATGGAAAGATGCATTGCTTTGAATCAGGTGCGAATTTAATTATTCGCCCAGACTTCCAAGGGCAAATGCTGTGAAATGCGCGTGACACGTGAGGCTTCCGCTAATAAGTGACCGCAAATTTCTTGAAGGTTCAAGGCCTTAGTCGTTGGAAAGAAAACCAAAGGCGTGCCAAAAGTGGCATTTTGATGCATTTTCTTGGCGGCTATGGGTGGGTTCCTGAGATAGAATGAAGACGTGGATGTTTCACTGTTACTCGTGATGCGAGCGGGCCTATATCGTGTCCCTCTGGACATCATTCAAGGTTAGAGATTCTATTTTTGTTTCACTTAATTTCGTCCAAAACGCTGGATTCGCTGGATAAAAGGTCTTGATTTATCCAGCGAGCTATCCCGTCCACGGCGTAGTTACCTCAGCCTTCATTCCCCCTGAATCTGTTTTGATCTAGGCAAGGCGACAGCTATTCCCATCTTGAACATTTTGGTGAGCTTGTTCTGGCTCTGTAAAAGTTTTTGTCCAAAGATTGGTCTCACAAAAAGTCTTCTCCGATTCGCAGCCGATTTACGTGTTCAGCTTCCCCTTCTCTGGAGATAGGGAAGGATCCCCGTTCCAAGCATGGTCCTCGCAGCCCACTTGAGTCTACGACTCCAAATGCGGGAAATGGCAGTTTCCTGGGGGAGAACTTAGTTGGACCTGAGCCCGCAAAAGATAAAGATTTGACCCAAAAATCCTTTCACGGCAAATTTATGTATGGGATCCTCGGGATTTTTCGTTCCCAAATCTTCGTACTCTTACTGATGTTTCCTGTTTTCATATCTTCCGTATTGTGGAGCATTGTCCTCCATTTTGTTTGCGTGTGCCACATTCGAAACCGAATCTCCTATTCCGTATATTGTTCGGAGATTTACAAGTATGAGGATATGAGAACTCTTGTGCGAAAATGCAAAAAAACGGCTAAAGTAGTAATATGATTTGGTGGGAGCATGCCCTCCGTTCACATTGCCCCTTTCAAATATTATTTCCAAGATGAACTCCTGGGTATTAATTACGAACTTGCTATGCTCATTTCTCATTTAAATAGTTGTATATATTAATTCTGTACTTATACTCTTGGGAATGGAGAAATATTAACATGATAGTCGCTTATTGATTATCATGCAGACGAAACAAAACTTATCCTTTCATAGATTGGCACTTTATACATACCAAGTGTGTCAATGCTATATAAAGATGTAATAAGACCCAAAGTGAGCATGTTCGTAACAGTGATTGCCATAAGAACCGAAACACGGAACTACTGTGGGCAGAACTGGGAAGTCTTTCGTTCGTATTTCACTTGGAAAAGTAACCGGCTATGTGCGAGTATGATGCGCGTATAAAGAATAAATAAAATGTTGAGAATATAAATATACAAGTAAAAGTATTATTAAAACGTACCAGTCTGAGATTAGGTATGATGTGGTTACATTGCGGAATGTAAAATTTTGGAATTACCAGTTAGTTATTTCAGTATTGAAGTATTAATTAATGTGCTTGCTGCTGGAAATTGGCATCAACAATATTTTATACGTGCTTCTTGCATATGGGTGTGTGATTATTTCGCCCACATTGAGGCATTGGTATTCCAAATTAACGTTGAGGTCGCAGACAAATTCTAAAATTCAAAAGTAAGATATGTTTAAAATGTAAGAGCCTGCCCCTAGACCTGTGAGATCACTTTGCGATGATAAATTTGAAAACCTTTTTTTCGATCCCGTTGTACAACAAATGCAAAATCATTCCCCGCGGGTGCAGAAAGGAGACTTTTTTCCGAACTAATGAAGTCTGTTACGTTTCATTTTCGGATTATTTCTCCTACTTTGCCTTTGCCGCTCATCCGCCCATTCCTTCACTGCTATCGCTGCATTTCCTTGTAAAAATATACCGATTCGTGAAATATGTCCTGTTTAATTATTTTTCCTGAAACTGCAGCGGACAATATAGAATGTCTAAAAGCAATGGTAGCAGTGACAAGGCGTTGACGAGAAGTAGTAATCAGCGGACTACGGTGTTAGCCACGGTTGGGAGCGAGAATGTCTGCTGACAGTGTTGTTCACCGACGAATGTTTAAATATATGATACAAAATCGGAAAAGTATAAAAAAGTAAAGTTTGGGTTTGAATTCAAATGCCGTTGCAGGCAAGGTAGATATGTCGAAGCGAAGCGTTAGCGGTTCTTCAAAGCGTTAGCGGTTCTTCATTCGGCGTATGATGAGAAAAAACTTTCGTCGGACACCGGTGGCGGCCACGGCGGGGGACTTGGTTTCACTAGTGAACACCGGCATTCGCCGTGAGAGTAGTGGACCTGTGCACTTCCGTTCTGAATATTGCGCACATAAGCCGTTGCGCCAAAATGTTTAACGCCCCCAGCCGTTACTTTCCTTCCTCCTCCCCATCCCCTCCTCTGCTATATTCCTCCGCCCCCTTCCATTTGTGTACGGAAATAAAGATATTTGCATAAACATATGCTCTCCGAGACATTTTTTGGGACCAGTTCTCTCATCACATTCTTTCTCTCTTTCTCCCACTCATCCGCCCATTCCCTCAACTCCAGCATACACAGACATGCCAACCCCCAACTCTGCTTTCTTCCCCACCCAGATCCCTTCCCCGATCCTCCGCGCATCCGTCTCCTCGCCTTTCCCACCGCCCCCAACCCCCCGCCCCACTCCCCAAACTCCTCCCGACGCCGGAGTACTCGGGAGAAGGCGCTGAAGTCGGCAGTGGAATATTCCGCTGTTTCTTCGTCGAAGTCTCATCCCACACTCCCCATTTGCACCGCCGTCGGCCCCACACCCCCGCCCTTTCCCCATACCACCCTACCATCTGCCCCCCTCTTCTCGGAGCCCCCGTACCTCACGCCGTATCCGAAGCCTTCCGCCGCCAAACATGTCGGCTCCCCAACCTCCAGTCTTCCCCCTCTCCCTCACCCCCTGGCGGTCCACCACAATCCTCGCCCCCTACCGATTCAACTCTACCCCCACTCCCATCATCTCTCTCGCCTACTCCTCTTTCTGAATTCCGCCTCGAGAGCGCGGCACCAGATGGCATTTACTCGGCGCCGCAGCCGTTTAAATGCTCCACAAATAGAGGGCGTTGGCGCCTCGACTAACGATGATGTCTGCGAGTTTACACTCCGCAGACCCGAGCAAGATTCATTGTCGACCCTTAGTGGTTCTGTTTGGAAGAAGTCTCTTAGGAATGCCACTTGTCCCTTTGACTGGGGCATTAATTTCTGAAGGAGCTGGATTGATTTCGTCCTCTGCATGGATTTGTAAAAAGAAGTATACCTTCCTCAGCTGTTTTTTACGACATAAACAAAAAATGGGGTGCTGTATTTCGCATCATACCACAACATACCTGATTACGTTATAGGAAAAATTCGTTATGACGACATGGATGTGATGGTATTTATTTCTATTTTACCGAGCGTCGTATATGTAATAAAAACGAAAATAAATTATTAAATCAGAGATATGATTTTTTAACAAAAAGTTCACTTATTTCTCATTCATCTGATCAGGGGGCAAATATTTCCACTCCTGTTTTTGTAAACTTTTTTCCAACAAATTCTAATATTTTTTCAATTGTTACATGATTGGATAGGTGAAGATACGTAAAAGTTGTATTAATAAAATTTGTTTACGTTCATAAGGGAGTCCTCAAAACGGGAATAGGAATGAAAATGATCTAAAGCCCTGCACTGGGTTGAATGAAAATACATTCCCAGTGTTGTTAATTTAGCATTTTATATTGTATGAATCGCGTGCTATTTTTTGGAAAATGGAAAGGCTGTTCAATAAAGTTTGATCATATTTTTTTATTCGCCTAATTTATTGTGCAAACTTTTAATTTTATGTTATATTATTAGTTAAATGTGCTATGCATATGTGGTACAAGTGTCATTGATTTTACTTCAGTAATGTGTCAATGGCAGGCGCTTAAAGTTCGAACAATTTTTAGTTCGCTAACAGCAACGACGACTCGACATTTCACAAAAATTTTGCTCTTGCTGAATAAATCGTTAGCCGGGGAAAATGTAATGACACAGGAGGTGTTTGGAGGGGAGACAATGCGTTTCAAAAGAATGTTGACTCGGAGCTCCACTTACTCAAGCCCGTTTGAAGTAAACATTAACACTGATTTCGCCACTGTTAAAGAAAAATCTTTAAATGGCGTCGAGAGCATGGTTAGAAATATTGAAAATTTCATTGATTGCTATCCAAAGAACAATTCCGCATGAGACATTATGCAGCACATAATTGTGCGCGGTGGGTTCAATGAAATCCACATGACTGAAGCAGGAATGAATTCATTCTTGCTTCACCACGTGAAATTCAATTCTTTGCGCGCAGGCTCTATGATCGCGCGCTAAGCGGATTCAAGTCTGAATCATACTTGGTACATAGACTACCGTTTTAGATAGATTTTGGATGGGCAGAAAATTCACACCCCAACATGTCCATACAAATATACTGATTTATTCCTCAAATTTATGATGAACAGAATTCCAATGTCTTATGAGTTTTACTGTCACCAGTTTTATCTGCTACCTTGCTTTGAATCCTGCAAATGGTGCTAAAGCACACCAACGGACATCAACTCGGCATTTTACCCTGGGTTTTTGGATTAGGTTAAATAATACCATTTCACAAACAGGATTGCGTAATTTCCTTCTATTTGCACATTACCAATATGTATTTCGTTTTGGAGGTCTATCAAAACATCTAACAAAACTATCTTCTGACAAGCCAGTTTCCTAAAGTTGTCACATTTTCCCCTTGCTTTGTTTAATCATATCCATCATGTGAGTCCAAATGTCAAAAAATGTTCATTTTTGTTCAGCAAAGTGGTAGTGAGCCTCATTGTTAAGCATGAGTTGATGTTATTTTTATTCTGACTAGAACAATATAGTGCTGGTTGGTAAATTCATCAAATATGAACAGCTTTTCCAATTAGTCTGATCATTTACTTGGAACTTTCGGGACGAATCCAACTGAATTCTGGCAGTCTATTCTAGAGCCAGCTGGTTACCAACAAATCCCACTTATCCTGCTAGGAATGACCAATTCACAGTTACACTTTAACTGAATGGAAATGTGAATTCTTCTTGTGTGCAAACCAAAAGAATTTTAGTCTTAGCTTCCAGCACTCTGCCTAGTGTTTCCAACCTAAATGTTTATTGCTTGATTTGATGTGAGATGATTGACCTTGTTCCTCTTCTTTCCATTCTAGGTGCTTTCCTTATACCATATGGAGTGATGCTCATCCTAGAAGGCATCCCACTGTTCCTGGTTGAACTAGGCATTGGGCAGAGGATGCGCATGGGTTCACTGGGAGTATGGAACACCATTCACCCATGGCTTGGTGGCATTGGTATTTCCTCTTGCATAGTGACTTTCTTTGTTGCACTCTACTACAATGTCATCATCACCTGGTGCTTCTACTACCTCTTCAACTCATTTCAGGTGTGCTTCTTTTTCATACAACAATGATCACGGGGACTGATTGTTGCCGCTTAATATCCACCTATTGCAAACCTTTTCCAGGTAGGATCGTGAATGGCATAGCTCTTTCATTTGTAATAGGTGTGATGAAAAAAATTAGATATGATCAAATCATTTTATGCTTTCAAAAGTATGGCTAATCAAATGAACCCCTACTGAACAGTATTTACCAGTAAATATTATTGCTGAAGAGAGCTGTAAATTATATATTTGCAATTCTTGTTGTCCAACCTGATTCACATTCACTTACTAGATACTTATTGCCTCCAATAATTGTAAAACTTCGCTATCAATGTATGTTAAGTTGAAAACTCAGAAGTTTATATGCTGGACAGGTAGATGCTTCACTCACTGCATCTATTTATTTTTGGCTGAAATAATTTTTAAGTATTCTTCCTAAATGTCAAATGTTTACTAAAAGTAAATTTTGATAGATCAACTTAGATTCTGGATAGCATTGGTATGACATGCTAGATAGGTATTAGATGATCAAATACAAATTAGAGAAATTTAAGAAAAATTTACCTGTTCATTGTGTGAAAATTAATTTTCATTGAAAAAGCATTGTCGTAGGTAATTTCCCCTCAAGAGTTTTTAATTATAAATATTTAGCTAAAAACTGCACTAATTTTCAAAGGAATTTTCCTTATCTTCCAATTTTTTTGGAGCTTAATTAGCCCAGTGTTTTCATTCAAATTACACCAATTGCCACCCATGATTAAACATTAATGTTGCTAAGCCCATTTTTTATTGATTCTATTTAAATTTCCCTGCAAAATGTTTAAAGCGTTTTTAGTTGAGAGCTTCTACTGTTCAAAAGTTTTTAAGCATTAAATAATGATGAGACGAATGAATGATGCATATCAATTATCAAGTATATTCAATATGGAGATGTTTAACTAGATAGTCTAAACAAGTCTAAGTTAAACAAAGTCTTTTCTTGTCATATACATATTGGAACTCATTTGATGTTTACATTTTGAGAAAATATTAATGTCATTCTCAGCATTTGGTTGCTATTTTGGCAAGCAGTGAAATGAATGAACTCTGATGCAGAGCATGATTTGTGCCTAGAGATTCACATAGTTGAGATTGAGTTGGTAAGCAATTCATAGTTGGATATGAGTTGCAGAATTGTGTTCAAATTCTTGAAGCTGAAATGGAATCTGGAAGACAAGATGCACATATGTACATCATATCATTTCTCACTTACGCAAACTTGTAGCAACCCTGAGGAATTGATTGTTCCAACTCAAAATTTCAATCTAAAAATAAATTATAATGGATGTCCTTTAATAATTCTGCTTTAGAGCAGTATGTGGAAAGCAGAAGTGTCAAAACCAGCATGCTGTATCTGGCCATCACATTCCCTCCCTCCTAAATGTGGCTTACTGGTTTGATTTTGCAGCCATGTTCTCCAAATTGATGTATTTCACCAAACTGTAGGTTGCTCTAGACGACATAAACTATTCACTATGAAAGTGCTAAGCCTGGTCTAAAAGTTATATAAAAGAAGTTTTTCAAATTAGAATTAGGTAGATGGAAATATGCAGCTAAAAAGTCAAAATGGATTGGCTTCCAGGTCTCCCAACTGAATTAAAATTGGCTACTAGTTCTCATAGCCAATAAAATGACCCTACTACAGGTTTTGTGTTTGACAATTTGAGGGCCCCATTTTTTGGCAGGAGAAAGGTCCACAAAAAAACATCCAAGTTTCTGGAGTCCCAAATTTCTCTAATAATCCTTTTATGTGTTCTACCCTCAACTTTGATATTTACGGAAAAATTGTATTCTTAAAACTAAGGAAAACTTAAGATTGCCTTCAAATGTAAAATTACTCGTTTGATATTTGAATCAAAACCATAGGTTATCAATCTGAGGAAAGAATAGCAGCAGCTCTCCAATCTATTCTGTTTACTGGCCAGTCTTTTCATTCCTTCATTGTTCATTGCACTGATATCTTCTCTGATTAAACATATGTAATGTCACGCATCTGAAATCGTAAATTTGTGCAGCCAAACAGCATAAGATAATAATGTGCCTTTCATTACATCAGTATAGTATTGCCATATTTAAATATGCCTGTAAATAAGGTGCCTTGTTAAAAATGTTCAAACTATATAGGGAGCACTTCATTCTTGACATGTCATTATTTTGTCATGCAAGGCTCCAGTTAAGTGATCTCCCTTGCTATGCTTCATTTAATGCAACTTTCATGTCTCCGTGACTCTTAAATCTTCTTAACCGCGGCTTCTTAAAGTAGTCAATAATTTCAATAATTTGTTAATTACATGTCAGAATTTGATGATATGAATTGACGATGCCAATAGCTTCTTGCACACGATGATGATGTAAAAAATAATTGGTAAATATCTCATCTATGTAAGTAATAAAACTATATTTATGCCCTACAGGAATGTATAAGTACAACCTCTCCTGTTATATTTCTGCAAGAAAATAATCAATAGTAAAATTTAATTTTCTTCAGTTAATTATTTCATAGGCATCAAGTTAAACTCAAGTTTTAATTTAAATCTATTATGAGCATGCATATAATTTGGCCTGTGATATTTTTTTATTATTTCATGCTCTTGTATAAAAAAAATATCAATTTTTTCACTTCAATTTTGTAATCATCTTCAAAACTGCTGAGAAGAGTGGAATTTCACTGATGGCCATAAAAATTTCACCTGTCATATTGTTTCTGATATGTTTAAAAAATATTTTCACACAACAGAGTCCACTCCCATGGGGAGACTGTCCTCTTGTTCTGGAGAATGGAACGTCAAATATGATCCCTGTTGAAGAATGCGAAATGTCTTCAGAGACTTCCTACTTCTGGTATCGTACCACGCTTGATGTATCTCCATCAATGGATGAACCAGGAAATATCAAGTGGTGGATAGTACTCTGCTTGCTTCTAGCCTGGATAACTGTTTACTTCATCGTCATGAAGGGGATACAATCATCTGGAAAGGTGGTTTACTTCACCTCTCTCTTCCCATATATAGTTCTCACTATATTCTTTGTACGAGGGATAACTTTACCTGGAGCTGGAGCAGGATTAATCCACATGTACACCCCGAAGGTAATTAAATATTTCCCCTTGTTTCATACTTAGTTTCCCTCTGTCTTGCTTTTTATTTTAGTCTCTCATATGGCATTCATTGCTAATACACACTCCCTTATAAATCTCATGGGTTTGGTGAGATTTCTTCCAACCTGTTTTTAAAATTATTTTTCATTATGGGACATGATGCAAGTTTAATAAGATGCAATAAGTGGTGGTCACCAATCATCATAATCCAATAATTAGAGCTTCAGCTGTATGATATATATGAAGTAATTTAATAGTTAGGTCATGGAGACTGATGTCTCCATAGAGTCATGTCTTCCATAGAGTTGCCATGGAAAAGAAACAAAATTTAGAATTGAGCATACTGCAGATGTGCATTACTATTGAGGAAATTAATATATCTCAAGGCTTTGTTTTATCATCAATGGGGAAAGAAGATGAAGATAGCATTGTAATTGTTATTTTCTTACTGCCTTTCCTACTTCTTTTCTAATCATTTCCATCTTATTATTCCTTTTAACAATATTCTATGTCCATTGTTAAAAACCATATCTCTGATTTAATAATTTATTTCCACTTTAGCCCTTGATGTCAATAAAAATATTTTACTGCAATTGTTGATAACTTCCAAATTATCAGCAACTGCAGTAAATTTTTTTGTTGATTACTTTTGCCACTATTTCTTCAACCACGGCTTATTTCATTTTGTTTGTTTCTTTTACTGTTGTTTGCAAGAGAAAACTACTCAACTTAATTTACTTATAAATTGGAATTTGTATTTTGATGTACTATTTGGCAATTAATAAGTATTGGTTATTTATGTATATTATTAAGTCCAATAGTTAACAGGTTCAAGTTGTTTTGAAGGATAAAGCGAAAAAGTTATGACTGTCTTAGTAATAAAAACTAGCATTGAAAATTTTCTGATACAGTATATACTCCATTCAGACCATATTGTTATCATTTTTTTAAAAATTGTATGGTATGTGTGCTTCATGGAATTTATTTTACCCAATTTGAATGTATTTAATTTGGAATGATTTTTCTCAAAAATTCTAATCTTTTAAAATTTCCTTTGTTCAACAATCTAAGGTGGAAAAACTGGCAGATCCAACTGTTTGGCTTGATGCAGCCACACAGGTATTCTACTCGTTTGGGTTGGCATTTGGAACTTTGGTTGCATTTGGAAGCTACAATACTCCAAATAATAACTGTGTCCGGGACGTAATCTTGGTTTCCATTACCAATGCACTAACAGCAATTTATGCATCTGTTGTGATATTTGCCATCCTGGGATTCAAGGCGATGTCCAATGTCACCAAGTGCTTAGAACAGTGAGTGTGGTGTGAAATTATCAGTATAAAATGCTTTAGATTAATGAAATCTCATGCGTGAACAGAGGAAGACGAGGAGAAATAATTAGTGTTGCAACAACAGGTACTGAGTTTCTATAGAAATTGGATATAATTGATTCACAGATAGAAACACTGTTTTTTGCAAAAGCATGCCTTAAAAATTTTAATGGGCATAATGGATTTATTTTTTGACAAAATAAATTGTTTCAATTATTTATACAACATAAAATTTGTGAACAAAATTAAAATGTCTGCAGAGCATTTATTATGTGTATTAAACAATGAATTTTCTACATTTACAGCAATAAGGGAAGATTAAAGCTCCATGGATTTCTCAACTCGACCAATGTTACAACTGATGTATATGAAGCAGCATTTGCTGCAGTGGAAACATCAAATTTAACTGCTTCATATGGCATGAAAACTTGTGATCTTCAGGACGAATTAGATCAGGTATGATTAAACTAAAGTGTCAGAGGCATCACATGGTCTTAAACCTGACCTATTTTGCTTTTGGGTGGATTTCTTTGTAATGTAAAAAAATGCAAGAATGACAAAAAATTTACAATATGATTAGGGCATTATTGAGAGCAGTCGAATCCCAATTCCTTCAGCAGTGGAGAAATGATTGGTATTTCAGAGTGCATTGTATAATCTTATATGCATATTAACATATGCAGTGAGAGGCATTGAAGGCACTACTCCAAATCATAATTTTTTACGTTTGTCACAATTTTAGGTTTTCTGAATCTCATAAGGTGTTTATTTTTCAAAATGTTGGTTCTGTGATTAAGATCTTTTCATCAATAGTGGTGAATATCTGGCTAAATCTCACGTTTCTGCTTTAACCCTCAATTAGGTACATCTAAAAATTTCACATACCTTATTAGGTGGGTGGCATTCCAAATAATCCACTAGTAGTTGGAGACCCACTTTTTAGTGGCTCATTGTAGCACATAAAATGAAACTAAGGTAAGCTAAAGATAGCCCTAATTTTTAGTTTACTTTTTTAACCGAGTAAAACCCTTCTGTTTAATTTTTTTAAAACCAGATAGCTTTGTTTTTGGGGCATTACAAACACCTACTTTCTTTTTTGAAAGATAGGGCAACAGCCAACAGACATGGGTTAGTACGAACTGGGTAATTGTTTCAATTCCCAGTCGATATAGTTAGGGATATGGTTGAACTCTTGCCAGCTATCAGAAAATCATTCATATGTCAATGCCTGCTTTGGGCATACATGTTATGCTCACTGAAATGTAATATGGTGATAAAATAATCTAAAAATTATCATTATCTACCACATAATATCATAAATGAATGACAATGAAATGAGTAAATGACTGCATATTGATACTAAAGATGCCTATGACGATTTCTTTATTTGTCAGGAATTTTGAAAATATAATTGTAAAATAGTCTCAATTGTCTTAGTTGAGAGTGTAACTGTATTCTTCCTGGGATTAAAAATGAAAAAATAAATTAGGAATTGTATTTTCATAACTTTAATTGTAAATCTGCGTAAAAATCATTAGAATATAAAATATTTTAGCCTATTGGGAATGCTGCCATTCATACACATTTGTCAAATTTTGAAGTCCAAAAACATATCTTAGAAGTCCAAGCCTGAATTATATTCCAGGTGCAAAAACGAAAGCAGTGAGATTTAGGCAACTTTTTGCATTATGCATCAAATAGTGAAATATGACATCATAACTGTTGTATCCATATAAAACATCTTCCAAAATGCCAAAGTTCATAAAAAAATAAGTTTTCCTTCAATGTAGGTTACTACACTCATT
The DNA here is from genome assembly GCA_037158775.1 of Hetaerina titia. Classification (NCBI taxonomy): domain Eukaryota; kingdom Metazoa; phylum Arthropoda; class Insecta; order Odonata; family Calopterygidae; genus Hetaerina; species Hetaerina titia. The sequence continues at coordinate 38,210,222 of CM073772.1, read as the reverse complement.
AATCAGGTGATTTAGAATTTGCCCAACAATACATGAATATATTTAATAGAAATATGATTTAAATTTTTGATTAAAGATTTAGTTGTAATTGTGATAAAAATAAGGAATATGACAATTGGCCAGTATGTATGCATGTTTGTATGTGTGTGTGTATGTATATATAACATTTGGACTGCACCATAGAACACAAAATAAAATAGATAACACATAAAAAGGACACTCGCATTTTAGATAGTTTGAGCTTTCCGCCTACTCCGAGGCCTTCTACAATCTGACCTGAAGAAGACTTCAGAAAAGACAGAAAGCTCAAACAATCTAAAATGTGTGGGTCCTTTTACGTGTTATTTATTTTATTTTGTGTTCTATTGTGCCATCCAAATGTTAAATTGCTCTCATGAGTGCTTCTACACAGCAATATATATATATGTAAAACTTATGTGAAATCTCACAGATGTGAATAATAATGTATGTGAAGTTGGTATTAGCAAACAAACACAGAAAAACACAAAAAAGAAAAGAAACTCACCAGTTTTAGAATTTTTGGTGGTACAAGCCACCTTTCTCAAGGAAGAGAAGGGAGGAAAAGGTTATAATAGGAGGGGCTGGAGACACTGGATGAAAGGGGAATGTGGGGAAAGGTTGCGAGGGGAAGAGTTGGGAGGGATGTATTGTATAATTGCATGTAAAGCATTATACATGTAACTATGGTATAAATGGCTACCATAGCATGTGGATAATTCAATATATCCCATTGACATTACTATTATTTGAAATTAGAACGTAATATCTTGCATGGTAGGTTTTGTTCATGGCAAGGCTGTCATCCCTAGTCTAAGTTCTTATAGAGTTTTATTGTAGGTAAACTTTAATCTGTGAATAAGTTTTTTTTGGAGTTTGACACTTAGATTATTAGTGAAAAATTATATTTGCCAGCCATCGTGTGCAGAACCACACTGCTTATAGATGACTATGTATATATAGCCTAAGATTCATGTACCATTTGCCCTATGCCAAGACTATTTAAGTCTTTTCCATTCAATTCACAATTAGGTATTCATTCTAAGCTCCATTCATTGAAGACATATTGCTATCACAAACTGAGGGTGAAAGTCACTCGACATGTCATTTATTATCTCATTGCTGAAAGCAATGTGCTCTCCTTATATTTTATATTATGTATTTCTAAATTCATTCAATACTTACTACATAGGAAAATCTGAGCTTTTAGTACACTGCTGTAACTGAAGTAAGAACACATTGAAAATACGTAAAACACCACGTTAACAAAATAGAAGTCATATTAAACTCATAGAATAATCATAGAATTCATTGGATATAAATTGTATAATAGGCACATTTAGGTTCAAACAGAAAATATATGGGAGAGAAAGTAAGTTTGCCCGCTTTATCTTCATAGTATCAGAGATAGATACCAATTTTGGATTTAGGAAATATATTCAAAATCCTTGTTACACCTAAAATGTTCCAATTGCTTGTTTTGTGAAATAATAATTTTTTGCAATACCCTATCATCCTGTGAAATGCTTTGCGAACAGTAGCTGTTCTTTACAAACTGGTCCTATATTGTATAACCAGGCTGAGATTTAAGGCACTACCTATTCCAGGGTTTAACTTGGACTCTTTGACATGTTGTAGTATCATGCAAAACCCATTCATAATTGCCACGAGTGAAGGAACTGGTTTCAAAACGTGACCCATGAGCAGTTCTCTCCACATTCAGCGAGCAGCTCATAATAGCCTAAGTAAATTCCCTAGGTGGACTGTTATTGAAATTAGAATGAGTCATTTTTAATTTTTATTTTGTATTGAATTCAAGTCATAATAAATGTCATGAACTTGAGCAAATAAATGATTTTCAAAAACATTTCAAACTTATATAAGGATTGTAAATATGCATATCATAAAAGGTTGTGTGTGTGTGTGCCTATTATTAAGTAAACTTTTTCTTGGAGAATTTTCCTCAAGCTTCTTGGTTTCGGCAATGGCAAGGCCATTATGCAATGCCAACTCTGTACTCTTCCCTTTCTTGTATGTATTTGGTACCTGCAAACATTTTTGTGGATAATAGTATTAACTACTTCAAAAACTAAGCAATTAAATTCTGCCTAAATTTTTTTCAGATTAAATGTAGCAGGTAATGCATATCAATGAAAAGAATAACTGGTTGAAGAGGAAGTCTCCTCAGAAGTTCAAATGCACTTCTTAATAGAAGTTTCAAATTATTTACTCAAATTTTGCAATTAAACTACTGAAATTGCTTAATGGAAATTGCACAATTTTGAAAATTGTCATTTCTTTCAATTGCCATGAAACTCTTGGATAGGAAAATTATCTAAAATTCTTCATTGTTTCTTTGTTCAATGCAGGCTGCTGAAGGAACTGGACTGGCTTTTATAGTATTTACGCAGGCTATTGTTGAATTGCCTGGTGCACCATTTTGGGCTGTTATCTTCTTCCTTATGTTATTAGCACTGGGTCTTGGGTCACAGATTGGAATTTTGGAAGGAATGCTGTGTACCATATTTGAGCTAGAAATTTTCCGGAAGATCAGAAAAGAATTTCTTACAGGTATGTAACATTTTGATTTCTGGAGATTATCTTTAAGTTATTTCACGTGCATACACTATGCTACCAGTTTGTTTCTTTAACAAGAAAACAGTTGGTAGAAATTGAGACACATGTAATTATATTTGTGTAATAATTTGGAATATTTATTTAGAAAGTAAAAGAAATGAAAAAAATCACTAAATATTGAGACTTTTCATACTACCTAAATCAATTTTTTTCATGATTGTTTATTCCATTTGCTGAAAATTGAAGTTACATCTAAAGGATTGCTTGAAGAATGTATATCAAGTATGTAAATGAATTTAAATCTGATATGATCGTACTTTTGTTCTTTCAGGTGCAGTGTGTATAATTTGTTTCTTTGTTGGTCTTATATTTACAACTGGTGCCGGTGAATATTGGTTAAAGTTGTTTGATTCTTTTGCTGGCACTATTGGACTAGTGTTTGTTGCCTTGTTGGAAATGATTGCTGTCATATACATCTATGGGCATAAAAAGTAAGCACAAAAGAAATATTTGATTTTAGACTAAATTATTGCATTTGATAAGTTAAAAATGCAGTAGTGTATTGTGTGTATCCACTAGGGTGCCTGTGATTACTTTCCTCCGTTGCTAACCTTAAAATTCGCTTTCTTTTCATCTTCTTAACCGAAGCAATGCATATTTCAAAGTTATATACATATATATTTTTTTTAAATTGCAATTGTAACTGAATAATTATTAACCAAAAATTATAATATGACAAATCTATTTTTCTGATATCTCAATGCCGAATCAAGTTTCTTCAGAAAGATTAATTTGGCTTTGTAGTTACCAGTAACACTAAAAAAACTTCACTTGTACACCAATTTCAACACTACAGCATCATATGCACTGAAATTATGATGTTTGAAGTAGGTTATGAGAATAAATCCTATTTAGAGGTGAAAAATTTAATGCTAAGTCAAGTAATAGTAATTTTCCCAAAGTTATGGCCAAATTTGTGGATTTCATGAAGTTTGAAAAGAATATTTTTAGATTTCTGGTGGTTCCGGTACATTATTCAGCAATCTACTCTCACTGAAAGCAGCAGTATTGATGTTTACTCCAATAAGAGCAGTTACTGGAACCCCAAGATCCCTTTCATGAAATTGATTGTCTCCTCTCTTTAAACAGTTTAACAATTTTCTAGGTTTCCTCTAAGAATCCACAGACTCTCTATAAGCTTCCTGTGACATTCATGCACCTCAGCTCCAGATATGTTTAGTTGTGAGCAAAATTTCAATGCAGTATGGCATGTTATCTCCATCCTTGCCATTGGTAAACTAAAATTGTTTCATATTGCTACAACTGTTGCTGCTAAAACTTGTGGCACACATACTATACACATTTTGTTAACAATATAACATAAAAGTAAATGTTTTCACAATAAATTATGCTAGTAAAAAACTTATCCTCACTCTTCATGGATCAACCTTCATACTATGACATCCTCAGTGTTAAGGTAGATTCTGTCCTTATCATTATTGTATTAGCCCAAATATAATGGAAAGTTTCTTTTAACCAATTATTCTCTCTGAAAAAAAGGAATCATTGCATAAAGAAAAATGTAATTCAAGCTCTTAAAGGTGTTGGATGCATTCCATTTTCTCATTGGTCTCATCTCAATACATTAAAAAACTCTTCAAGGTCTTATGTTTGACTTAATATGGAAATTTCAAATTTATGTTGATTTTTTTCTATTGTATAATTAATTATTCCATGTACTTCTAATATTTGAGTTGCTAGAGTCATATGTTTTTTACTTTATTATAATTGCTTTGAAAAATACCCAATATGTAATTTAGTAAGTCAATATTGTTCTATTAACAATAAAACTTCATCATGCATAATTTTTTTCAGTTAATATGGTGCTTAGATTAATTGATTGGAAGTTAAAATATTAAAGTTTGATAAAATGCCAGACATTGCACTTGTATCTCAAACATCAGATTTTAATTTTTTATTGGTTAACAGCATTCATAATTTTATTATGTATTTGCCAACATGCATTGATTTCTTGCATTTTATTACCAAAAAGTTGTCCAGATGCATGAAAGGGCTTTATTGAATTTACATTGTCTTACTGCCATGTTGATTTTAAAAATCAATTTCACCAACATTAATCTTTTAATGATTTCATTTTAGATTTACCCAAGACATATTTGATATGACAGGCATTCGGCCAGGGTGGTACTGGCAAATTACATGGAGGTATCTTGGACCAATCATTATGACCTGTATCTTGATTTCATCAATAGTTTTTCGGGTCATACATAAGCCAACCTACCATGCTTGGGATGCTAAAAAGGTAATTCTGAATTATATCTTCCAATTAACCTGTCATTCACTTCCATCCAAATGTGAATCTTCACCTTTAGAACTTAAATAAAGAATGGAGATGTATTGCTTATTTGAGTTTGCCTAAATTGAGGTGGTGGCAAACATCCAATTTCTTTCCATCCCCATTAGAGAAGGCTCTCTTTACTCTTTCATCCTTTTGAAAATTTTTCATACTGTGCTGTAATTTTGTTTATAGCTATGAATATTATATTTTGATCTTACATAAAATATTTAATAACTTTTAGAATTCAATTTTTATAGGATTAAAGAGATAATTTGAAGTTTACCAATTTGAACCATTATAAATGTTATCCAGATGTTAAAATAGTATTCAATGAACATGAAGTGGGCATTTCACAAATACTAAAAGTCTTTAATTGTTTTTGAATTTTTTAAATCAGAGCCTCTCCATAAAGTCCCATGCCCCACCACCACCTCAGGAATGTGTGAGGAGCACAAGTCAGTGGAGTAAGATGAAAGAGGAGTCTAACTCAAAGAGTGGGCAATATGTTAATCTTGCTTGGGTGCCAAAGTTCAAATAGCCAGTATTAGGCTTCCTTACCAAGTTTTGCAGATTTGTGTACTTCTCCTAATTTTCTGGGCCGGGATTACCAAACTGTACAACTTAAATGCACAGAGGAAATACTTTTTACACTTATTCATAAAAATGATTCAATCATCTAGTTAGAGTTCCGGGCATATTGGACTAATTGATGCTTTCTTTTTGGATCTATGCACACTATTGAGTAGTTTCCCAGTATCTTAAGTAATATAAGTGTAAGAATCATTGAGTTGAATTAATTAGCTATCAAACAAATAATACAACTTTTTCATAATTCAGTTCATGGTTCATGAACTATTATAATTTGAAGGATAAGCCTTACATAATCATACAGGAAAGAATTTCCAATACTCATTTTCTTTTATCTAAGTCATCAGGCTTAAAAAATTTAAAAAAACTTTCCAAATTGTCAGTTAAGAAATTCCTCGTACTTTATACAAGTTGCTAATTATTATGAATCTGGTCAGATGGATAAGCTTTATGCAGCTGGAAATGTAAACTTGGCCTTCCACTTATATCATAGTTAGCAAGTGTTCAGAAATGCAATAAAAGCAATGCAATACTATTATATCCTATATACAAAATATAACTTTAGTCTTTAGAGGTAATATATAGGTTTTTAATCCTTATGTGAGAAGCGCTGTGCCTATAGAGATGATGATAGATGTGTTGTGACAGAAACCAAGAAAAATGCAGTTTGCATTCCTGAAAGTTCATGCTCATGTAACCATTTATAAAATATGCAGATATTTATTAGGTTTGAGTGACGAAAATTGGTATTTTATTTGTGGGATTAAACATTTTTTAAAAGATTTTGTGAAACAACCATTAAATATTTGATAATCCAATGGTTGATTTTTTTAAAACTGTTTAAAATAAGAATGCCTTTATTTCAGGGTGAAACAACAGAATTGCCATATCCCAATTGGGTTTTAATCATTGCTGTACTCATGATTGTTGCTGGGGTTCTTCCGATTATTTTGGTGTTTCTCCTGCGAAGGTTCCAGTGCCTTAAATTGGATACCAGCATACACCAGGGTGCCATTCGTAGGATAGACACAACTGCATCCACCAAAGAAATGATGGGTGATGTGGATGTAAGTACCAGCATTTATGAAATGCTAAAACTATCGTTATTTATTAAGTATTTCTCGAAAATATGTAATATTAAAATGAAGTGTTTTGTTTTCTGCCATCAGAAAATCATTATTTCATTCCAGAAAACTGATGAAAATTTAATTCTTCTTAGGTCTCATTATAATCTCTTCCAAAAATGTTTAAATATTTCTGACAAATTAGCCACACATTAATTACCATTAGTAATAAAAATGTCATTGATATTTTGAAGATGATGTGGATTTGTAGATAAGACAATGATAATAATTCCCAATAATATTTTAGAAGTTTTCTGTCATTCCATCTATAAAATTGTCGGTGATTATGTGGGGCAGTTTGTTAATGTTGTTTACCAAGATCTGGATTAAGATTTGGTGAAGAGATCAGCTAAGCATACTAATCTATTTCCAAACTTAAGCAGTAATACTGAGGAAAACAGCATGTGGATAGGTGTAAGTGCAAATTATCTGAAAAACTCATTTGATTATATGTCTGGGATTTGAACTTGAAATTCCAAATTGCAGATTATATGGTTGGTATAAATCTCTTTTGTATTGGAACTGCACCCTTTGGGAATGTGGTCAAATGATGTAGCTGGTAGATTAACTGAGTGGCATCTGGGTTTTAATGCTAGCCAGGTGAAATAATTTTTCTGATTAATCTGGTCATTGATAACATGATTATACACGTATGTATGGAAAAAATAAAATGATCATTGAAAATGTAGTCAAATATAGTAAAATAGACAATAGGTAGTGCTATAAATTGTCTTCGCCCTCATATTGGTCTGGATGGACTCACGCAGGCTTTCTAACAATAGGAAAACCGGAGTCAAAAATCAGTTTTGTCACAATTTGAACTTATTGGCATCAATGACAGTGTAAAAATGTGTATCACCATTATATGCAAATAATGTACATATATGATGCATTAATTGGATTAGTTATACCTAGAATATTTACTTAAAAAATGAAGGCTAGGTTTGTTTAAAATCCGATGTGTATGGAGGTACAGAGAAAACGTTAGCGCTTATACTCTTCATTGTTAACTCACAACCAACATTTGGTCATTATGGGGGATTACTGAAAATCCAAGTTGATTTAAAAGCCAAAAAAGTCCTTAAAATATCTTCAAGTCTATGAGTTATCCCTGGTTCACATATTGGGAATGATTATAAACATTTACCTATTATTAATAGATAAATATAAAATAGATAATGAATTGGCAACCAAGCATCTATAATCTTAAAGTATATTTTTGTAGTGTTACCATCACAGGAATACTACAGTAGAGCATTGATTATCCAAAGTAATTGAGTGAAAGGAATCAATGAATAGATGTAAATAATGGATGACTGGATGCATCTTTATTTCCAGGTTATTATGACTGAATTTTCTTTGGCATATTATATCAAGTCTTGCATGTATATTTTAGCAAAAGATTATTTTTTCTACATACTTTCTGTGACCTAAACATACATTTTAATTACCCAACAAAAAATATGCGTAGTTAAAATTACTGCTGGTTGATTAATTGCAGTTTATATGCTTCACCATTATGCAAAAAAGTCAATAGTGAAGATATATACACGTGCAGTATTGTCATTTTCAATTCATTGCATTGAAACAAAATGGTATTGAGAGAAATTAAATAGATCAGGTATGCCTTTTATATAAGTCTCAGTGTAGGTGATTCTTTGGAATTTTATACACTAAAATATTATCAGAGTACACAGTCCCACTGATTAGTACTATAGGTCAATTCAGGCCAAGTAGAGTTTGGCACTCACTAGTCTTAATAATGCTATCTGCCAGCATCCACTGTCTCGTTTCAATAGCAGGGACTTAACTTAGAATAATGTATCTTTCTTTTACCTTGTTGGATGATGGAATATTTTCCACTGTTGGATGGCCTTTTAGAGATCCCAGTAGTCCCGGTCACTAATATTCCATACCATGACCCTCTCATAGAGCTAACAAATCAAGACCACCACCTTTATTCCTAAGAATTAGTTACGGCTGCCCTCTTCATCTTCATGCACAGCACAATGTTTACATAATGAACAGTCGAAGATTGCTTTCTTGTCATTTTTGAGTAAATGTAAATTAGATTGCTCAAATATCAGTTGAAGCAGCTTATGCAGTCACTTATGCCATAATAATATGGAGCAATGCCTAGGAGGACTAATCATAAAGTCTTTTTGAGTGGGCATATATGCTAATAAGTTATGCAAATAAATTACTTTTGTGTGGTAGGGAGACTTTTCTAATACATGAAATGCCATTAGCTGCCAGGAAATGGGAATGAATGTCTCTTGTTGAGACCAACCAAAAATCTGTTCATCAGATAATCACCGCTCTACTGTATATTTGATCTTACTGATTCAAATGATTACCTTACTTGAGCAATATAAAGTTAATAGAAATTTCTGACAGGATAGGGCCCCACCACAATTTCCTCAATATACAACATGAACCAAGTACTACTGTCAGACCATTAATGGTATCAATTCTAGTAATAGTTGCAAAACAATTAAAATATCCTCTAAATTCTCCCTGTTTCTTGGCCTATTCCTTTGTATGGCCTGGGAAGACATGGTATGAAATCTTTATCTTAAGGGTTTTGAATTTGGTGATATCCTTTGAAAGTTTTGGAATCGTGGGAATTTATAGAATTTACGCAACCATGCTAGGGATCAATTGTAAAATTTGTCAAGTAAGGTCAAAACTATATTTTAAGACCAAAATATACAGCATACTATTATACTTGCAATACTTCTAATCAGTGTTATTATTTCTTTTATATAAACAAGTAATTTAAATCACACACTGTGGATGAACATACTTTGGAGTAGGTTTTTATTAAATGTTAGTGTATAACACATTTGACTTGAAACTGTTGTATTTCAAATAATTTTTCTAGTGGCTTCTAGTCAAAGAGTATTTTTTAGTAATTTATTGAATCATGGCAAAACCAGGATAACTTTTATTTTTTGTCCATCATGATATTTTTTAACATATTAGTATATTGGGGTAGCGCTCATGTTGTATATTTTTAATCATTGGTAAGGAATTGGAGGTGTGACACAGATGATAAACAGGGAGAGAGTGGAGTGGAAAGTGAGAGAGCACTGGTGGGTTGTTGGTTTGTGAGGGAGACAAGGTGGGTTGTTGAGTGTGTTATGCAGTTTTGAAGATGAATAACAGGAAGCAATCGCAGAAATTTGATGGAAATGTGAGTGCAGACAAAAGGCTTTTTCAATTTTGTTGAAGGGGCCTCTTAGTTGTCTCATCTGCATCAGTGCACGTTCTCTTTATTTTCAGCATTAATCGAGTGGCCATTCATCCTAATTTTGCTTCATTAGGTTGGTACACATGGAGCATGCCCTTCAGTGTATTGGCATTTGCCAAATTTTGGCTTGAGTAGTCATTGAAAGTTTTGTTTAAAACATTGCAAATGGTAGTAGATTTTATGAATATGTTGATTGTTTCTTGCGCTGTGTTCTTTTTAATTGATGTAAACATCAATAATATACAGGGTGTATCATAAATGTCTGACAGTTTGTGGAACCAAATAGCTTTTCAAAGCCAAGTGAAATAATTTGTTTAAACAGAATGTTAGGTACATGCAAATACTTAATGGCTTCCTTGGGGAATTTATCTGTGCCATTGTGTGAATGTGACACTGAGTGTGTAGATGGTCCCCATTACATTCATAACTCCTTGGAAATCAGGATGTTTAGGAAGTGTTTTCCCCCTTTTATTCCTTCTTTTTGATTCCACTTCCTAAACACGGTTTGTCTATGAACAAGATGCATTACATCTTAAAAACGGTAGTTATACATGTATTTGAGGCATTATTAGTGAATTTTAATGAACAGTTTGACTTTTGCAATTTTTGTGAAAGAGACCAGCATCCCCATTCAATAGTTTTATAAAATGTAGAAATACGGAACATAACTAAACTTGGATTTATAAAACAGTCAGATGTGTGTGATGCATTCTGTATATGCATATATATTCTCAATGCAGTGAAACTTTGACTTTTTAATTTTTAAGGTGTAAATTCAAATATCTGGTAAAATTTAATGTAAATTCCAATAGTAGGAACTGTACAATTCCCATGTAAAATTATGATGCTCAGAACAGAGAGGCTTCCTTAATAACATTAGGAATGCTGTGAATGTATGCATTTAAATGCACTCATAGGCTTATTGAAATTACTTATGACCTCGAGACATAATTATTTGCTTAAAAATAATTTTTTCATCGATTTTATATACATTTTTCTTCAGGTTATAGACATTAGTTCTACATTCTGTACATCCCCAATATACATGCATTGATTAGTTATGCATTTACTTTGTAAGGTGTTTAATGCTACAAAATGAGGAGTTTATCGTTTAAATTCCATCTAGTTAAAATACATAATAGCTTTATAGAAAACACATAAAAAGTACCTAGTTCTAAATTAATTTTTTATATGGACAAAGTTTCACTGTAACTTTGAGACTTAAGCATGGATAGATATTTTAACTTATAGTAAATGTACATTATTCATTAGATGATATGTCATTGCCTTTTTAATATAATATCACCTTGCCTAATACATATTGGTACATTTTTTGTACTGAAACACAAAAACATTTCAGTAGGAACTTGGCCATTCTAGCAAATGTAGGTAATTTAGTTAGACCTCATGGATGGCCTTTTAAACTAGATAGAGGCAAAAAGCACATTCTATAATGATAATCATAATATTCACATTCCGGAATTTGTAGATACATAATCATATTTTCCTATAAAATTAGGTACTGAAAATTCTTGGTGTGTACCACATGATATATTCTCTCATTCTCATTATAGAAATTGATTTTTGCTAAGGTTAGTGCAGATTATGTACTTGCATTATTAGGTATAGATATTTATAGCATGGAAATGTATTTAACCCCTTAAAGAATGCATATTGCATATGCAAAGTATTTGCTGGTATGTCTGGGATGTTCTCAGCATCACCTTGAATTTAATGACTTCTAAGAGGGTAATAATAGCTGTTTAAATAGAATCCTCCATTTTTATATAGAATGTGATAAGAAATTTTGCATGCTTAAAAAATTATCACTAAATTGCAGATGCTAGAATTGTATTGAAAAAACTTCATAGTATAAAGTCATTAGTTTATATTGGTAATATTTTGGATGATTAGGAAAAAAAAATCTCTATGAAAATGATACATACCATATGACATAAATATGTATTTTATTAGATGGGGATTTTTTAAACTAGCTTTATATGTTAGTGTTATCATCCTTTAATTTAATATAGGAAAGAGAAAAATATTAACTACAGTAAACTTTCGATTATCCATGCTATTTTCTTTTCCCAGCAACACAATTTTTTTGTAATCTACCGGTTAAGGTAGGTTTTGATTGACAACCACCAAAATAAATATTTTGTCTCTCCTAACAAATCACAACCCAATATCCTATGCTACAACTAGTCCCTCTTCATCTCTGTGTACTTCCTTCCTCCCTTCATCCCATCCAACACCCCTATCCTGTTCCTGCCCTTTCCTTGTTTTTGATGGACACAACTACCAAAATAAATATTTTGTCTCTCCTAACAAAGCACTACCCAACATCCTATGCTACAACAAGTCCCTCTTCATCTCTGTGTACCTCCTTCCCCTCCGTTATCCCGTCCAACATCCCTATCCTGTTCCTGCCCTTGCCTCGTTTCACTAACATTCTCCCGTCTATTGGTCTTCAATATTCCACAGCAGATCAGTATGCCCTTCATCCATATTTCCTGTCTCCTTATGATTTCTCCCAACAACCCCCTCTCCTCGCTCACCATGCCTGGCACTTTTTCATTGTTTCCCTTTTGGTTCATTGCACCTTCTCCATCCCTACATTTTCAAAGTCTCCTTCTATTGCCCTGCTTCAGTGACCATGTTTCCGCACCGTACATAACTACTCTTCAAATCAAATATCAAAGTTTTAACGAGTCCTTTCTTAACATCCTTACTAAACATCCCTGTCATCAATTCTTTCCTTGTGAAAGCCTCTTTGCCTATTGCAATTCTTCTCCTTATGTCCCTGCTACTTTGACCATTTTTGTCCAAAACACTTTGTGTATTTTGGTTCTCCATGGATCCATTTGCATGGCTAATCAAGAGTAGACTGTACATAGCGTTTAAGGGTGAAAACAGCTCTTAAGACAACATGTGTAAAGAGTAGGATATGATCTGGAAGTTTTTTAGAGCCAGAATAATATTTCCATCGAATTAGTGAGTTTACCTGCACCCACAATATATGTTTCTAAAGTTGAGTGGCATAGAATCTCAATTTCTCATTTGATAATCCTTACTCATTAATGTTAGTTCTTAGATGTTGGTTTGAGCCAACATAGGATTTAGTGTATCTGAGTCCTCTGGAAATTGAATGGCATTCATTAGCGTAAAAATCCATACAAATGTTTGCAAAAGAAATCTATAGTAATACTTGTGAGAACATATTCCATTAACCTTGAACTAAATTGAAAGCCAAATTAATTGCATAAAATATTTTGACTTAACATTTCTAGTGTTTTTTTTTTTCAATTTCAATTGCGAGGAATTAAATTTTTTTTCTACCTTAATTGTTGGTTTTTGAGGAAGGAAAATGAATTTAGAGATTTAGCATCTGGATGTTAACACAAGTAGAGAAAATTGTCTAGAAAGGACATCAAATAATGAAGTTCACATCTGATGGTGGAAGAGAAGAAGTTGCTAGGGAGAATTTGAAGAACCCAGAAAAAGGGACGAAAGAGATATATATTGGGAGAAAGTGTGATGTTGATGAGAAAAGATGGGTTTGAGGATACGATGAAGGTAGGAAAGAAGTATTAGGGCTGGAGAAGGATATATTGTAAGGGAGACAAGAAAAGATGGTTAATTGGTTATGGACTTACTTTGATGAGGAAAGGAAGCCAAATGGAAGTAAGGGAAGTGTGAGGTGATTGGATGAGTATTTCTGGTGAAGGACAGTGTACAAATTGTTCATCCACTGGATATGTGGAAGTGAAAAAATTCAAGTTAACTGTTCATATGATGGTAGAGGGGTGAGTTATTGGAAAGTGAGGTTGATCTCTTTTCTCATACTGGCTCAATTCTAAAACTAGCTCAACTTTTGCTTTGAATATCCACACATTACCCTGCAATGACTGTGTACCTTGTACACCTGGATATAAAAGTCCTACAAAATATTTGGAATATCCCATAATTAAGAGTTAATCACAATCAAGAAGACTAATAAGTTAAAGTCTTAATTTGGTAGGTTGGTAGATAAAAACTTGACAAGCATCCTTAAGAAGTAACTTTAAAATGTTGGTACTCAATGAATGTATAGGTATACATTATACATATATACTAGTTAAATTATTTATACCTTTGCTCAAAAATGTAGTTGAAACCCATGCAAGGCCAGCTATAAAGAAAGCATTAGATTAATTGTAAACAAGTATAGTGTATATAAATTGATGTTTAATATTTTAACCTGCTCTTTTCTGATATTGGTAATTATCTATCTAACAAGTATATCTATACTTGTTACTACTATACAAATCTATAACTCTAATAAGTGGGTAGATTACAACTCTTCTAATTACTCTTTTCATATGTTTTACATTTATTCAATACACTTGTGGTTGTCTGTCTAAAAACATTTATTTAGAATTACCAATTATTTTGGAAGACAATTCTGTGACAAGTTTTGGGAAAGAAAATGAACAGTACCCTTGAAGGAGCTAGTTGATTTATATCATTATTTTTAGAAACAATGATAGAATTTATAACGAGTTATTTTGAAATAACATCTGCCATTATTAATTTGAAGAAAGATATTTATGATCACCATTTCTGCAACATGATGCGCACTATGAACTTCCATTGATATTCAAAAGATGTCATGCATGCTTGACTGTTTTACCCATATATGCATGCCCATGTAATAGTTAAAACTTTGTAGAGTGAAAGGTACCTACCTAAAAAGTATTGGTGATCAATAAATCTTTTGTTGATTTGAAGTTAGATTTTCTCTTGGGAGAAATTCAGGATTTGTTTCAGGTTCTCCACAAAAATTGCTTTAAATAAAATGCCACTGGTATATCAGTTAACATTTGTGTAGTAATATTGGATTTAAAATAAAAATGAATAATTAATCAAGCAATCTTACAAAATTTAACATTTAAGATGGTGTTTTAAGCTACTGTGTGATCTGCTTCAATTACGTATGCTTCAAAACTGTAATGAATAAATACAACTATTATTTTGTAATACTATTGCATTGCTGTTTTGCCCTTTGCTGGTGATATGTACTCTCATCACAAGTATATTTTTCCCTTGGTTTTTTGAAGAAGACAATTTGAATTATGCTTTACATTAAGCAATTAATTCTTTAATAATTATTTTTAAACTATCTTTTTTCTAATCAGGGTTTTAAAAGAATAGCATTTACAGGAAGTGCTCACGTAATAACATACATTCTTGATCTTTTTTATTTCATGTTTGTAGGCTTAAATAATTTTAATATTTTCCTTTGAGTGTCATTAGGGATGTGCTTATTGTAATTATCTGTTTGGTGATATCACTGTTTTTAACCAGAAAATTGACTTTATTGACATTGTTATTAAGTACCTAAACATTTAAATATCTTAGTAACTTAAACATATGATAAATAAGATTATTTTGCTATTTTAAATAATTAAAATTAAATGTTTTTCCTCGATAGGTGGGTACTTTTATGCTGTTATCTGAGTTTGTTATACATCTGACTGTCACTTTCCATAATTCTATCTGAATGCATTTAGCAGATTTTTCTTAATGTGAACAACACTTTAGAATCACTCAAATCTGCATTCCATGTTAGTACTGTATTATTAGCTGAAATATGTTTGTATAGACAAGTTCCAAGTAGGTATGGATGATTGAATGGCTTTTAGCTCATTGCAGCTCTTAAATACTTAAGCTTTCATGCATGATTGACAAGTAAAATTTATGACATAGTAAGCTTAATTCTTTTAAATACTGATGGTTTCTTTCATTCATTATACAGCTTGATGAATACCATGATCTCCCAACTGATGACTATCAAGATGATGGGCCTGATACATCCCACCGGATTGGAAAGACATTTAAGATGGAAGTTTTAGACTGCTGATTAATTATTCTTCAACTGTAATGATAATTTTCTTTTTTATACAAAGTATTTTTAATAGAACAGACATTAATTAAGCATAAGATGGCTGATGAGAAGAATGTTGATGTTAATCCAAAATTTAAAAAGTGGCTAGTCACAAAAATGAAGAAATGACTTGAGATTTACAAGAGTAATATTTATATAAGTAGATATAAGGGAAAAATTGAAAATAATGCTCATGAAATATTAAATTTTGTTATGCATATTGTTTTAGTTGTAACTGTTGTATTTTGGTTCAAGTAGATGTTTCCTTGATGGAAGATGAGAGCACAGAAAAATCCACATGTTCAATGGAACATTTGCATGATGCATAGTTTCTGAATGAACATTTTCAAAATAAGTTCGAGTAAACATTTTGCTATGAAACAGTTAATTTCATTTGTTGCATTCAGTCAGTCCGTAGATTGATTAAGTTGTAAATGTTCCCTCCTTAAGTAAGGAGGGAACAAGAAGCATACAGATTGGCTGCATAAGTTCTTGGCGGTAAGTAATATTGTTCCCTCCTTAAGGAGGGAACAATATTACTTACTGCCGCCAATCTGTATGCTTCTTTCAGCCCTTTTGGAGGCTTTAGACCACTTCATCTAGTTCTCAGATTGATTGAATGCATCAAATTTCTGCTACCACACAAGCATGTGGTAGCAGGGGGGGGGATACAACAACAGCCTCAACAGTGTATTTGTGGTGAATCATGGAGTTATTTTAATGAAAAGTTCATACTGGTATTACACTATATAAAAACAAGATCTTTCTGTCAAAAATTACTTATGTCAATCGTGCAATTGATTATTTTAATGATGGCCACAAATTAATTTTTTATCATGTATTACATATGGGGAAGTTAATGTAACGAATACATTCAATCAGTATTGTTATTTCTCACATGTAGATTACTGAAAGGCATTTAAATAAGTTAATTACTATGTAGAATTATTGTGGTTTGCCCATTTTTTGTGTAACGTTGTTTTTAAGCTCATTTGAATTTTGTAACCTTGTTTTGAAAGTCACTTGGATTTTGTTTGATTTGGTACAACTTTTATTAAAAAGTTAAAGTCTGAATCAATGCTTCAAGATCCAAAAGGCTGTGATTTATTTAATTTATCAATTTTACTCTTAATTAGTGATAGCATCTTTTTTACTCAAAGTTAATTGTATTAACAATATTTGATTTTCTTCAAATAGTTAGTCTTATAATTTTGATGTTTAGGTAAGAAAATAAATTCAATTATTTTAGATAACTTTGCAGCCTGTAAATTCATGGTGATAATTCACAGCAATGTCTCTTTCGATTGCTCTGGATAAATATCGGTTTAGGCAAATTAATTTTCATATTATTACAAAGCATTTGTCAAGGTAAAAATTATGCTTTTATAGGCATAGCAATATAAAGAAAAAAAGGACAAGAGGTAGCGTTGAAGTGCTACATAAAGTGTTTATATATTAAACTTGTAATTTTCATATTTTTTAATCTTGGCATTAATCTTGTTTATAGTGGAAACTCAAATACCCTTATTGTAAATAATTTTCTAAATAAGTTTTCACAATTATTTGTAAATACACGTAGGCAAGTTTTATGTAGTGTGATTCTTTTCACTTACTTGCTTATGAAGCTGAAAAGTCATTCCTCTTAGAATAGAATTTACTCTTATTTTTTTGTAGTGCCTGAGGACTACATCATTTTGAAAAAAATCTATTATCATGCTAACCAACGTTAAATATTGTAATTTTTTTGCAAAATAGACATTACTATATGATTTTTTGGAAGAGTAATTCTAAACAATGATCGCTGCTTTGGTTGTGCTAAGATACAAAATTGGTCATTTAAATGTGTGCATTCTAATCTTGCATATTTAGTTTGGAATTGGGCATAAAATATATTCTTAATTTGCTCCCAAGCCGAAATAGTTTTTCTTTAGCCTACTTTTCATGTAAAAAACGTTTTACCATTAGGGTCATGAATGGAGGATATTATTTGTATATTTTGTCAGACTTAACGGCATTTCAAGCAAGAAGTGATAGAAGACTTCCTTAATTATATTTTCCTCACAAAATTATTGAAATAAGTGGCAATGAGCTGTGGATTGTAAATAAATGTTAAATTAAAAATAAAATTAATTTGTTGATAATTGTTTTCTTTTTAACATTTAAAATATAACCAATTTCCAAATCTTTTGTTTCATCGGAAGCTTCTCTCATCTGACATACTGCAACAATACCCTAATCCAACCCAACATTCTCAGAAAAATTATGCTCACATCTTTTCTAACAATGGAATCATCCATTACTGAATGGGAAGTTTCCCATTCATTTTGGGTACTTTAAAAATAAACTCACACTGACCTGAACCAGTACTCCCTTCAAACCTGCCTGTTAATCATTTGTTCACCGTGTCCCAAATGTTTCCTCTCCCTCATCGACCTTCACATTCATTCAGTGAGTATTTGGAGCTAGAGAGATCATTCCCATATTCAACACACAGTGTACCCAGCCTTTTTTCAAGCACAGCCTATCTAAGATTCATACTGCTATAAGAGTAGTAAAACTATATAAATTATAACAATCATTTTCAATTGCTTGTAACACCTCAGTAATGCATACTTTCCTGTCAGCCTTAAAATTTTACTCAGCTGTCAAAATTATAATCTCAATTCTGCAGTCCTATTCCCGTCATAATTATCTTAACAAGCATTACTTTACTGCCTACATGTACAGTTTACTCAAATATGTACCACTAGGTGCCCATGCCCAATATCCCATGCCATTAACTTGAAAATTAATTGAAAGTAGGCAATACAGCTCGCATTAGAGAACTTGTACAAATAAGCTGAATTCTTCTTGGGATTTTCACTGGGATAAATTCCATATTGATGCTGACGTTTCAACAGATAACTCTTCTATCATCTACAAGGTTGAATGTCATGTTGTGTTGCTGATTCTGGTCAGTATATATACTGTTTGATGGGGTCAGGTCACTCGTTGGAGCAACAAGACCACTTCCAACAAAGGAAGCCATTGAAATCTGGCTGGAGAAAAATAATTTCAATGGAGATTATGGTTTTTCCCTCAGCAATGCTGGGAAACCAATTTTGAAAAACATTGAGAAGACCAGGGAGAGGTCATGGCCAATCAGGGAAGCCTGGCTAGAACGATTGACCAATCAGGAACAATATGACCCCAACAAAGAGCATATATATCAGCCAAAATCAGCAACATGGCATTCATATCTGAAGATGATAGACAAGTTACCCATTGAAACATTAGCAACAATATAGAACTTCACCGGGTGGATATTTCGAGAAGAATTTACCTTGCACAAACAAGTTCTGAAAATCTGAGCATCATTCATTTTGCTGGAATTGTGGATTGAAGCATTTCAGATAGGTAATGCAAATCGTTAATTAATGACTCCTTTTTATTCTTTATCAGACAATGCACAGCTACGTATCATATTTAATCTTAGACAATATTGTAATTGAACGAAACCTAAATATGTGCATATGTCAAACTTAAGCAGAATCTTTTTGCATGAATTCATATGCATAGTATTTTCCAGATAGAAAAAGGTTAAGCTAAATATTAAAATAGGCGGGGAAAAAATAGAGCAGGTAGAACAGTTTACATATCTCGGAAGTGTTTTGGACCAATACGGTCAAAGTGGTAGGGACGTAAGGAGAAGAATTGTGCTAAGCAAGGAGGCTTTCTCAAGGAGGAGGGAGTTGATGACGGGGACGTTGAGTAGGGATGTTAGGACAAGACTCGTAAAAACTCTGATATGGAGCATAGCTATGTATGGTGTGGAAACGTGGTCGCTGAAGCAGGAGGATAGACGTAGATTGGAGGCTTTTGAAATGTGGGTGTGGAGAAGAATGGAGAAGGTGAAATGGACCGAAAGGAAAACAAATGAGGAAGTACTGGAGATGGTGGGTGAGGAGAGGGGTTTGTTGAGAGAAATCCTATGGAGGCAGGAAAAATGGATGAAAGGCGTATTGAGCGGTAGTGGAATGTTGAAGAAGGTAATAGAGGGGAGAATGTTGGGCAAGCGAGGAAAGGGTAGGAACAGTATAGGGATGTTGGATGGGATGAAGGGAGGAAAGAAGTACACAGAGATGAAGAGGGACCTGATGTAGTTTAGGTTACTGGATTGGGTTTTGTTTGGAGTTACAAAATATGTATTTAATAGTTGTGTCCATCCAAAAACCTACCTTAACCGGTAGATTACCTAATAATAATATGCATAGTCTAGATAAGGTAAGTGACCTGTGTAGATTGAAAAAAATGAATTTAGTGCAAATATCACATACATAGCTGAAATATAATTATATATGTACCTGCCATAACTAAAACTGTTGAATTCAAGAGCATTAGTAAATATCAGCAGCCTGGGTCCATATGTCATGTTAATGATTACAAATTCCAACAAAAGTAAAAATTATTTGGTAGTTAACATTTAATTTAGGTTTTGGATGTACACAGGCCTAAAAATACTTTTCTCAGCCTCACTCAACAAGATGCAACCCAACACCCCACATTGTACTACAATAAGCATACCTTAAATTCTGCATATCATTGCCTATTCTTTTACTCACCCTAAATTGCTTACCTAACATCATCCCCTCTATCACAGTCATTAACATCCAATCGCCAATCAAAATACTCAATATCCAATATTTCCTACATGCTTTAGATTTCTCCACATAATTCTCACTTATCCCCCACCATGCTAATACTTCTTATGTTTTCTCTCCATCCAGTTTTCCTTTTCTATCCTTCTCCACACCCACATCTCAAGCCTCCTATATACTACACCTATTATCTTACTTCAACAAGGACAAGGGTGTGGTGCAGAGTGGCCTCCTGTCAACTGTTTTACTAAATCTACTTTCTTCAAATTTGTGATCCAAGAGTGAAATTTAGAGATTGGTGGCATCATGACTCTCACAAAAATAATAATGAAGTATGTTCCTTATATGTCCTACAGTGAAGACCTAGCCCCATGTGACTTTTTCCTGTTCTCAAAAATGAAGAAACATCTGGAAAGCATTTGTCAAAATGCAGACATACTCGATCTTTTAAATGTTAATTTTCTTACATCAATACTTCTGCCTCCAAAAGTGACTTTATGCGAATAATTTTACAAATGATGAAGTCACATAACATATCTACCCAGAAAGTTTCCCAAAGTAAAAGAAAAAAGCATAAGGTGATAAAATAGTCAAAAAACTGATTTACTACAGTTGATTATTAGATAAAATATTATTTGCTCATAAAACCATAAACACAGTAATCAACCCGAAGGTTGGTTTAGTAGGTGATGGTAGAGCTCACCCATGTACCAAGCCCGACGGCATGTGAATATTCACACATCAGGGTAGGAGGGCCAGTTCCTTTCCCTGTGCCGGTTATGGTTTCCCAGGAAGATCTGGTACCCGAAAAATCAACTAGCTTGAGTGGAGCTGCAGGTGCCCAGAGTGCCTTGCCCGGGAATCGAACCCGGGACCCTCCGGTCAGTAGTCCAATGCTCTACCCACTGGACCACCACAACCCTATTATTTGATCATGTAATGTGAAATAGGTGCATGGGCCAATAGTGGTGGAAAATCAACACTTTGTGGAATTCATTTCGAAGTATTTCCTAGCTTGAAGCCCAACTGTACTGTGACACAAGAAAACTAAAATGAAAAAAAAAAAAACAAAATTTCTACTGACCTTTGCCATATTTCATACCATGGATACCAAAAGATGAAGAAAAATCTAAGTATTTTTCCACTTTCAAATTGATCAGCCAGCCTACTGGAAAACAATTAATTCAAGGATAAATATAAAGTTCTCATGAAATCAAAAGTCATATTTGCAGAAATTTTCTAGTACAATGGCATTTTCAGGCTGAATTTTATCCTTAAACATTTTTCAAAAATATTGGCAGAACTTAGCTAACATTTGATCATACCAAAGTTCTCAATCTTTGATAAAAGCAAGTCAATTCCTAAATTATGTAAGTAATTTTTTGTAGTATTTAATGCATACAAACATTCTTGCCTAATACACAATTTCATTGTCATAATCTGGATTTTCCAATACCTGAAAAATTGAATACTGCTTCTTTAATAGCCATTATCAAATATGCTCTTTCCATTGGAGACAGGTCTTTGACAATCTCTAACACTTGTTACACATCATTATGGACTTCTTTCATCACCAAAGGCCAGCATGATCATTTTTTTCCAATAATGTAGAAAGATCTCAAATATGGCCTGAGAAGTATTTAACTAATTTAAAATTACACAGCAACTCATTTAACTATATAATAATAAATTAGGGCATTGGACTACTGACCGGAGGGTCCCGGGTTCGATTCCCGGGCAAGGCACTCTGGGCACTTGCAGCTCCACCCAAGCTATGTGATTTTTCAGGAACCAGATCTTCCTGGGAAACCATGACCGGCACAGGGAAAGGAACTGGCCCCCCTACCCTGATGTGTGAATATTCACACGCCGTCGGGCTTGGTACATGGGTGAGCTCTACCGTCACCAACCCAACCGACCTTTGGGTTGAATACTGTGTTAATGGTTTAATAATAAATTCTTAAAATTGGCCAAAGAGTCACACATTCTTTTTTTCCAGTGAAGAGAGTATGAGGACTGTGAGATAGGCGTAGGTAATGTCATAAAGCCTAGGAGATAGAGATAGATAATGTCATAAAGCACAAAGAAAGAATCTAAGGCTGTTTCTCCACAGGAAAGAATTTATTATTGTTGACTAGTTTCACTAAACTGTAGTTTCATCTGGACTGTCCAAAATCCAGAAGATGATTGGTCAGTGTAGCGTCACTTGTCGACAGTAATAAATTCTTCCCCATGGAATTGAAAAGTCTTTGATTCTTTTTTTGTGCTTTACAAATGGATTTCCACAAAATATCAGCCTCAACTATCTCTGAAAACAGCAATGTAATGTTGATGATTACATATGACAGTACAAAAGTATAATAAAAATTGTCAATAATATTATTTATATATATATATATATATACACACACACACATTCAAACACGAAATCCCGCCATACGGCAAACAAATATTCATTCACATAAAAACAAAAATAAGGAAAGGGGAAAGGAACACACAAAGGACGAACAAAGTAGAGGTGAAGAAGGTAGATTCAGGCAGACCACTAATGTAAAAATATTTTCCTCGACCGGGACTTGAACACCAGATCTCACTCCACTCGGTGTATTTGGCCAATGTGGCTCGTCTCTTCTTCTGGCTATGCGTGCCATGAAACGCACCGTTCCTATCCTTTATGATGTTGTATGCTTGCTAACCTACTGTCCATTCTCCTTTGGTGGGTGTAACAGCTCCCTAACGCCATCTCCTGGGCAATGAATCGGAGCACTTTGGCGCTTTATAAGATCGCAGATTTCAATTTAAAGTACCTTTTCTCGACAGCTCAAGTGGTTAGAGCATCCGCCCGGCAAGTGAAGAGATCCGGTGTTCAAGTCCCGGTCGAGGAAAATATTTTTACATTAGTGGTCTGCCTGAATCTGCCTTCCCCACCTCTACTGTGTTCGTCCTTTATGTGTGTTCCTTTCCCATTTCCTTATTTCTATGTGAATGAATACACACACACACACACATACACACACACACACACAGGTATATATACATATATATATATATACATGTGTGTGTGTGTATATTTCTATATACACACATATATATTCATATATATACACATGTATATATAAACCAACTAATACACACTCGTAACATAGGTTAAAAAAAGTATGGAAAGCAAGACTTTCTTCTTAGAATAATTTTAAAACTATTAAATACAACACAATATGTTAAATGCTATATGCTGTTTATTGACAAGAGCAAAAATTTCCAATTTCTAAAGATAGTTTGAATTTTTCCTAAACAATTCCAGCAACAAAGCTTAACATAAAATTAATGATTGACATTAAAAAACTGAACAAGCATACAAGGATCCATTTGTGGTGCCTTGGATATTCTTTCAATTCATAAAGAGTGTTAAAAATTCTAATTATCACACTTAGCCCATTGTTACAGAACTGACGACTTAATATCAATGTTCACCAAATTAAAATAGTGTTAAACACGCTTTGCTTTAAAAATGATTTTTAATAATGCCCCAATTGAATGAATTTTAGGTCCTGATTACAACATTAGCACATTCATATAAGTTAATAAACATTAACGCCAGCCATACAAAGTGTATATTAATTTCTTTACACTGTATTATCTTTTTTGACACATTTTAATTTTGAAATACACCATAGAATTTTACTGCCCAAACATCATCTTTATAGGATTTTGAACTCATAATCACATGAGATTCTACAAGATTGCCAAATTATTCAACTCAGGACTCAGAAAAATTCCAGGCAAGAAAAACCTCACCCCAGGGTCAACGTGGTCTAAATTGAAATGGTCCTTTGAATCAGCAAAATCCAAGTAGTTTTCTCACAGAATACTTATATAAAAAACTATTTCAAATGACAATTAAAAATATTAAAATGATTTCTCTTGAAAAATCATCAAATTCCTGTAAACTACTACGTTTTCACAACAGAAACAGATATGTCATGATATTTCGAATACTGCATTTTTCTTCTTAAATTGACAATCATTAAAATGCAGAAGCAGAATCTTTCCAGGCATAGTCACTTCCTTAATAAATTTGAAACGACTCAATAAACAGACATCATAAAAAGTCACTCTAATCTACAATTCAGTATTTAAATTTTTTTAGTATTAATAAAAGAGTAAATTAGGTGTTTTCCACAAAACTTGGCATACCTGTTTCAAATGAGCACAGGAAACTCTCTACAAATTTGGAATAATTGGGGAGTTTGGAAGTCATATTTCCCAAGATATGCGTTTACTCAATGCTGTTCTCCTATTCAGCACTCTCGTGAACTCACTTGACAGAAGTACAAAAGGGATTCCTACATTAGAGTGGAAAACTTAGAAATTCTGGTAAAAAAATATTCTCCTTCCACGGTGAGGGAAGTATTAATACATATTGATATAATTAAATATTCATTTTAGAAAAAAGTTACGTCGAGTAATGCAATCTGTTCCATTTCCAAGGGTAACTATTCTTCTGTATGGAGACCACTTTGGCTAAAAAACTACATGTTAATATTTAATAAAATTAAAAATAGAAAAGCCAGACACAAATTGGTCATTGACACAAAAATATCCTAATTATAGATTTTTAGCAAATGAGTGCAAAGCTTATGCCATATTTTCCAATAAGAATCTTTAAATAAATAATAAAAATATTGAGTGCATTACTATATTAAACATAAGTATCTACACACTAAAATTACACAGCCCTGGCAGTTCTTCCTCAATATACAATCTTGGTGAAAAAATAGCAAATTCTTCTTGGTTAAAAACATTGCTAAATCATACGACCATTTTACAAAAAATCAACTAATTAAACATATTCTGCCTGCCACTTAAGTTGAAAGGAATGGCTAACAGAGGAATGTTCATTCCCTAATTCCAACACTGGACGCGCAATATCCTCCCTAAATTTCCAAGATACACAAGAAGTCTTTTCAGAATCCACGAATTTCCAAAACATGGAATGTTTGGCATTGTGTAAGAGAGGTAAACAGATGAAAAGTAAGAAGAGGGCATGATACGAGACATTCCTCATCACAAAGAGCTTGCTATGTTTTAAGAAACACATTTGAGCTGCATATCATTCTTTTATTTTGCCAAACCCTGATTGCTTCCAATTGAGTTAATAACTCAACTTATTCTAGATATAAAAGGTTTATGTCTGTAGAGATAAAAAGAACTCAATGAAAGCTGTTTCCATTCAGATAAAATGGTCTTAAAAACATTGGAAATATATGTAATACATATTTTTGAGCCATTTCTTTTAGAAATGGTCAATTCCAATTTATCCTGTAATGTCATTACACTTATTGAAAAATAAGTTCTTCAACATGTGCGTTTTTTTTAAGTGATACTTTGGTGGGACCTTAAGCTTAAATAAAAAGGAAGATAATTTTATAAAACTACATCCCAAAAACTCAAGTGTACATATAATTATCACTTGTATTTTTATCATGATTTTCATATTAAATAAACATCAAATATTTCTATCACATTTGCACAGATGGCAAGGAGTCTTCGATCTACTATACAATATAAAAGGTACATTTTTATGAAGTTATATTGATTGAGAGTTTGATAAAATTGAATATAAGACATATATATTATATTAAATATTGACATACTGGGACTTAAGCAACATGAAATATGAAAGAGCCCATAATCAAAACCATCTTTGTCACCCAAATACTTTAAGGGCATTTGCATCTACCATATCATAGACTGATTTTTTTTTAATCCGATACTGCAACTGCGAATAAGGTGAATACAATAGTCATTATGCAATATGGTAGGCATAAGCAACCAAAGATGGATGACCACATCATCTGAACATGGATTAATAGTTCCATGACAGCTGGACACCCAAGGAGTAGGGGTCCAGGAAAAATCCTCTATGCATGAAAGAGGATATATCAATTAACATCAGTCACTACATCACTCTAAGCCTGTACGAGGTAGGTAACCACAGCCTCTCCTACTTAACCAAACACTGCAAAAAAACAAAATCAATTTTAGAGAATGAAAAGCCTTTTCAGCATATTAGATTTTATAGTCAATCAGTCTTATTCTTATGTGATTCCAAGGTCAGTGAAATTGAAAGCTTTGATGTTAGTAATTACATTATTACAAAACTTTGTTAGCATTATTAAGTTTTTTCTCATGGGTTATGCATTCAAATTTTTTGCTGTTAATAAAAATTAGCCTCAGAACTATAGTAGAACTATAGCAGAATGCCATAACTGAGAAGAATTCAATTTGGTTGTTTATCTGTACAGTGGAATCTCATTATGAGACAAGAATCTCAAACAAGCATAATTTGATCTGGTATTTTTCTCATACGAGCATTTTCCTGTAAAGTAAAACACTTGTTAAGGGAAACAATTTTTCTCATATAAATGAATATAAAATATGATAATGTGTTCCATGCCAAAAAAAAATAAATTACACAAAAGGTTTATTCAAATAAAATTATATAAACATCATGATCATGATTCATTTTTCTCTTCTATCGTCGAATGAGCCAACCTGGAATGCGAATTCGATCCGTAGAAAATAAAAAGGAATCAAAATAATTAGCTTATTATTTACGATACGTTCCTAATTCTTTCTTACTAGAAAACTGACTAGAGAGACTAGTTCTTGCCAACATTTCCAACTTTTGTAAAATGTGACAGTATTACCATTAAATAAATTTGTAGCGTGCACAGCCACTAGCTCGTTAGGGTGATGCTTCTCAGTGTATGCTGCAACAGCTTCCCATAACCTCCACATCTAATTTAGCCTGCTCATTTGGACTTCAAACTTCTTGAAGGTTTGCGTAGTTTCTGAATGGTAACCAAGCAGTGAGGTTTAATTTTTGAATCCCTGTTTCCATTGGCACATAATAGTGGCATGAGACAGTCCATAATTGACTGCATCCGGTCAATGCATTCTCTTCCACTGATACAAAGGCTTGTTTTGGCATCTTTTTCCAAAAGAGACCCTTTTAGTTGCAATTAAAAACCTGCTGCAGCAGGTGACCCCAAGAATCTTTGAGCTTCCTTTAGTTGCTGATGAAGTTCTCCACTGCATTTGTTCCAGAGCTTGCTGCTTCAACCTGCCTCGCAATGCTGTGGATGCTAGTTTCTAGATGCTAGATCTTTAATTTCTCAAATCACTCATGGCCTCCCTCAAATATTACTTCTTTGGCCGATGATGATCCTGTGCCTTCGTAATGAAGTTGGTGAAAACCATTTTCACATTCTTACAACTGATATTCTCATTAAGAGTGTTGTATAGTAATTGCTTTTTGTTTATCCATATGAGGAGCAACCTTTCAGCATTGTTGCAAATACATAACCATTGCATAGATACTCTCATCATTCCCTTTGAAACAGCCATCTCCTTAATCTTGTCCTTGTTCTTGAAAATAGCTCAAATTGCTGATTTACATCAATTGTACATGGTCTGTGTAATAAATGCACGAACTGGTGCAATCTGGCAGCCATGAGGTGGACTATAGCCCTGCCCAATAGTGGTGCTCATTTCCTGAGACCCAATGAGTCATTTGTGCTTGGCGAATCGTCAAGCTGTGTGTATGGTGCCAGTTATGTTAGTTTCTGTTGTCCTCGTTTTTGCTGTATATCAAAAATGGAAATTGAAGAAATGACGCGGAGCAACGAATCAACATCAAGTTTTTTGGTGAAGTGTGGTTAAAGTATCACGAAATCATTGAAATGTCAACAATTGTTTACGGTGATAATGCTCTCAAGAAAACATCCGTTTTCAAGTGGATTAAGCATTTTAATGATGGCTGACAAGATACCATGGATGATGCAAGGCCAGGACAACCTTCAACGATCTGGTTTTTTATTTATTTATTTGATGATATTAGTTTTAATTAAGCAATTGACCTGGTGGCAATGGTCACATAACATACAAACAATATTTTAACAGTTACAATAGTATAAAAATCACTGATCAAGGGTTTATCACCCAGTGGCTGCTTTACACTTCTTCTTAAAACTCGTAAAATTGGAAGGAAAGGGCTCAAACAAACCTCCAGGCAGCTGGTTCCATTCAACAATAGTTCTGTTTAAAAAAGAGTATTTTTTCTTATTCGTTTTTTGCGTTCTTATTTTTATTTTAAAACTGTGGTCGTTTTTCCCCTTAAAGCATGGTTTTTCTATCTCTTTCCATAGATCTTCCCACGCTTTGTCATTTTTTTTTTTAAATTCTGTGCATTGCGCCTAACCTACTTCTTTTTCTTCCATTTTTTTAAACTTTCCCATTTCAATACATCCAACATATCCGTGACACACTCTGCTCTTTTGTACTTTCCGAGTACATATCTTGCTGCCTTTCTTTGTACTTTGCTCTTTTTAATATGTCCTTCCTCATATGGATCCCATACTACGGACGAGTATTCTAGGATAGGTCTAACCAGTACCTTACATGCTTTTTCTTTAGTGGCTACGCTACTTCCTTTTAAGTTCCGCATAACCCAATTAAGTACTTTAAATGCCTTCCCCAACACGTTATCTACTTAGACTCCCCACCCAAGATCCCCAGTTAAGTAAATGCCTAAATATTTGCAATGATTGCTACATGGAATTCTTTCTTCTAAGAGGGTGTAAATATCCTTTTTTTATTTAATATGCTTTTTTCCAATCATTAGGCAAGGCATCATTGTTTAAAGTTACTTTGAATAGATGACTAACGTACAGAGCTATTGCGGTATCACCAAGCTTCAGAATGTCAATCGATATATTGTCCGGTCCAAATGACTTATTTTTTCTCATCTTCCTTATTTTTTTCACAATATATGAGTCCTCCACGATAATAGCATTTGTCGAGGGAAGTGAGCTGTTTTGTGCTGTTACCCTGATGATGTTCTCTGTCGTTTCTGAGCTATTTAGGCAAGCCTTATTTTCCTTTTGTTTTTTATTTCCCAAAAAACAGGAGTTGAAAATATTTGCTATTTCTAGAGTGTCGGTTATAGTGTCATTATCCTTAGCTTTTAATGTGCTCACACGTTCCCTGTTGTCTTTCCTCGTTCTCATATATCTATAGAATTTTGCTGAATTGTCTTTCATGTTTGACGACAGCATTGATCGTGTGCAGTCCCTTGTCCTTACCGATCGTCAAAAAACTGTCCGAATCGTAGCTGATGAACTGAATTTAGGAATATTAACAGTGCACACTATTTTAATCTAACATGAAAGATGGATCCTCCACCATGACAATGCACCTGCACATACAGCATTGATTGTTCACCAGTTTCTGGCAAAGAATTTAATCACCATCCTTGATCATCCTCATTTGTCGGATATCGCCCCCTGCATCTTTTTCCTATTCCCAAAATGAAAAAATGTGAAGAGGGGACATCACTGGGAAGATGTGGACACAATAAAGCAAGAAACAACGAGACAACTAAAAGACTTCACTGCCGAGGACTTCCAAAGGTGCTTTAAACAGTGGAAAAGAAGATGGAATAAGTGCATAGCAACGATGGAGAGTACTTTGAAAGGGACAAAAATCGATGAAGACAAAATTTTGCAAAATGAAGTTTTTATGGAATCAGTTTGCATATTTATTGGACAGACCTCATATGTGCATGCTACATTAGCCATGTTCACATCTCGTTCTCACTTTTCAATGATTTTACTTTTCAGTTTTATAGTTATTTTTTTTCTCTAATGCCTGTCTCCTTGTGGCTTTTTCTTCAGGGAAATTTTGAAAACTATTTACAAAATATTATTAAACTTTGTTGTACAGAAAAACCAAATAATATGTTTGTATGTTCCTTATGCAAATTACTTGTTGTGTGAGGTGCTCATTAAGTGAGATTCCACTGTATTTTTCTACTGATAACAAGAGTAATTTGAGTTTAAATAAGGATTCCAGCACTTACCCGACGCCAGTGCCCAATAAGATAGAAATCACATTGCTGATGAAGAGTGTGTAAAGCACCTCTTTAGAAAACAAACTTGTTTTTCCAAACTTGGCGTTGCGAATGCTGTAAGTCCTCTTCTTTGGATGCTTAAATTTCCAGTCCCTGGAGGATTAAAAAATCATCATCAGTATTTTTAATGCAATGAAATGTATTTGTTGTGGTTGGGATGATGGAACATGGATGATTTCATTGGTATCCACAATGAACTAGTTTCAACAGATTCATTATGAAATAGCATAATTCCCAATTTTTTTTAAAATAGGCTTCATATAAAAATTCATATATAGCTTCACTTTATAAGAACTTAATACTTATCAGACTTTACCAGAGCACAATGAAAAACATACTAAAAATAAGACTAAAAAATTCACCTAGACATGCTCTTATAGAAGTTTTATCTGTAGTGCTACTTCTCACTTGGGAAAACATTTACCTTAAAAAGTTTTCAGCCCCATAGGCAGGGTATGCATGGTAAAAATATTTAATTATTTGTAAATGACAGAGGAATTAAATGGACGACCCTGGCACTTCCTTGGATTCATAATGAAGTTAAGAACTGAAAGAAGTGCAGGCACACTATCAGAAAATTGTAACTTACGTTTTCTTTTCATTCACGCTAAGCTACATGGTCAAACATTATGTTACACAATCTATCCAATTTAAACAATTGCTTTGGTTTGCATCAAATTGTTAGTAACACATATGACACCAAGTAAATTACTTGAATATTCATATTTATTCATAAAGTTTTCATAATTAGAAATGATGACAGATAAAATTCAAATTAAGAATGGATGCAAGAGGTTGGAATGGGATTGCTACTACTTTGTTTCCACATCCTCCAACAAGGGTATACATACATATGGGGTATCATGGGATGAAATCTCCCCCTTTTGGTCCAACTGGGTTCATTTCTGCTGGCATGTCTCGGGAGACCACAACTAATTGCTTTGAGGCTACATATTTTCTTAGGAATGAAACCCATTGGTTCCACAGATGTGAGCAATTGAACCACTAAATCCTAAAAATATTTGTGGCTGTCACAATTTTTTTCTGTTGAACTTGCTACACTCATGATCATGAAATAAGATCAGCAACAAACAAAAGTGTTACTGTAGTAGCCACCTATAGAGAGGTGGTATATATAACTTATCATCTAAGTGTGTAGAATGACGTGTATCTTTGATATTACAGAATAGAAATTTATTGACCTTGTAGGTCTGGATACAGACATAGAGTATGTCGAGAGGAAATTAATTAAATACGTAGCCATACAATTTAACTCAGTATAGCATGAAAAAGTATGATGAACAATAGATACAATGAA
The DNA here is from genome assembly GCA_037158775.1 of Hetaerina titia. Lineage (NCBI taxonomy): Eukaryota > Metazoa > Arthropoda > Insecta > Odonata > Calopterygidae > Hetaerina > Hetaerina titia. Next base: position 38,178,446 of record CM073772.1, on the reverse strand, counting down.
TATAATGTTTAAAAAATTGTATTGTAATATATTAAAATCAACTTGGGCTTTCATATATCAAATAACATTGATTTTTTGTTGGTATGTTCTTAGTTTAGTTTTAAATGTTTCCTTTATTATTAATTTGAAGTGATTACTTGGTATGTGAAAATATGTGTTATAATTTGGGGCACTTTTTCACTGAGAGATAAAACTATTCTTCTACAGTAGACACTTTCATTTTAATGGGTATTGCACAGGTGTTCCTGTAAATCATATAGAATCATTAAGAATCCAATTTGAAGCATAATATATTTTATCAAATGGGTTGTAAATGATCTACAGTGAATAAAAAGTACCTACTGTATTTGATTTTTCTTTAAGAAAACCATGCTGTGGGAAAAGATCATGCACTTAATAAGACAAATTATAGATCTTAGAGAAAGAAAATGTTATAGTAATGAGTCTATAGTTTCCTGGGTCTTTGGTTGAATTTACCTAAAGAACTGGTATTATTTTGGCCATTGTTAATTTAGAGAGCAATATGTCTAGGGTCAATGATGAGTTGATCAAATAAGTGAGAAACTGATAAATTATACGTCAACACTTAATAATAAAATGTCCAGGTATTCATCAGGATCTGAAGACTTTGATTGATTAAGTTGTTCACTGCAGCACCTCCTTTTTGTCAGTGGGTATTACAGAGGTTGAATTATTTTTATGATTAGTAGATTTTTGCTGGTTTTGGATAGTTCTATTATTTTGATGAAGAATAAGAATTGAGAACATGTGATTTTGTTTGTCACAAAACAATTTATTGAAGCCATTTGCAACTACAATATGGTCAGATATTTCTCATTTATTTATTTTTATTTTGACATTTTCGATTGTACCTTATGCTTTGGTGCTGGCAGGATGGTGCTGGCATTATTAAACTTCCCATAATGCTTTGGTGATATTGTTTCAATTAAATGTATTTGTTATTATAGTTTGTTTTTGCCTCAGTTATTTTGTTTTTATTAATCTCTCATTAGGTATTTGTATTTAGTTTTCAACAACTGGTTGTCTATCCTATTTCTGCATTTTCTCATGCTTTTTGAGTTCAGGAATTTCAGTTCAAACATTTGTATCCATTTTAACACCTGAAATTATTTTCAATTTTGTTTGTCTTTCAAATTAGCTTTGGGTAGAATATACTGCACTGTTACAATGAAAGTGCTGTAATTTAATGAAAAATGGACTGTAATGCCTGATAATTTAATATGGGTTTTTAGAAAAATCTAAGAAGAAATCCAATAATTTTTGCTCTATATTCCCTGACGATGGAGATTCTTCAAAGAGAACTTATGCAATGCCAGTTATTGGAGGTAAATAATTGCAATTATTTATTCTCTAAACTTTGTCACCTGCTCCTGGGGTTTGGAAAGTCTAGTGTAGATAATAGTTTTGTTTCCTGAATCAGGATAATCAGGATTCAAATTTCTCAGTTCTTAAAGCATAAATGCAAAAATATTCCAAATGACAATAATGAAGCGATGATTGAAATTGTGATGAAGTTGCCAACCAATAATGGCACCAGTCTGTTCTTTGCCAAGGTCCATTTCCATGATATTATTTTGTATGTGAATTGTGAAAAGCTGTTAATGAACAAAGACAAAATAACTGCAGTGTTTAAATATTGATAACTAGAAGATTGAAAGAAGTAAAACTATATTTTAATTCCTTTTTCTCTTCACATTTTCTTGCAATGGATCCTTTTTGAATGGTTTGATTGGATACATGAAAACATTGAACAATCATGATGAACAAAGTCAGACGTAAAATACGTAAGGGTTCTGGCCAGGTTTTAGAATAAGATTAAGTACATTTAAACCAAATATGTTGTAAAGCTATCGTCTTTTATTTTGTAGTTTTTTTTTATTTGTAGGTGGAAGTGGGCTTGGGAATAATTTGTAGAATTTGAGGTATTTCAGTATTCTTCAAATGATTTTCCTGAGATCACTTGACTCTGCTAATGTCTTTCTGTTAATACAAGAGTTACACAATATCACAGTTGCTGGCAAATAATTACTATCCTGAATGGTTTGGATATTTTTGAAGAATCTTACAGGTGGTTCATCCTGCATCAATTTGAAAACCACTTGAAAGAGGGCCCCATTTTGATTTATGAATAATATAAAAAAATTATCCCAGCAAAAGTGACCTTTATAGCAGGAATGACGGGCATTGGACCTCTGCTTATGGCAAGGCTGTACACATCTGTCTAGCAACAATTAAATGCACATTGAATAACGCTTCAGCCTATGCAGGTGCCCACACCCATGATGGTGCTTAACATGATTTAGTATTTAAATTTGAACTAGTTACATTGCTCATTTTTTTAACAATCAGTTGATGTTCCATTGTGACACATTTCAGGGGATATCAATTGAAAAATGTCATTATGCATGGTTAGCTGGCATGAATGCAATATCCACAATCATGTAAGGAACCCTTTTATAAAGCATATTCTTCTCTTTTGATCTCTTTTATGAATTCATAGACACATTAATGAAAGGTAAAATATCTTGGTACTAGAGCAACCATATTTAATGTATCAAGCACCTCATGAGACATTTATGTGACTTGGTCACATTTTTGTCATTGTGACAGTTATGAAAAAAATGGAACTTGGTAGTGCATTCTGTCTATTTCACCAGGAATGATATTTTACTGGTTTTATACTTTTGAAAAGCTCATATAAAATTATTAGAACATAATAAGATATATAGATAATGAGAAAAACAAGGTAATTCGATAAGAATTTATCTAAATGTAATCATTTACTTAATATTTAAGAGGCATTTCACGGCTACAAATGATAATGGTCAAGTGGAACGGAATGGAATCATACGATAAAGTCCAAACTTAAGAAGCATCATATTTTCATAAAAAACTTAACTTCAATGCCAGTGAAATTTGGGGAAAAAACTTGAAATTTGTAACTGTTGGCCAGCCCTCTTTTTATATTTATTTTTTATATAGACTTAACTTGAACAGTATTTCAATACAGTAACATAATTATAGTAAATGTTAATACAATTCATTCATTTCCTCATTTACAATGCTACATCACTTTTAATACTTATTTTTATCAGGGTTCATGAAAGCAAAACAAATGTTTCAATCACAACAACATAGTTGAATACACAATATTTATGTTAATATTACTGGCACTAAATATATGATTTCCCATAATGGTTACATCATTGCCCAATCTTGTTAATTGTGAACGTCTTTGTATTCTCTATGGAATTAAGTTGTATAAAAAATAAACACTAACCTAGGGGGAATCAATTCTGGCCGACTACTCCATTCCCAGATCCAGTCTGTACCAATAAATTCACTATCCTGAAATACGAAAGACAGTTACAATGAGCTTGCATTAAAAAAAACACCATAAGAGCCAAAATCAAATTGACAAGTATTTACAATCAACAAATGAAACTGAAGAATAGAGAACATGTGATTAATGAGATAAAACTGTGCCCCAAACTGTGTGAAAGACATTTTGGAACCAAGTGACTCCTATGCAAAGGAACTTTAATAATTAAAATATTTATGATGGCGAATAATTATGGATACACACCTATGAATTTTAATCGATATAGAGATAATTTCAGGGGTAAAAAATTTGCAAGGAAAAGGGAGGAAAATGGAGACATGGCAAAAGGACATATTATGCAATGCAAACTAACTGAACTGGTGCTTCATCCTGTAAATTAATTCCTATACTCAATGGTTTTTCATTAGAATATTCGTTCAGGTTTATTATTAAAAATACTTATGGCTCAAAATATTTCTAAAAATTGTGTGACAAAATAATCTGCATTAATTGCTTTAAATTTCGAACAAATTATTTAAAATTTCAAAGAATACCTCTGCTACAAAATATATTCAAGTGTTTGCTCCATTGCAAATTATTATCATCTATGTTTATACTCCGCTTTAAATTTCTCGGCAGTAATTATAGATACGATGATATTGCTAAATAACTCGATAATTCTTGCACAAATTGCTTGAACAAGTGCAATTATAAATGCATCACTGCTGTCCCCAGTGTGGTCCAAGGTATTAAGAGACTCAAATTTCCCTGAGACCTCCTTCCCTCCCACTCGCCCCTTTTTTCATCCCCAGTCACGCGCCGGTAGACTTGTCTCGTCACGCGAAAAACCAGGACGAGTTCCTCGGGGGCAAAGAGAGTCTCTGCCGTTCACCCCTGTGGGAAGTTGGGATCGGGTTTATCAGGGCCGGCGAGAGAGTGACAGTGTGCGGGAGGGGAGGGGGGAGGAAGAAGGATGACTTCGGCGGTGGGTTGGAGGAAGGGAGGGCGAGGAAGCTCCCACTCACCTTGGCTCCCGCCGATCCCCTCTCCGCCAGCCGCTCCACTCCTCCCCCGCAGTAGTTGACGTACACTCCGCCGAGGTCGTCCTCGGATGCGGCATCCGTGTCCGGGCTGTTGGGTGGAGACTTGGGGCTGCGGAAGGAAAGCCTCGGATTTAGCAACCACACACGAACATGCACCACTTACTCTTATTACCGGGAGGGATAAATGAACGAAAGAAGGAGGGCGGTAAGGGAGTGGGCGCGGTTCAAGGGGGAAAAAGGGGGAGGGGGAATGAGATACGGAGAGAAGTTTCCGCTCTGGTCCAGCCAGCTTCCAAGGACGCAGCCGGTCGTGAGAGAGAGAGAGCATCATGGGTGCTCGGGATTGAGAAGGTTTCTGGGAGCGATGCATGCAAGATTGAAGCTTGAATATGTGGGTACGACGGGAAGCAGGAAATCCCGCGATAAGAAGATCCGGGGTTCAATCTCTCCTCATCGCGTATGGAAATGATTTAATATGCGAATAGATGGAAATTACCGTGCATGAAGCCTGACGACAACTCGTCGGGCGCGTTTGGCCCACAAGAATTCAAATACGCCGATTAGACTGTCTGTATACATTATAAAAAGGTATTAAACCCATGCAATTGGCATACATGGGAGAGAATTTCTTCCGTGCGTCCAGTCCTTAGATGGCGAAGGAAAACGAGAATGAAGGTGTTAAGACATGAGAAGGGATCAGTTCAGGAACAATTGAGCATGCAGTCATCATCTACGTAAATCGTAAAATGTTTTTAAAACATTAAAAGATTCGTAGGTATCAGATCATAATTCTTTATATAAATATGATTATTTAATCTTTCAATCGGACAAATGATTTTTTTAAATAGGTGTTATTCCCCTACACATTTAGTGTTCTTTTTCTTCTTAAGATATGTCAACAACACCATTATTCCTGGGGGTCATTGCTAAACCTATTGCGTATTCATGGCTACCGAGAATGCCACGTTCTTTCTGCAGTTGCTCTGAACCGAGAGAAGAGAATCGCTCATTGCAGCCATTTGATGTTCTGGCACAGCATTCTCTGTACAGATTTCAAATTGGCCAATATTTTTTGACAAAAAATGTTATTTTTCACTCCGTTCTCGACCCAAAATTAACTATCAATACTTGCAATATTCTTTTCAGCATTTTATTAATGCTTTCAGTGGCATTAAAATCAGGCCCTTTAGTATTACAATTTAACAATGTTTAATCAAGAAACTCGCCCACTAACGCCACTGCCCACCTGACATTTCTACGCCGTTGGTAATTTCTCCGCGGGAAACCCAACAACGAAACGGAGATAAAAATAAAATGCGCCCAAAAAGGCTTGAGAAAGAAAACACGAGATCAATTTCACGAAATACAAATAAAAATTATGTACCCTACCATTTCGAGTGCTTGAAACCGTTTATGTAGCTGTACTCTTCAACGCCCAAAATATTTTTTTAACAAAACAATTAAGATTTTATGCACAACCCTAATTTTTTAAATGCAGTGAAAAAATTTTGGGAATTATTTACCGGCATGAATGACCTCACAGTTACAGGAAAGTTCCCCGATAAAAGTACTGGGCATTCTCAAACTAATAAATGTATTAAATGTACAAAGCTGCATTTTAATGAGTCTTCTTTTATGCCAAATAGACTACAGCGCAAGTTTTTACATAAGATGTGCAAATAAATAACGAATTAAAAATACACTACAGAGTCAAGGGGTTAACGCGACAAAGTGGCCAGCAGGGGATCACATGGGTTTTCTATTGTCCATTGCTATTAATTTCAGTTCGTGTACAGACAAGCAAACTTTTCAAATCACTACTACCCGCAGGAGGCTTAAGGGAGACGATAAGGTAACCCGGTTGCACAATCGACCGGCCTGGGCGATGATCCATAACGTCGCGAAAACAAGACTGCCGAACCTTCGCAAACACGACCGTGCGCGGAGGTCCGAATATCCCTCAGTTCCTCGGGAAAAGAGAGCCAGCATCGAAAAAAATAATCCCCAAATGTTGCGCAGTAAGAGAAAGAGCCACCTGGATTTGAATATCAAGTGAGAGTGGATGGTGCGTCGTCTTATGGCATGTCTGCCACCTTCAGAAAAACGTGGCATAATTTTATGACGAAGTTTTCTATCAATTGGTGAAATGAAGAATGTTTAATATATAAACTCATTTAGCACTAGGCAAATGCAAATACAATCGAATGTAAGAAGAGAACAACTAAAACTTTCGTACGTATCTCCTCCGTGCAGGATCAACTCGTCTAATTAATTTTCTTCAAACTCAAGTCGCAAAACACAATTACCAACGCCACGACAGGATCAAGTCCCGCAACCAATTGACTGTCAATTAGAGCTGCCGGGAATATTTCAGTGCTTTATTTCCAAGGTCAATCACGCTCGAGATTCCTTCTCATCTAAACTTAGCACGCCGACGAACGACGACACATTTTGGGGCAAAGGAACGGTCGGATTGACCCAAGGAGAAGGTAAGAAAAAACATAATTTTACAATACAAACACAAACAGGCTGATAAAATCGGCAGGACCTTTTCATTTGAAAATCATATCTCATAAATATAGCGACAGCTTTCTCCCCGGATGGAAACGAAACATTTACTTAATTTATATCCACAGAGTGATGACTTCTCGACTTGCCACGCTCGATGACACGCATCGGGGAAAGGAGATGGAGAACAATATCTCAAGTTTGTTCCACGTGGGCAGTAAATATATTTCACTTATTGCAATTATTCTACTTTTAAAGGTAAATTCAATTTATTATCTTCATGCAATTCGTTTACTGCAACTACAAAACGAATTCCTAACATCTCATATATTAATCATATAGAAAGTTGAGCGAAATTTTACATTAAAACCTTGATAATTTGCTTTGTTTCATAACAGCTACAAATAAATGCTTGTTTTAAAATTATCCGTGGAATAGAAGTCTATTACCTTTAATATAAACATGTTGTGTAGATTCTATTGAGAGTATTGGAGACTATAGCTTTTTGCGGAGATTTTCAGTCTCGCTGAACAAATATTCGCAACTTTTTATTACGATTTTATTACACATTTTGAAGATTATAACATCTTTCAGTCTGAGTAACAAATATACAACTAATATACTATATGCACGTATAACTCATCCAATTTTTTTATTCCCCGAACAAAAGTCCCTCACTGGCGGAAAAATTTGACATGTTTCAACACAGGATATATTATGGAATATTTACTTCCAACTCAGGACTCCAACGTCGACAGCCCTTATTTCTAGATACACCTTGAAAAAAAAAAAATGAATATATATATATATATATATATACATACATACATAATGCATGTGAATTTAGCACAAGCGAACAAAAACAGAAACACACATAAAAGAAAAGAAGCACTCGTTTTCGAATTTTCGGTGAAACACGCCACCTTTCTCGAGGAAGGGAGGAAACTGAGGAAAAGGTTATAACAGAAGGGTCTGAAGACGCTGGATGAAAGGGGAAGGTGGGAAAAGGTTTACGAGGGGAAGAGTTGGGAGGGGAATTTTTAGAAGTGTGGGAATAATATGGAAGGTGTTAGGGGCAGAGGAGAGATGAAAATATGTGATGAATGGGATAACTAATGTCTAACATTAATACCTGGGTAATTCCAGGAATCCAGGAGCCAGATGAACGCCTGCTCTATTGTTTGAGTGTGTGTGTGCGTGTTTGTAATTAATTTATATGTACAAATATATTTTCACACATACAAACCTATATCGTACGATATATCCTATCATCCCCATCGTATTGCTACCTAAGAATGCGGGTGAGCCTACCTGAGCCTTCCCGGGGCCAAAGCCCTCACGAGTACTTTTAACGTTATTTAAAATCAAATTAAGTATCGATTTGCAAGCCAAACGAATTCGTAAGCACGGTACGGAAGTGAGTGCAGTATTCTCGGCCATCGCGAGCGCGGAAATTCAGCCAGCTGCAATGACGCAAACAGGTACGCGACTTTAGGGATCATACTGAGGATCCACCAGTAAAACAACGACGCTTGGATATTTTTCCGTGTTTATTCTCTCCGTGTCCTTTGGTCGCCTGGTTAAGATCACTCAATCGCCATAATTCCTGTCGTCCAAACAACTTTCCCTCCCATCCGGTTCGGCATCTCTGACACTTATACAAATCTTGAACGTGTTTACATCGCCAGGTTGCGACATGTTTCGTACAGGATCGTTAAAAAGCATTTTAGAGAACTGAGGAGTAACCATAATAACATTTTATGTTCAAAACAGTTATGCCAAACGATAAGGAGAATTTTACTCGCACCAATACTCATGTGACCACATCCTCAATTTAGATTATGGATTTCCACGACAAACTACTTTAATGATGAAGATTATTGGCCCACCACCTACCCAAGAAGAACGCAAAAAGTGTCATATTTGGACTCGGCAAAATGAAATGCACGGATTTAATTAATTAAACACATGATATGCAAAGCCTATTTCGTATTATATTTATGGAAATACTAAGAGGCATTATGAAAAATGAAAATTTGTCCCAGGAGTGCTCGGTGGACAAGGAAAGATAGGCCTTAAATTTTGCATTTTTAAGCGCTAACGACGATTTCTGAAGTCAAACAATTTTCGAAATGAAGAAGAATGCGATAGATAGTTGGACTGGTTTCGCGGTAGATGTGCGAGATGGTGTGGGAGAATTTCATGACGTAAAACGGCTTTGCCTTAATTTTCCTACACATAAAATTATTTTATTTTCTTTCCATCGACTTAAACAAATAGTGGAGTGTACACCTAACGAATGCTTCGGCAGTAGATTGATATGTAGGGAACTAGAATGATAGTGGAAATGGCCGGAAAATTAAAGCGATAGCAATGCCTCAAAGAACGTAAGCTCGATGCGGCTTGAGAATAGTAGTCGTGATTAGACACGTCATTGGATGTCAAGATAGTTCTTATCCAGGCACGCCCTAGGGTAAGCGAAGATTTTTGGAACAGAGCTTGTGCTCGTACATCTAATGAAAGTACACACTGAGAAATAATGCTTTTCTAAGGATATACAATTATAACCTTTTTACGTATATTTCTTATACAATTGTGTTTATACGGAAATATAATTTTCCAAGGGAAAATACTTTTTACAAGGAGACAATTGTCATGGTTGTATATTTAATACAATATTTAATTTTTTAAAATCTGTTCACATAAAACATTATTTTGACGTAAATTAAACCTTCTAACCTCTTTTTATTATTGCCTCAGTGGCTGGAGCGGCTAAAAATAAAATATATTTAATAATTCTTCTCGAGGAAATGAACCCGTCCCAAGAGGTGGGGTGGTATTTAGGGTTGGTTGAGAAAAGCGTGAGTCATGGCTACGGGGGGGAGAAGCATCGACCCCGAAGGAGCGGGGAGGGTTGGGAGATGAAAGGGTTGGGGGTCAGGAAGGACGACAAGGGACTCGGGAGGAGGAGGGCCGCGACAACAAGGGTGGGAGGGAGGGGTGGAGAGGGAAAAGGATCCAGAGTGAATGACCCGAGGATAGGAGAAATCGGGCGGAGAGAGCGAACGAGACGTGAGAGACGGCTTGGGTGAGTGGGAGAGATGAGAGGGGAGTGAGTGAAGAGAAGGGAGGGCTCCTCGTCGTCTGAACCATTACACCCCCTCTCTCCCTCCCCCCCACCTTACGAACAAGCGCAGGCCTACCGTGCAGATCGGTGCACCAAACCAAAAACCATCCCACTCTCCGCCCTTGCAAATTGAAACTGACTCCCGCGTGAAGCGTAAGCTGTCGGACAAGGAATAACTGCACTACGAACCTCGTACATCCAATGATCCATAAAAAAAACCATAAACACAGTAATCAACCCGAAGGTCGGTTTAGCAGGTGATGATAGAGTTCACCCAGTACTAAGCCCGATGGCGTGTGAATATTCACACATCAGGGTAGGGGGCCAGGTCCTTTCCCTGTGCCGGTTACGGTTTCCCAGGAAGATCTGGTACCCGAAAAACCACAGAGCTTGGGTGGAGCTGCAGGTGCCCAGAGGGCCTTGCCCGGGAAACGAACCCGGGACCCTCCGGTCAGTAGTCCAACGCTCTACCCCCAGGATCATTGGTTCCCATGTCATAAACATTAGCGGTCACATCCGCCGTACCTAACGACTACTGCGCGAGTAGATTTTTATATCAAAATGTGCAATAAAAAGCTCAAACTACCGTAAGAAGAGGTAACTCATGAGTCTATGTTGATTTTAGCTGCAGGATTATTGAAAAGTGATTAAGGCACAAGTAATTCTTTCCTTCTACTGTTCCATCACGGAAAATAGTTGCTTACATAATACGTCAAATGACCGGATGGGTAGTAGCAATTTAGTTATTAAGCGCTTCGACGACTGAGGTCATCCCCAAGCGATTATTTTCTTCGATTAATAAATCAACACTTTTTGGGATAGATAATGAATGTTCGTGGTACATTCGATGCTACAAGTTAGGAAGAGATATCACGTTAATTTTATTTTGCAAACATTCACTTCGCATATGCTAGCTTCTTCAAATAGCAAGTGTTTCCATAGATGGGCCCAGTCCAATATGATGTGTATCAATAATGAACAAAATTAGGATTAATTTCGTTAAGAAACTTGACTATGAGAATGAGCATCAGTCAATGTAGCCATTAGCGGTTTATAAACTTATTCTGCAGGAAAAAGTTGATGCTGATGAATGAAAAAAAAGATTTGTTACATACAATCTTAATTGATCAATAAAACTGCTATCACTCACTTCGTATACGAAATGTCACGTTTCTCAGCTCATATAACTGAGTACTAATTATTTTGAGTTCATAGCGTCCTTGGCATAAGTCTTGGTAATAAACTATGATACAGGTCTCACCTTAAAGGGTTCGTCGAAAATCAATTGCCGTGTTAACTTCTGAAAGACGTTCTGTGCAGAACAATGGCTCTATGAAAAAGGACCCTCCAGAGCGAAGTTCGCACTGCCTTTTCCTACGGCAGGTCTCTCTGCCGGGATATTAAACATTGCTCTAACTTGGCGGCTTGCGAAAATAAACTAGAACGAGAAAAATCGATGGAACCCTTTACGGACGTAATATTTATTTGAAATAAAAATGGAATCGCGGGCAATTGCAGAAAGACGCAGACTTCAAACCAAACCGTACGTAGAGCAACGAATATTTTTTCTTAAATATTAAAGGAAATTTATTTTTGCAACTCTATATTCTTACAAAGGCATCAAGATTTTTGATTTTAATTATGATGCTGGCTTAAATTATAACACAATCTATTGTTGTTTCAGAACGGCAGTGCCAAATACTGATGTTTTTCGGAGTGGCCTATGAAGCGCTTCGCTTGATATTCAAGGAAGATGAAATCTGATGAAGTTCCAGGACTAAGACCTTCTCTGTCATCAAAGCCCGGACTTACCAAAATAATACTGTTACGATCTTTCTGCTAACACAAGATGAAAATCTGGCTTTATTTCGAGTAAGTGTTGAATTTTCAAATGTTTTACTTATATTTCCAAATATTATGAACACATTAAAAAAACAGAAAGGTACAAGCTCACTCTTGGAGAATGTTACATACTATAATTTAAAACGGAAAGCTTCCAAGAAGGAAGATTAAATTAAGAAATTATTTAATCTGTTTAGTCAGTAATAAAATCTATTGGCATATTCATGATATTTAATTGTAAAGTTCATTGGAACGCCATGCCATGAAATCATTAACGTCGGTAAAAATACATTACGACATTCTCAATTAGTCAGTCATCTAGGTCAGTGGGTCATAAAACAAACCTGATCTCCAAACAGCCGAAGGAGGAGAAATATTGTTTCACGCTGCAAGGACTGATTGCAACGCCAGGACTTGACTTGGCAGCCATAAGTCGTCATCCACTTAAATATATAGCAACAAAAGCTGCGATTAATATCAAAGTGGTATTATTGACCGGAAAGAGTTGCTTCAAACGATAAAAAAACTGTCAATACGACTTTCCGGCAATCAACAAATTACTTCGACGCAGATGGTAAATAGGGACTCTTTTCAGCGAAGTACATTTATTAAACGGAGAGGAATACTTAAAAATAAAAAAGTATCTACGCACCAGAGAGAATATCATAGGAAGAGTATTTCTCCCCTACTTTAAGCTTTCACATTAGGGATGAAGGTTGTCAGTGACGTATGACGAATTCATTACCATACTGCTCTTTAAAGAAGTCGCGAAACAACCAGTTCCTTAAAGACGAACCTTTACTTGGGAAAAGTACGAGTAATATGCCAATCGTTCTTTATCATTCAAAGTAAAGCATTTTAAGGGCTTCCGAAAACTAGTCATAGTTAGTATCCTGCATGATCGTATCCATGGCGCCCAGGACGAGGTCGAAGCGCTATCACTCTCGTAACTATATACTATGAACCTAACGAAGTGATATGGCCCTTGCTGTGGCTTCACATCGTATTACTTCGTAGAAGGTCAACAAATAAACAAAGATTTCGTTCAAACAACGGATTACAATAGCGAATGGAATGATACAGCGCAATGTCTTTCATAGATGAGGCTTTCTTAACTCTGGACGTCTCAACTACCATCTGCTATTTACCCCATTCTTATCGGCACGCCTTGAATGCAGAGGGAACACTTCCTCTTTAAGAGACATTAAGGTTATATGATTGAATCAGTATCGAAAAATGGTTGTTATGGGACGAAAATGTAGTCAATAATCCTGCCACAAAGGCAATGAAGTGGATCCACAGTGATAGCACTATCTGGAGTTTTAAATGTCTCGAGAGGTTATCATTCTCTCCAAGAGAGCTCTTTAAACCACAAGAGAACGCCCGTTCGGATGCAGCTGTTTCTAACAGCACGCGCTTAGCCTCGTCGACCAACTTCCCAAGTTTCGCTCCACCAGCACACCTGTATTTGCATTAGCAAGGCCAGCCAGTATTTGAGCTCGGTAAAATATAGGCACCTACTCCAATTTCCACCAGAGGAAATAATGACGCTCGCTTTTGTCTCTTTCGAGGATGTACACATTGAGGCAGGAGGAACTTCGGTCCGGAAATCTTATGGTATCAAGTTGGTTCTTGTAGGTTAATGCTTATAACGCCATCAAATGTTTAGATATAATTCGTATGTACATTTTGAGTGATTGAACTGCAGCAACAATCAACTTTTATAAGGATGTTTTTAATGAAAAATATGAAATAATATAACCGAAGACAAATTTACGTTTAGAGAACCCGTAAGCGAGAACATAGTTCCGCGATAAAAAACGGTTTGACCCGAAAATTCACTTAGCGAAAATCACTTTGACGTAAAGGCCCAATATTCCGCGCTGTACTAATGGCTTAATTATTTATATTTTCGCATTGTCCTCGTATATCTCGTGATTTTCCGTTCACTTCAGTTAACCGAAGTTAACTTTGTACGTGTATGTTCAGTTAAGTTAACTTCGGTAAACTGAACATACACGTACACTGACAAATGAAAAAAGTTTATTTGACATATTTTATAACGCGAGCCGCGATTGAGAATAACCTTATTGCTTGGGGCCAATCGAAGTACTATTTTTGGAGTAACTCCCATCACTAGGAAATAATAAATTTTAATCAAAATAAAACCTCATTTTAATAAATTAAACACGTTGTTTCTTTATGACTGCCATAAACCAGATTCAACATTTTACAACTGGTTCCTTTCTATTTCAATACTTATTTTTATTGCATTTTGCTAAACAACTAAAATATTCGACTATAATCTGCACTGACCCTAATTATCCATAAGAAAATTGCTTTGAATTCAAATTGCACTTCATTAGAATAAATTGTATGCTGCCATATTTTATTATTATTAGATGTCAATGTTCTTATGCAATTCTACAGAGACCAAAGTGCAATGGTGAACTTGGTACTGAATTTCTACATTTGAAAGAGTAACATTCGAGTTAACTGAATCACGTTCTAAGTGACTTGCTTAGATTTTCACTTCTTTCCTATCTTTGCCTATTTGATAGAAGAAAGAAATAAAATAACAAAGAGTACGGTGAATGTCTTCGAACCAAAGTAATCACATAGAGTACGATATTATGTCAATATTTCGTAGGAAGTAATCACGAACGACATTATAATACCATGGCGAGCATTTTACGTCTAGGGATGCCTAAGAATCTTTTTCATAACATAAATATTTCAGTTTGAAAACATCATATAAAACCTGAATCCTTGACGGGTTTCGCCTATCACTTTCGGGTTATCAGCTTAATCACTAAAGTAATTAGGCCGCCGAAACGGTGTGTTACCAAGTATTATTAAGTAAGAACTTGAGAAAGAAATGCTACTGTAATGAAATATAGAGCTGCCTCAATAGAGGGAAGTCGAACTTGGAATGTTAACCACCCAAAGAACCCCTCTTACACAACCCAAATTAGGGCAATAAAGGACTACTTTGGTTTTGCTTTCCCACCAAACATAAAGGGGATAATACAACGGATTACACCAGAAGCGACTTTAAAAAATACAGTACCTTTTCAGTTATCAAATCCGCATTCGAGACTAGGTAAAAAAAACATGCGGTTTTAATCCGCTCGGATAATTACAAGACAATTACTGACCACTGGGGCTATAAACTCGCCGTGGCCTCCATATCCCCCATCTGGCGAACCCACATAGGGGCAGGGGAATTATTTGGGTCTAGGGGCCATAGTACACTCATCCAAGCCTCCCAAGGCCCCTCCCGCATCCACAGGGAACCGTATGATGTGGACACTGACGCCACACAGATTAAAACTTAAATTCTTAGAATGATTGTTGGGTTCTGTGTTTGTCTGGGACTGGGTTTGTCATTATTCCCCTCTTTTTTTGGGGGGGGAGCGGGGGGAGAGGCATAGAGATATTGTGGCCGGATATACGAGTTCATTCGTTGAGTTAAATTCCTCGCATGCCTCCCCCCTCCAGCCACGCTTCGGGACGTGTGGGACGGGGCGTGGAGACATTTGACGCGTGGGTTGCCAGCCCTGTAGGATAATGGCGTGCACTTCGCACACACTCGCGCAGTCCTCCCTCAACCGTCGGCGGCGGATAAACTCAAATGCCTGTTGGATGGATGCACCGTGAGCGCACGTCCTCTCTTGCCCGCCGGATACGTTTGTCCTTGAGTTAGAACACGAAGGAGCCCCTCCGATGACTACGATTCAATGCATTTAATACCTGCAATATCGAATTTTGCACGGTTAAGGAGAGCCGAATGCTAAAGTTACTACAGTGATGGATTATGAACACACATTATTTTCAAAGATGATAATAAATTAGAAATCACCTAGTAATTAATGCGTGACGAGCCAGAGACGAAAGAGCGCACATAAAAAGATAAATGATCAGCTCACTTTTTTTTGCACTAATATCACTAGAACCTTTGAACTAACTTTTTATTCCTTTTTGAAAAACCACATGACTACCAACACCACCATCTAGTAGCTCGAAAATTATAATACTCTTCATTTATTTATTTAATAAAAAACCAAAGCCTATTCTAGTGGAGTCTTACACCCCCCTCAAACATTTTTCACAAAATTGAGACCCAACTATGAGTAAATAGATATCTCGGAAATTATACATTCACTGTATTTCATCAAAATTTTTAGGGGCTAAATCAACACGACCGGAGTTGTGTATTTAATTATTACAATGTCCAAATGTTTCAATGGTCCTCACCTCAGTAACCAAACTATGGTATTTCTATTAATTATTCCACATAATCATAACCTATTGATAGTTTTAGCGATATGGCACCCATCTTCGATAAATTTTCCCGAAGTAAGTGCTTCTTCTGGCATCCGAGTCACGCAATTTCCCTAAAATCCTTTTTTCGTTTTCAAAATAATTTTTTTTTTAATCTCGTTTTATACTCTCGTAGTAATGGATTCACGGTTAATAATAACTGATCCATAAATTTTCCGTTATTTCAAATCGAAAATCGATTTGCTGGTGACTCAAAAGATCCAGTGGGAATATAGATTTTTGATAATTTATCAGTGTCAAAATGTTCTAATCAAAACATATTGCAACAGAATATTACTTAATGCAAGGATGCATTCTTGACTTTTTTGAGGAAACTTTATTCCTAAAATATTTGATCTCCCTGATTCTCAGGCTTCAATATGAATTTTCCTTATCCTCCACATTTTCCCTAGCCTATTTAGCATGCATATTCAAAACTTTCCCTCAATAAAACTGATTCTGAAAACATTTCTTATGCAATGGTTCTTTTTCCAAGCAATCTCAGAAATAATGCTTCATCTCAAAATGGCAGAAAAGCGGCAAAACCACGAGTTCCCAAAACTTGTGGAGTGTTAAGACGATTTCAGTGAAGGATGTTAACTTTTGCCGACCACGTACTTCAATATAAATTCTACTACTCTCATCAATAATATCCAAGGATTAAGGATTACAAGTATTGCGTTTCATATGAGAAAAAAAAAGTTTCCCGTCGATAGATAGGGGGGATTAGTCCTTCACGATTGGAAAGGAATGCTACATTTGTAAGTGTGACTTATATTTAAGCGAAGAGCAACATTTCTCACCGCGCATTTGCATATACATATGAAGACGAACGATTGAAATCGGGGCTACCATTCTGTGGGAGAGCAAATGAGGGTGATAGCGAAAGGGGAGGAGCCTGGTTGTAGCGATAGGCCTGAATGGCGACAGACAGAACGGAAAAAACAGCTCTTGTACGAGCCGATGAGCGGTGCTGTACGCATGAACGCTTAAACAAACAATCCTCTGACTAAGGCTGGAATTTCTGTATGAATAACCGCTTATCCGATGCTCAGAGCCAATCGTACGTGTGCGTGCACCGTTGTGGGACACGAGCAGCATATTTTTCACGAAAGAAAACCAAGGTCGTTCTATATTTAAAATGCACTACTCAGTCGGAGCAATGCATTATGATATACTCAAGGGTTGAGTTAACGTATAAAACGGCAATATCTGGACTTCAGAAGTAGGAAGGCTTCTACGTGCTACTAGTTTTACAGGAGAAAAAAGCTAAGGCTACAAAAATAATTATTTTTTTTTCGAATCTACGCCACGAATCTTCGGTGTTTCAAACAATCTACATACCTAGGGAATAAAGAGTAATTTAGCACAAATGCATAAGAATATTAGGCAATGAAAAGCTTCAAAAACACATTCCCAAATGCTGGAGGATACAGTATAATTGATCATCATCCAGTTGCCCTTAGTTGAGGTAGTGGGAAATTTAAAAAAGTTACGAATTTTCCTTATGTGATAGTTTGGTGCATTCCCAAAAAGTAATAAATCTAATTTAATTTTACACGAAGCTCTTTTTCACTAAGTGCCTATTTGCACGTTCATTTAAGCGCTCAATGACAATGACCATACTATAGTTATGATTTTTACATGAAAGATCGCCCTCCGAGAGGAATTATTTTTCGGTCAGATTTTCCTCTTCCTTCGCGTCTTCTTGCACGTTTTATCATCAAAAAGATTATTTCAATTTCTTTTTCTTCAACGCTGCATTTAAATGTATGTATCTGCTTTGGCAAACGAGAAAGAATTTCATCTTGTTTCCAAAAGTGGTGTCGCCATGATTAAAATGCGATGCGATATTTGTACTATGTTGCGCTCTCTGAGGTACACCTAACGTACGAGGCTTTGTAATTCGTTTACAGGCACGCTCTGTTTGCGTCAGAGAGGCATATGAAATCGGGCACTTACACTAACAACACAAGTTACATAAAAAAGCCTACAACATTGAAGCTACGTTATTTTTCATTCGCACCCGACGTGTATCTACTAGAGACAGAAAAAAATAAATAAGGCACAAAAATATAAACTTCGAAACAATCAGAATCACCCAAGGTTCAGACACACATAATACGCCGATAAATGGAGAAGTAAAAGGAGGAGTATTTAAGTGAGGACCAATTTGGAATTGGAGGAAGTACAGAAACACGAGAAGCCATTCTTATTCTCGTGCTCTCCAACTCATCGTAGAGAAGAGGATAGAGAAAGATTAACCGACATATCACGATTCCTTATCAGGAGAAAACCTTTGATAACGTGGAGTGGAATATAATGATAACCATTCAGGAAGAGAAACCGGTATGAACTACAAAGCAGATTGATACACGCTCTGTATAGGGATTGCGCAGGAGTGATTAGATGCGGTGAAAGTAGGAAAGAAGCTAAAAATATAGTGGTGCAGGACAGGGCTGCTCATCATTGCCAATGATATTTAATGCGTACATTAAGCAGGCAATTAATGAGATCAAGAAATGACAAGAGGAGGTGTAAAGAGAAGGAATGAGTATGCTAGCAAATGCAGAGAAAGGGATAAAAAAGTAAAACATCGAGATACACAAGTTTTCAGTCGAAGTAGGCAAGAAAATCCCCCAGTAAGGCAAAGAAAAGACAAACTAAAAAAGTTGAAGAATTTTGCTATTTAGGTAGCAGGACCACGAGTGATGAAAGAAGCAAGCGGGATATTATAAGCAGAATGGGAATGGCAAAGAAGGCTTTTATTCGTTAGAAGCGACTAATTACGCCAAATTACTACCATGGACATAAGGACGTGATTCGCGAGTTTACGTATAACGTCATCTTTCCTAGATAAGTGAGACTTGGATGATAGGGGCAGCGGAGAAAAGAAGACAAAGGCGATGGAAACTTAAAGCTATGGAAAAATGCTGAAAATAAAATGGATAGAATGAGTAACAAACGGAGAAGCGCTTCGAAGAGAAGTGCCCATGGAGGATACTTGGGAGAAGTGTCGAGAAATTGTTTGGACATATCCTGGCGCAGAATAGTTTATACTAATATACGATATTAATATGTACGTTGTACACAGGTAATGACAACATACCGATTTAACTAATGAAGCCTGAAGCTCAAATTTTGGAACGAGGGGTTTCCATGTCTTTACCGTGTAAGTACAAATATAATCTGAATTGTTCTACTTTTTCAGTGTAAATGCCTAGGCAGGTCATTTAGAGAAGGGAAAACAAAAACAGACCACCGCGGTGACATCTGAGAAAATGGGGAAAATTGGTGAGATACATTTTGACCATGAACCTTGTTCCTACTCCCTATTCCTACTCCGTCAATATCTGTAAGAGAGTGATGGGAGAAGGGGATCGCGAGTTTTCAATTATTCAACGCTTTATATCTTAGATCGGGTAGATAAGTTTACTTACCTGAACGAAGGGCTACGATAAACACGACCGGTATCGTACTATAATATATTTAGACAACAGCTTCGCCATTGATTATATGAGCCTATATTTTTTCAAGCAGGTGTTTGACCTTAGCGCTCTGCGGTACGGAGAGAAGCAAAATATTTTCATTAACGCCCACAGCATGACCAAGTAATTGGATAAGATCCATCACATTATGGGGAATTTATTTTTCTGGGAAGGAAATAAGGTCAGGTATACATGGAACACAGGGAAGGAGGAAGAAGTTTGAACATATTTAAGACGGAAGAAATAGTATGGGAAACGTCATCAGAAGAGCGCTGCATGATGCATATGCGTAAGAAAATAGTGTTCTCTCCACCAAGAGTACAGTGCAGGGTATGGAAATAGAAACATAGACATAGCAAAATCCAATCCTTTGAGCCTTATAATTATATTCAATAGCTACCCAAGTAGTAAGAAGTGATGTTAGAAAGTTCTTGGGATCATTTGATAGGACTTAAGAAAGAGACGTATTGTTTACCGCACTATTTAATAATGATCGAGGCAATCAATACTCCGCAAAAATCGATCACTGAGAACAGAAGCCATCCCACCCATGTGACATAGAAAAGCATATTGAGACTTCTGAACGTGAGGTTCGAGCAACTTTCATGAATTATACGAAACCAATTTTTCGGTGCGCATGTCATCATGCAGACCATGAAAACTAATATTTCACTCGAAATATTCCTTCACGAAATGAAACTATCTTTAATTAAAAAGGATGTCTTCTTCGTAGTTGTTCAAAGGGATATCTAAGCTTCACATCTCGTCAAATCTCGGACGCTGCGTTCCACCATTTGCACTCCGTAGATAACGTAGCGAAATGCGGTCATTTGCAGAATATCGAGACTACCCGAGGATAATTAAGGATTAGAACAAACATCGCAATATTTCGTTTCCGAATGCATATATACTCGTAAATTACCTTAGGTAGCGAAAATTTAGTGCGGATAAACTGCAATCGATGTTTGTACGGGTTATCTTCATTTTTATCCAGTTCGTAAAAATTATGAGCCTTCTTAAATTGTCCTGAGAACACGCAGCGGAATTCCAAGACCGCTATTACTTATTCCAATACGATGAAATAAGTAGCGGACAAACCAGACACAGAAATCATGCGAAAAATCAGCGAAACAGCGTTTAAACTATAACTCGTACTTCCGTAAGCTTTTGACAGAGAGGCCATAATTACAGGAACTACATTACCTAAAAGGAATTACAATATCAAACTTTTAGATCTTCTTTGGTCTAAACCGCACTCTTGTCATCTAATTATTGAAAATGTTTACGCTGAAAATAAATGCGGAAAGAACGGAAGCCTCCATCCTCTCTTATGATTTCTTACGCAGTAGAGTGCCATGGGGAAACCCTGACCAATCTCAAGGATATTTCAAATATTCTGTATACTTTCAGCATGTTTCCAGAAACCGGTGAATTATTAGCTCGTAGCCGTATTCTATGTAAGCATATGGTACATAGTCTACAATTTGTGTTAGCCACTGAATCGGCCGACATACATTTACAGTTTTTTCAGTAAACTAACTTGTACATCCACAAATAATACCACGAACGATCCCCAGGAGTCTTACCACGATACAATGGTATGAACGAAGCGACAAGGAGAGGAAGCCTAAAATTTTCCTCTCGAATGAACTAAGCTACAGATTAAATTTCTAATTAATATAATACATACGCAATGAATTTAACTGACAACCCTATGAAGGGAAAATGTCATAAATCAATCGGAAATAATTTTAGGAGCATAAAACAATATTATTTGTGAGGTGTCTCCCACTTATTTCAATCAGTTTTCAAAATTACTGATTCAATTGCCTACAAACCCGTTCTTTTTCTCCGAAAAATATAATCGGAAAAATAATTAAAGTATGGCCTCATTTTCGTCATTAATAACCGCTGACAATTGTTCTTGCTAATTGTGTTGCTCACTAGACAAGAAGTGTTTCCCTGGTTAAGAGTCATAAGACGTAAACCCATTATATAATCAATTTAAAATCGAAGTATACAGAAACTTCGGGAGAATTTCAAGGGGAAGATCGACTAATTAGGCATGTTATTCCCAGAGATGCACGGCGAGGGAGGAGAATGGGAGGCTGTTTAGAGAACCCATCCAATGAAGGAGCTAATTCCTTATCTAAGTTACCGACGAGCTTAGACCTTTGCCAACTGCGAAACCGTACCTCACGAAGACGTAAACAGAAAACAAGATCATTACAATTTGTTATCAAGACATCGTTGCATATTACATTCATAAACACTTAGTAACCTCGTAGCACGGAATCAAAATCCCCAACAAAATTCCAAAAAAGCCTCTTACGAGTACATGGAAGTAATTAAATTAGGTTGAATTAGGCCGAAAACTAGTAAACAAAGGAGAGGACGCATCGCAATGCGGGCATTGCTTGCGATTAAGGACGCCGACTCTATGGCCCACGGCCAAGCAACTCTTTTAAGTGGGGGAAGACGCATACCGCCCGGACCGTCGCGTCGGAAGGAATATTCTCGGAGCAGAGTACGTAACGCCCGAGTAACAAAAGGGTGAAAATAAGTGGTTGGCGTGCTCGAATTCCCACGAGGCGGGCAGAAATTCGATTCCCGGTGCAGGCACGACCTTCCACGGCTAAATATGGATGGCGGGGTGAAACTGGGCCATAGTGAAACGGCAGGGGGGGATTTAATGAGTGTGAATTGTGTCTATGGAAGCATGCAAGTCACGAGCTATGCATAATTCTCACGTCAAAAACAAACGGTCGCATGCGCCAATGGAGATTTTGTTAATAGATCGCAGAAATTTACTTTAAGTTCGATATTATGATTTCCCTTATGGACGGTCTTCAAAGAGTTCACACCCGAAACCACAAACGTCCTGGCCCTCTTGGGGCTGTAAATAGACCGTCAATAATACAAAGTTTGGCGTCCGAGAGACTATATTGGAAGCCACACGAGTACATTGTACAGCACGTTGTACACATGTACAGCACATTGAGATGTTGAAAATTTATTATTATCCCATCGTAAAACAGTACGAGAGTTCATGCTAGTAAAATTACAGAGATTAAGTGTACAACAGATTTGAGAAGTAAATTTTTCCACGTACGATAGGGGATCATAAATAAATTGTTCGACCGCGGTAGGGTCATGTTCGGGTAAAATTATTCTGATGTGGATTTACCCCCTACCACACTCCCTGCCGCTGGCTTGCAAGGTATTTACAAATAAATAAAAATGACTAAACCATTAAGCAAAAAGAGTCAAGTATTCGCTGCATGAACTCATCCCGTAGTCGCAGGAATTTTATTGTGTGAGATTGTTTAATTTGACACCGAAGAATCATCCAAGCCAATGCTACACATTCCACTGCTGTTCAAAATGAAATGAAACTGTCATGGCTCCCTACAGAACGTCTTAACTAGTGGTGCAGTTATGATAACTTAAACGTACTCAAAGGTACAAAAATTGAAAAGGCCAAAACTTGTGGTTTTGCGGGTTTTGTATATTACTTTAGGACGCCCTTCCAAATTGTGCATACATCCAGACCATACTATGCCTTCTCGCGAACCTTACGTCATTTTTTTCCTAAGCAATGTCCGCCATATTGGTGACTTAATGATACATTAGGACAAAAAAGGTATTAAAAACTGAATAAATCGGATTGAACTCGGGAAAAAAGACCAGCAGGTCATTCGATAAATGTGGCGGCTGCATACCTCTACAGGAGTTTAATGTCACATTTTGAATTCTTAACAGAAAATGGCAGTGAAATGAGAGATCGTGGACTTAACGTTTACGTTATTCAAGTGTGTCGGCCCTTTTGTTGCGTCAATTGACGCTACGCTCATGCACCATTTGAGAAAAAAATACTAATACAGCGACACTTCTCGCAAGGCTCCTTTCTCTTTAGTCTCGTGAGCAAGCGGAACTTAAGACACCAAAGCTTGAGGATCTTTAATTTAAATTAAATGGGAAAGCAGCTGCGAATGCTATACTCCCATTAATGTTCGTTGGAAGGGAGGTATATTACTGGGACCACGGACGGCTTCTGCAGGATAAAATCAGCCAGATGTGCTTTCACATCCTTCCTTCCACTCTCCCCATCGCAACCATCTTTTTTTTTAAGGGACTCCTTAAATGTAGAATACCAAAACCAGTGATTTTTAATATTATTACACGATGCTTTAAAATCGAACAATTCTTGCATGTGACTAGCAAAGGCTTTATTATTATTTCATTAACGTTACTGCCTAACCACTCTTGTAAGTTGGGACTGTAGTATGAATGTAATTGAATGTCATTCAATAGCTAAATTCTCCGCGGGACTGCCAAAAAATTATCATACTAATGAAATAATTATAAAGCAAGTTATCAGAACGATTATTATTTTCTTTGAACTGGACTTGTAGTGATAACGAGAAAATGTCATAAGTATTCAATTTATCATTAGTTAATATGCTTGCAAGTAGGATGTCCCTCATGCCAACGACGTGGACCGAAATACCTCATTAAAACTCAATGTTCAAGTGTGAAAGCTGTGGTTTGGCGGAAATTGTTATGATAACTTCTCTTAATAGAACATGGCGTGGAAGGATTTATGGATGGTGAACATTCCAAAGTGAAAAGTGAAGAAACGACCTTTCATTCTAATTTCAATATTTTAACGAATTTCCATCGATTGCAAAGCCATATTTAATATTTTTAATGCCCCCATGCCTTCATCAATCTTGATACGCTTTGAATGGTTCAGGATAAACTACTGAGCTTACTCGTACCAATCGGATACGAGCTACCGAAGTTCCTTCCTTCCAATCAGAGCTGTTCCTTTAACCTCATACTACATATACCCACGAGAATGAATGAAATCGGAACGTTGAATCCATTAAGAAGGCCACAGCAGGAGGCCATTTGTTGACCTTTCCAAAACGAAGTGATTGGTAACATGGACTAATCAATAGAGCGATTGTCTTCGGCAAACATGGCTTGCCTTTCTCGAGGAACAGGCATTGATTTCCCATCCAGAATTTTAACGTAGCCAGGCAGCAGTCTTATATACAGTCCTCACCGAACACACTTGACAAACGGCCGACATCACTCTTCCTAAATTCATGTGCTCGAGAATATTTCCTTGGGCGATGAGGGATTCTTAGGGGCGAATAGAATTACTACAAATAAGCACCCATCAGAGATAACTAGGACATTTATTCGTGCATTTCTAAGATCCTAAGGCCTTGGCCTGATATATGATGATTTAAACAATTATTTTGATTTTCGACATCATGGAAGAAATGAAAAATTTGCCGTAGACACTACTTTATAGGTTCTCTATTTTTAGCTTCCTCAATTGAAAAATAAAACGAAAACTAAAAATATGAACAGGAATCTTCGAAATAGGGAGAACGATTCTTAGGTCACACGATGGTCCATAGTGATTCAGTTTCGATGATGAACCGATCACCTGATTATTTGGATTTTCCGTATTACAGTGGTAACCCAAAACCATACAGACACACACGGGATGTTAAAAATCGCTTACTTGCGTAATAGCGACAGCTCTGTACTTTGTTGGAAGGCCATTTCAAGTATATATTAGTTATAGCGCTCAGGATTATCTAAAACGTGTAATAGTTGCAGCGCGAATGCTCTTTCGCATTCCACGAGTGCAAAGTAACAGCAAATAGAATTATGTCCTTCGGAAGGACCACCGCAACCCCATCACCACTGAATTGTATTGGTGCACCTTTCAAATAAGAGCGGCAAATGTACACGCAGGGTAATTAAAAGGAATTTAATCGTTCCACATTTCGAAAGAGAGGCGCTAATCATTGAGGCAACATTTTGAATGGAATTTGGCACGGTTTGTGGGAAATAAACTCGAATGATTATTTACCATCCCGCGCGAGCTCCCAATCAAAATGGGCACGCATTTAAGTGCGACACAAACGCCACCTCTCCGACGTGTGACCCTGAATTTGGGCACTTGGCGGAGGGAAGAACGATCGGGGGCGTGAAATAGGCGCTGGTGCCTGCGATAACAAGGGCTGTTGATTACTCAGAACATCACCCTCGAGCCATTTTCTCGAATTTCCTATCGTTTTTCGTCATTTAAAAAACCAGACGTGAGAATATTTCAATTTTTTTTGGCACGTCCGCGAGCCTTGTTTCCCGTGACAAGACAAACTGGTAGGAAAGAAACCCTTACGAAAGAAAGGGGAAAACAAAGCTTCCAAAAATCTGGCGTCCGATGACCCTCCGGGATGACGCCCGATTTCGTATATAAATATCCGACGGATGCAAATAAATCTCCCTATAAATACGCTTCGCCAAAGGTAGGTTTTCCGGGGCGAAGTACGACACGGAGATCGTCCGAGGATTTGGGAGTTGAACGAAACGGCGAGGCGACGGTGATGAAATAGTGCATCAGCCCCATTAGCTGCACGCGGAGGCTCTTTCGAAGGTGCCCAGGGGTGTGTGTGTGTGGGCTTAAAGTTTCACAGTTGTGCGATGGGTATGACGGGAGGGCACGGACCGACGAGGAGGATTATTCCCCAACCTTGGACTATCATTTTTTTTGTGAATACCTGGGGGAAGAATGAAAAAAAATCCCTATTCATTTTTTGAGTAAGATAAATATTTAAATACTCTATTATAATTAACAATAATGGAATTACACCAAGAATGTAATTACCGCCCACTTTTTTACTAGATAATCAGAGTAATAAGTGCGAGCACAGAACTGCGTAGATGACCAGAAATTAGAGGGTTTCTGATTACAAATTTTCAAGGATTAAAACTTGCTTGTCAAGGTTTTGTGCAACCATTTTACTTTTACGTATGCTCAATATAATCACTGCTAAATTTTGCACGCATTTGATTAGGTGAGGTATTCAATTGAACTGAAATGAGATATTTAAAATAGAATAAAATGAATTTACACCTTACCGAGGATAATCAATAAAAATTAATAAAACCAATGGAGGCAGCAGTCTAACTTACACTTCTGTTATTTGTAGCGAATTTAACACTATGTTGAAAATAATTTCTTTGGTCTAAATAATTGCTTTGAAATATATTAATATTATTCTCGGAATGCGAATAGAGTACTTGTAAAAACAACAATTTTATTACTGCTATTAAGAATAATAAATTTCTTGGAAATGATCGAGAGTTCGGAATTTTCCGTATATTGTCAAATTCGTCAAGATATCAAATCGTTCTAGCGTAATGTTGACATTTTTAAAGTACACCTTCCTCTAAAAAGCCCACAGCATCTATGACATAAAAAATTCTTCAATAATATTCCACAGGATTGAGTAGGAGTATTCTTCGAAGTTTTTCCCTCGTCCGATTGTTAAAGTTTATTCTTGAAGATGTGCATGTAGATATACCCGAACCGATTGACCTTTTAAACAAAGGACAAAACTGAATAATGAAACGTATGAAGCAGACATAATCAAGGACTGTATTGCAGGAATATTTTTTCTCTAAAGAAGAATGCTATTGGGTTTTATTTCAATATTAGGCGAAAATATAAGATAAAAACCTTTCCATCGATCAATTTTATATTTATTTACAACAGTACGAATCCTTTAGCATTGGAAATGGCGTGCCACGTGATTGGTTCAATTTTATGAATTTCCATTATATTTACATTTCAATAAATTCCAGGACTTCTAGGATAGTCTCGTACTATGTTAGAAAATAGGAAAGTAAGTAATGATCGGCCCTCTTCACTAAGAGTCGATAGTGGTTCATACAACAGATACAAGGTCCACAGACAAATTTGCAGAGCGACAAAATATTATTTCTCTCGTACAGAAAGGACAGCTGGGTACTCGTATAGCGAGCAACTGAAAACGTCCTTGGGAATCAAACAGGAAATACGTAGAAATACTGCAACTACCCAGAGACAATTAAGAACCCCCACAGGTTCAAACAGTCAAGACATTTACATATTGTCTTGTGGAAGGGAAAGAGGCAATCCATTTATCAGCCAACCAAAGTGGATTGATCGAATCGCTAAGTAGGAATCGATTGAATAACAGCAACGAAGTGTCCCTACTAACAAACGGAAAATGCTGATGGATTCGAATCTTGTCCTAGATAAAGAGCACCTGAGTTCGCAGAAATACGTATTAGGAAACTCGAGAACGATTTGGGAAACAGCACGTGTCCCGTGGAATTGCCATGGAAGTTTCGACACCAGTTCCTCGACAATCATCCATAATCTACTCCACTCCACTGAGGGAGATCTAAGATTTTGCTTTCGTTAAAATGTATAGTGCCCGTGCCTTAAACAGAATCCGAGCGCCGGATATAGCTATTGGGTCAAAAGTTCAGCATAAAAGTACACTACTTATAAGCTTTGGATTGACCTTAAAGTTCCACAATGACCACTAATGACCGTGTTATTTCATTACAACGTGACGTTAGGTGCACCGAATAAGAGATACATTACTTTCATTCCGGAAAATCTGATAGCGAAAAGTACTTTACATAAATGGGTCCTGTAAATGAAACCTAGGTGAAGGTGAAATGTAACCTATTTTCCTTAACTGAAACAGGAATGTAAAAATCTTTTGAGAACAACAAAACCAGAGAGAGGATGTTATATGCAGAGGAGGATACGCACTTACTTCACACCTGATCAATAAAGTGACTTGTGTAAAAAATACAGCAACCCTCTACGGCAACCGAACTCTCACCTATGGTTTCAAAAAGAAGACCTTTTCCCGCGAATCATTCTGATCGAGAGATCAGTTTGCTAGAGGTTGAGACTTGAGTCAGCAGTTGAGGAGAGAGACTACTTTCATTTCAGATTTATATTCTTCATTAATGAATTGAATTTGACAATAGGATAAAATATTGTGTATTATCGCATCCGCCAATGTTTCAAGAACAAATTTTTTTACCCAGAACTGCTGAAGAAAGCTAGTCACTATTTCAAATTATACCAATTTCCTGAAATATAACGCATGACTAATATCACCTTCTAATCGCACAGATACGTTTCATTTACCGAAACGTTATCCCTATTCCATTCCCAAGCCACTAAAAGATACTTAAATGGACATATTACCCACCCAAAATCAGGCGTTCATAAAACTGCGAAGGGGTCATTATTTAGCCTCGGCTCTCTCGCAAATGGATTGCCGTGAAGTGTGACACCGTGCAATGACGACAGTCTAGATCTCGTGGATCCCTTGTTTTGCACTTCGAACACCTCGAATCCGTTTGCCCCTAGGATCCCGATAAGACACTCGGATCGTCACCTGGTTTCCAAGAGGCCGAACTACCAGAGTTTGCATGTCCGTAGCCGTAGGCCGTCAATTATAACTCGTGGGCAGGTGCACGCTCACAATGAGGAGGGGGCGGGGATGGGGAGGAGAATGAAACTAACCTGTGCCCTGGTGTGTCTCTCCGCGAGGAGGCGAGGGAGAGGGGTGCCGAGGACGGGTTGCTCTCTCTCTGCGCCTCCCTCAATAGCCTCAGGTATTCCTCGCCGGACACGGAGCAGCTCAGCGGCAGGTGGGTCAACTGCTGCTGGGTGAGGGTTGCGGCGCTGCCGATACCCGACGGCGTCGCCGCACCGCCGCGGCTACTCGTCAGGTCCACCCACGATTCTGTGAGGGAGGAAGAAGAGCCGGGGTTAGTATTCGAGGGGAGCCAAGAGAATTCGCTTGCATTTCTTGTTTTGGAGATACCCACCGGTATGATACTATAAATAAACACTTTCTGGATGCTATCGCGGGGACTTCCATTTAGGGCACCTTTCGAGACGAGATAACCAAATGAAGACGGTGGAAAAGTGAACGGGAAAAACTACAGAGAAAGGCATCGAAAGGAAATAGGCGGAAGAAATTATGGCAGGTGTAAAATAAAATATGTGGGCAAGAAGAGGTTTGCCAAAAGAAGCAAGGCTTGCGGGATAGAGAGTGGCGTCAAATCGATCTTACGATTGAGGACCACGAGACCATATATGTAATGATTATTATGTGGTGGCAGTGTTTCCTTGCACAAAATAAAATAAGACATTTGGAAGGAAATATGTCCTTGCGCTACGATTTTCACGGTTTTAATTGGTGACGGCAAAGAGGATCGTCATCACATGTACAGGTCTAGCCCCTGTAGTTATGGCACAACCTCTGAAGGTAGATGGTCGGCTGGGTCGTGAAAATAAAGGAAAAGGGACAATTTGTGGTGCGGGCGATTTCACCATTAAATTGACCTTTAAATTAAAGCAGAGCTGTCAAAAAGAGTAGAAAAATCATTCCTTCCAGTGAAATTGGGTTTACAGAGAGCGATGGGATTGGAAGGACGAGACAACAAATCGTGTCGGACAAATAACAGATGTCCCCATATAACACTAAATAAATACAGCTGGGGTCAGTCCCTTTCCAAAAATGAAATCCAAGGGATCTATAGACATTAGGTTATCATGCACGCGTTTAAACAATCTCTCTCTCTTATGCCTAACACAAACATCAGAGTAAGGATGGTTTCCGCACCATTATTTTGCTCCATTCTCGCTCCACTCGCTTATTTGGCACCATTCTAGTCATCTCACATAAAAATAGCAGTTTTCGCACAATCAAGACGGTTAATTTATGACAAATTAATTTACCAATGAAACGTTCAGACGATCAACTGCATATCCAAGGGCGATTCTAGAGTATAATCAATTCACCCGAGTGGAAATGCCAGCCGAGGAGAAACCTTGGAGAAGACGGTTATATATCTCCAGGCGCGATGCGAGTGCGCAAGAGTCTCCGATGCCACCACCTTCGCTCCTAACGGACAACTTGAGAGGTAAGGCGAGTGCGACGGAGTGTCAACAAGTTGAATCAGGTTTAGACTAACCGATCAGCCCGTCCACGACTGCTTCCTGGGCACCCCAACTGATATACTTCACGAAGCACGAAAACCCTTTTCGGCATGCCATGAGATAACAGCAGCCACATAACTTGGTGTGCAGCTGTTTTTGGATTCGGCACAACTCATTTCTCAGTCGAAATATTAAGTTTGGTTACGGGAATCGCATACACGACATTGTCATTTAATAGTAAATGATCGATTTGCATTTGCAGTCGGGCAAGCCCAAGAAAACAGCAACGGCATCCGAAGCCTAGGTAAGCCTAAAGTAACAAAAGAAAAGCAAGTAATCGTCATCCCCGAGTAATCAGTAAAATTACGTACAATAAATAAATTAAGACACTTCAAATTACCAGAATTAGTGGTTCCTCCTCTGAGGGAAATCATCACACGGAGACAAACGGCGCATTTGTCCCTTCAAGACCTGACTATTTTATATTTGAAAGGAGCACATCCTCAATCACAAGATAGAGGAAGGATAGACAAATGGTCTTAACTGTACCTAGTCAAGAGGGAAATGATGCTTCAAGTGGCGAAAAATTGACGGCGTAGATTCTACGTGGCCCCATTCGTCAGCGCAGATTACCGGTGGGAGGAATGTGTGTCAGAGAGAAGAGGGGAAAGGGAACTTCTGAAATTCAAAGGGATCGTATGTTTTTCTAACGAATTCTCGGCCGATAAACGCAGTTTTCCTAAGTTTTGCAATTTACATCCGAATGCACCATTTTGCAAATTTTTTCTCTCCGAAAGACTACGGGTCAGATGCATTCCATCCTTGATAGATGTGGCCATTCCCTAAACTCTAGCACCTAATTATCTCTAGGGGGGGGGGCACACTAAGCTTTAACAGCTCAAACTCAAATCCACATATTCTTCACTCCACAGTGAGCAACTATTTTCCTGAAACCGAAGTCTCAGCAAAGTTGCGGCCGTTCATTCCGCGATCACGTGAACAATGATAAATCACATAGAGCTCTTATATAATTCGTTTCTTTTGAAAGCCCCGAGTTGGTTGAGAGACAATTTAAAATATTGCTGGGCGCGACTTTTCGCATGGCACTTAAAATATTTTTTTTGACTAACGCTCTCACGCAATAGGACCCATCAGAGCGTAACACAGAGTAAATAAGTGTTACGGATATTTTATTCGTCCGTAATCTGCACATCAATAGGATAACGAAACAGAACAGGTAGAATTGAGAATGACAATTACAGAAAAGCAATCTACTATAATACCAAGAAAAGAAGTTTATTGCCAAAGAAGAAAAAAAATAGCACCAGAGAAGGAAATACACAACGATTGAGGAGAGAGACAACTTTCATTTCAGAAAAATTCATCATTAATTAATTGTATTTGATAATCGGATAGCTATATTGTGTATTATCACGTCAATATTTTAAAAACAAAATTTACTGCCCAAAATTGCTGACAAAAGCTAGGAACTATTAAAATATTTACCGGTTGCCTCTATCGTTAAACAATGTTCTCCTTCCTGGTAGATTTTATTCCTTAATAATACCAGGCTACCTAAATAAATGAAAGAATAAACAGCCAGACTATAAGTACAATAAATCCGAGACGAGAATGTGCATTGAAAATTTTAAATTAAAGTATAAAAATGCATTCAAAAGAGTAAACACAAATAAATATTATGAAAATCAGAAGAGAGGTCCTTTGGCAGAGATACCAAAAAATCGCAAATTGCCAGGAAAAAAATGTGTATAGGTGCACGATTTTCTCGAGCCTTAAGAACTGATCACACTAAAACTTTCAGCTCGAGTGGCTCAATGGAGGTCAAGAGCAGGTCCGTAAGAATTCAGCGTGTCCTTCACTGCCGAAAGCTCTCCCGAAATGCGCACCACAGCACCGTAACACTTTCACGGGGACGCGCCTTACAAACGGAAAAAAACTCCGCGAGGACTCTTCTTTCAATTCAACGTATATTGGCACACTGCTGTTCTCCCACAGAACGCGTACAACACACGTGAGAACAAGGGCGAAACTTCATTAGATGATATGAGAAAAAGCTAGGGCAACGCGCACTAATCCAGCATTGCCGCCTTTCACCATCTGACAGAAGTTTATATGAGGATATGTAGGGCACTTCATCTTTGGAAACTTCTTAATGAACACATCAAAGAATTGAGGGAAAAATCATCAACTGGACACTGAATCGCCCTACAGCAATCAACTTTTACAACACTTAGATCACCTCATTCAAGAATATCGTGGACACACCCGTAGTTTATAAAATCGCCAAGGTTGGTTTCACAAGGTGGTTGGTTGTGAGGAAGCCGTAACAGTTTGCAGAAAATGCGCCATCAATTTAAGGCAAGCGATAATACAAGGAAAGTAACACGTTAAGGAAAAGTTAAATTTTGGCAAGATTAATTCATATAAGATGAAGAGGGACTTTGTTATAGAGTAGAATACTGGGTTGTGTTTAGTTCGGAGAGACAAGATATATAGTAATTGTGTCAATTCAAAACTTACCTTAATCAGTAGATTACCAATAAAAATAATAATTCATAGAGAAAATTAGCCAGAAAGCATATTATAGTTGAAAATAATATATTTCCAAGGAAAATTTGAAAAAAAAAAATGAAAAGTGCAACCGAGAGGGATATGAAGCCCGGAAGGAAGCAGAAGCAACAAGTTCGTGCAATGCGTCGCAGTCCATCTAACTCCGCAACAGAAAATGAGCACGGTTCGAGGTGCACATGCATGGCTTCTGAAATACGTCGTTTACAAAGTGAACGGGACTAGCTCCTGGATCGAGGATTTGGGCAACGCGTCACGAAACCCACGACTACGGCGCAGAACGATGTTTTTGACCAAAGAAATTGCAAAGCCATGGTTTGAATTTTCATTTAAATCCGAAGACCGGAGAACTGGATTGCTGCCGATGTAATGAGCCCGCGCCCGGGTTGTTTTAAATGAAATGAACGAGCTGTTCTTGCGAACAACAGATCAAATGAAAGAACTGCAGACGAGGGAGTGACGGGGGAAACAAAATTTTATTCCATTCCGGCTTGGTCAGGGACTCATGGTCATCCCAAAAGAAAGGCGGGAGTTACTAGCTACTCATCTAGACACTTTTAGTAAAAGCGGCCAGCCACGACCAGTTCGAATCTGCCTCGTCCGGCTAAGATTTCAGACCCACGACAAAAACAGCATGGTAACTTAAAAAAAAAAATTCAGTACGACGCATAGGTGGTGTTATTTGAATATTTGCCATGAATACCGTGAAATTTCACAAAGAGAGCCCAAGTAAACAACACGCTTTAAATGGGGTGAATGGGGAAAAAGATTCATTACTCTTGGTCCGTTGAATAATCTGTCTCCGAAGAGAGTCATGCATCAAGCATAGTCCTGGACATCTAAACATTTATCGATGATGTTTTATGAGAGTAGTTGTCATTACCAAGACAGATCCATAAAAAGCAAAAACCTATAGTTTTTTATACTAGCATTCCTAAAGCTGCTTTCAACCCATATGACTGCACATCACCATGACCAGTCGAAACTTTCAGAAGTAGGAGGGGATTCGAAAAAAAATATGTTTATATCATGTTACCCGGTAAGTTCGTAAAAATTAACTCTCGAAGGAGTTTAAAAGAATGACGAAAAACTGCAAATACTTTCTGTAAGGAAGGTTAAAATTTTAAAGACAAATGTATAACCGCAATTCCTCGTTCTCTTCACCAAAGCTACAGCAGAAGTTCTACTCGAAGTAAAGAAGGTACCTCCCGGGCCAATGGGACTGATGACCTTCTCCAATTAAAGTTTTAAAAATCCACTTTGACATTCAAATTGTAGTCAAATTTCGGAATTTGGAAAAAATAATACAATCATAGAATCATAGGAAATATTTACTGGAATATGAGGTGAAATGGGAACGGAAGGACGAGAAGTGAGAGAGAATATATACTTTTACAATTAGCTCGATACTGAATTAGCAATAGAGACGGAGAACACCATATGCTTACGTAGTAAACTCTCACTGCATATTAAAATCTCGCACAATACGTCACATTTGCGAAATACTCCTGAAACGCATACGTTCATTGTTTTTTAACGATGATTACAAAGTACACGAGTGGAGCATTGGTACTACAACTATACAATAACCTGTTCTAAATATCAATTCTCAATGACTGTTAAAAAATCGATGTAACTGAAATTAACAGAGCCTGTCAATATTAAAGAATCTTAGACTAAGCTTAAATTCAAAATAATGGGCCATCAATAATGTGACCAATTAACGCACACTTCCGGTAAATCGTTTTCGAATGTACTATTTCACATTAGTACAAGTGATAAACACAATAGCTAACGGGTAAATTAGTTAGCTGTTGACAAGATTTTAAGGAATTCGGTCACTAGATGATCATTTCAGCCCTCAAGTTACATAAAAAAGTCTGTGATTTTATGCAAGTAGTATTATATGTGGACGAGGAGAATCTTTCAATCAATTCTTTAAATCAACCTCCTAGATTATCTGGACTCGGGCTAAAACGTATTTTTAATGATCATTCGACAGTAGGCACCTGCAATAGACTATTAAATACATCCAGATTCAAAGTGGTAATGCTGATTTAGTTTTACGACATAGATGGATACACCTCTTGGAGGAAAAAACCGGCAAAGGATTAATTACTTCATCATCGATGGAGTAATTAATCCGCAAATTCTTGGGGATCCATTTTGTTGAAAAAATTAATACTGTATACATAATGGATTAGTCAATTGTCTGCAAATGCTATCATGCTTTAAAATGCCTCATACCGTACATAATGGTTACTTTACGATTAATGTGGATGTCACTTGCGCTTTGTACCTTTCTTCTTACTTGCTTGATTTGCTTATTCACTGATTCTTTTTCTATTTTGTGATTTAATGAGTGTTTTAAAGGTTTTTTCCGTCAAACTAAATTGGCCTATCATAAAAACGGTTGGAATTATATCACACCTTTATTGCGTTGATACGCACTGCGTACAGAGTATATAAACAACTCTGTCATCCATAATCGAGTATATTTCCCACAAGGCTTATCAGAGAAAATCCTAACGGCTGTTTGCAGGGAAGCATATATATATGAGCTAGTTACCTACGGTGAGACGATAGAGTAAAGCAACGGGTAAGGTGGTGGTATGTTGGCACGAAGGCCGAGATTCGATCCCACGTAACCACACTACTTTAGATGCTATTAATAGGACAAGACTAACGCCAATAACATTGGATTAAGTGGCACCGAAAATAATTGAAACAATGGAGCACATTTCTCTTTTCACATTCCCTACGCAGGAATATTAATAGTACATTCAAAACCTATTCTTTACGGCCATATAAAGCTGCGAATCAGCATGTCACGAAGTAAACCCTCTACCCAGCATCCTATTAGGATGCTGGGTAGAGGGTTTAACCCTATTGCTTTTGAGCATATAATTAAATAAAAATAATTTGGCACTTCAAATATCGTGCAATTGGTTTACATTCTATGAAACAACACTGAAAAATGAGTTTTAAACAATCTATTTATCATTTCAACATTGGATTTAATACAACAAAGAACTCGTTCCATTAACATATTCCGTCGCCCCTTTAGTGCTTTTAGTAAACCACTGCTAACGGAACACATTTTAACGAAATCTGATAAATTTTACCTGAAAAAAATCTGGCATGCATTCTTTATTTTATGCCTTAACTTGGGACGGGTAGTGATGACGCCAATCGGAAGTTAACTAAAGTCGAAGTCGGCGGAGACAGGCTAGAGACGGGTAGGGGGAAGCTCCTTACTAACGGCGAGAAGATATGCATTCTACCGGGAGATATAAATTTATTTTCGACCACTTAGCACAATCAGGAGTCCTATTCAACGCTTCACACACCTCAGCCCCAAAACATAAAATGACCAAAGTAATATAGATATGCTAGTGATACCATTACGAATCCATATGCATCAATTTCTCATTGAGGTTTGTCGGTAAAACAAACCCTCCACAGGAGGAATCTGCTTCTCAAGCATTGAACGGGTGACTGTCGGACTGGAAGCAAATAAGATCGAAATGTGAGCCTTCTCCAATGGCCTTATTGCCACCCGCAGCTGCGCCTTCTGGATTCGGCCACGCCCCCTTGTCGTTGTTTGTCGCCACTTTCGGAGCCCTTTCAGATAACCTCATACGATGGACGGGCAATTTACCACGTGACTTGGTGCCGGTCCCTCCGCCGCATCAAAGCATTCTCTACAAACTGCCGGAAGGACACCAATCGACGATAGATTTACAGCCGAACAAGCGCGTGTCGAAAAATCCCATAACGCAAGGCCCGCAACGTGGAAAAATCACGGGAGGATATCCTCTCCCGACGAAACACGTAGAAGAGACTCTGGGGCGACATGGGAACAGGAGACGCGGGGCGGAGTGGACGGGCAGCCGATCGACCTTGATTACAGATGCAAATAGATAGCTAGGCGAGTGGGAACGTGCACGGAAGCAACGGATCCCGTAACCAATGATATCCGCGCGACCCGCCCCACCAAGCGCATATCTACTCACAGATCGCAAGAGAAGAGAGAGTGTGTGGAAGGTTGGAAGAGATATCAATTGGAAACGGAAAGCGTCATAATGACAATACCGAATTCTCAACTTGAAAGCTTAAAAACGGTCAACTCCCAACAAGTACCAACTCGCGAGTTAAGCATAATTTCGACCGAAAACGTTTCGTAACCGATAAAAAGTTCAAATACGAACGCAGACCTGACCTGCGGTACAAGCATCGGTGGTCTAATCGTTTGCCACCCAAACAGAAAACATGGTTGAAACACTTCAGAAATTGGTGCGATAGATACGGCCAATCTTCTAAATAAAAGTTAACATTCATTCAATAATAGGATCAGTCATCATTCCACAATTGTACAAGTTTCACTCATCTGTAGTAGTGATAACTATTCTGGGAAAATTAAAAACAAATGTCTTCCCACTAAAATAAATACAAGCGCATTTGTTAATAATCACCTTGATTGATGTTCACCCTCAACTTGACCAAAAGTATGGACTTCCTAAGCTTTTCCTTAAATTCAACTATTTATCATCAAGACGTCCTGCAAGACAATACCTTTAACGTTCTATGCTAACACTAAAATGAAATAAATATATTTTCAACCGGCTCGTAGCATAAATTACGGAAACTGTATTAGTAACTGCTTTTTAATTAGTTCAAATCAATTCCCACTTTCAGTTTTCTTTTTTATTTCCACCATATTTAGTCCTGGCTCACCTAAAAAGCTGGGTTATCAAGAAATTTAAACGTAAAAAAACTTAATGCCCTCGTATTCACAAAATTTCAAATTCTTTACCCTAAATATGTCCGATGGTTATATTCCTCAAGATATGCCTGATTTTTGAACTCGAAAAAATAAATTCCATTACGTTTATTACTGTTATAAAAAGTAAATAAAACATTTTTTCGCCGCGTAAACCTTTCGCCGCATTCAATTAGTAAAGGATTAAAAGTTAAAGAGGAAAGACTTACTTTAGCCAGAGGTTTTTCAAATATATTCAATTTTATTTTTACGCCACACAAATTCGCCACATTTCCCTTTGGGGGTTGATGCTTTGCCTTCAGGGAGAGTTGGCCCATTTTAAAATACAAAGAATGATTATTTTAACTCGCTGCACATCCACACAATGTGCAGTCCCTTTGTTTCAAGGGTTTATGCGTTTATTAGCATAGCTTATGCTTAATCTGTAAGTTTATGCTTGGCAAAAATCCTAGTTCAGGGATTAAGAATATTTTTCCCGCAACGCTACATCGATTTTGCAATCTTTTGCAGAAATTCTGGCGTCTTTATCAAGCAAGAAAGCTCAAGAATCCTTGGATTAAAACTAAGATTAATTTTAAAAATAGATGTTAAGACGTGAAATTCGACAAAAAAGAATAGTCAAGAACTCTTTCAACAACTAGCTGTTTTGTGTGAACGTCATTCAAAATCCAAAATGAAAGCGATTAAAGGAATGGACAGCAGAGGTCGTTCTAAACAATTAAACTGTGCCTTAACATAACTTAAATTTACAACAGGAAGACAAAAATAGAAAAATACAAACTACATTCCAGGAACTAGCTGAACTCTAAACAACAATCACCACGTGAATCTTACCAAAATTTAAATGAAAATACTTCTCTTTCAAAATCCAATTGAAACAACTCACAAGTATGCTTTCCAAAATGAAAATATCCTTTCCAAACTTTCACTAATTTTAACAATGATTTCGTGATTTCGGACCTAGAACAAGATTTTCCTATATGTCACAAAGTAATGATCACCACACAGTACTACGTTAGAATGTTAAATATTCTGAAACGGTAGATTTGAAAAACATTACAGGAAAAATCAAAGACGATTTTATTTTCCGGCTTGATGAGCAGGAAGGAAGTCATATTTAAAAAAAGTAAATCTTCCAGTTTGCCACAAAATAAAACTTTTCACTGAAAGACGCACGTTTCGACTGAAAATCTTTCCATTTAGTGGAAAAAAGCTGAATTCCATTGTTATATAAATATTCCAAGAATCACAATAAAGAAGGTTGAACCGTTTATAATAATATCCTGGAGTGTTATTTCATACGCTTTCATTAAACAATCGTTGAAGGCACGCATTCCCTCAAATGAAAAATTTCTATGAATGGCGGTCGACCTCAAGGATTCGTGGAAACTATGGAAGTTGCTGCAAGTTTTTTTCCTCGAAGGCAATAACCGAAAACGAGAAATAAATAGAAACAAGAGGGAAGCTGCACCGACAAAATTTCGCCTCGCCAACTCTTGCGCTCCGGCCAAATTTTCAATTTCATTTTGAGACACCGCACCCAACGTCCCCACAGCAGATGGGTCGAATATAAACAGGTCGAGCAACAAAAATCAAGGCCGTCAGTTAAAATTCCCACGATGCGAGTTCCTCCTAAGTGTCGTCGGACATCCGAACGTTCACCGACCCTCATCTGAGGGACTGGCATCAAATATCTTCAAGTGTCTTCATGGAAATCTAAACACATATACACAAATACACGCGTAGCCAACATCACCGTGCACGCATCTTCCGCATTTCTGAAGAACAGTGACTGGCTGGTGCTTTCGTCGTCTGGCTCGCCGCCCATATCGACACGCGAGCTTCCCACTTCCCCCGAAGACGACTTCCCCTTAATCCTTCCCACCCTTCCCCGTCTCGAACGCCTTTCCCACACACAAACGCACTCACCAAAGCTAGTAGTGCGTTCCCCCGGTCTCCCGATGACCTTCACGCGCGCGCACACACACACACACTCCTTCCCCGCCATGGATAACCTTCGCCACCCCTCTTCTCCCCCTCGATTTCTTCCACAACGCTCATCAGTTTTTTTCGAGTAGTGCGCCAAAAAAATGAAGGGAAGCGACCCCGTGGTGGGCTTTTGGCAATGGCGAATTAGAATTTTTGCCGGGGGCCGCAGACTTTATTCGCCCTTGCCCAAACACCCTCGAGGGGAGTTTTATACCCCCGTCCAGAGAAGACAAATAATATATATTTTACATATAATAAGAATATACCAAAGAATACATATTATTATATAACGTCTTATTGGTCCTATAGCACATTTTTCGGACGTTATTCTAGTTTTCAAACCCAGATTATTATGCAATTAAAACTTTTACCACTAAACTAGATTCAGCAGTATGATTATAATTGGGTATATAAAAAACCATAAACAAAGTAATCAACCTGAAGGTCAGTTTGGTAGGCGATGGTAGAATTCGGCCAATACTAAGACGACGGCGAGTGAAATTTACACATTAGGTTACGGGGGGCCAGTTCCTTTCCTTGTGCTGGTTATGGTTTCCAAGTCCAACGCTCTACCCCTAGACTACGGGCTAACCCAACTGGACATTTTACTATACTTTAAACACTATTCTTCAACCGGAAAATAATGGATCTCCATGTTCTCCAAGTCAATGTCTTGGAACTACATATTTCCTAGTACACTCTCCGAACAATGACATACTGACATGACAAAGACGACTTATTGAATAAAATTGGCAATTTTCCACAAAAAAAACCCATATCACCACTGATTCCACCATATCACGCCTGAAACGTCTCTTTTTAAAGACGACTTACTTGGGATGGCCCATCTTTTGGTGTAACTTCATGGCTTTTTCAATTATTCATCCATTTACGCTCATTGACTTTTTGTGGATAAAAACTCATTGAAGAAAACGGTAACCGATTTGGAGTACAAAACCCCAGAGAACTAGGGAGTTAAAAATTAGGAATGGAATATGTTGAATGAAGAAAATTTGAATAGAATCTTCAGTAATGGTCCACAAATAAGTGGGCCTATACTTTATCTGCACGCCGGCTTATTGGGATATATTTATGTTCTTCGTTTTTCCAAATTGAATCGCTCCTTATGATACAGTGGTCATCGTAAAAT
Organism: Hetaerina titia; assembly: GCA_037158775.1. Lineage (NCBI taxonomy): Eukaryota > Metazoa > Arthropoda > Insecta > Odonata > Calopterygidae > Hetaerina > Hetaerina titia. The sequence goes on along the minus strand of CM073772.1, from coordinate 38,137,430 downwards.
TGACAACTGGCTCTGGAACAAACCCAAGGAATTGTAAACAGATGTTTCCGAGATACAGCACTGGGATATTTTAAAAATAGAGAGCTAATTGTGAATCTTTTGGGTTAGATCGACGTCATGCTATAACGATTCGTGAATAAAAATGCACCACAGGGCAAAATTAATAGATTGGGAAAATGACTTGACGCTTTTGGTCGTTCCGGCGAGACGAGAGGCTGGAATCCTACCACAATGAAGGACCAGGATAACCATCATTCTTAGTGGGATACTCCGTCCGTCCCGCCACAATTCTTTGCCAGCGCAGGCAATGCCTTCTCTGAAAACTCCTCTCAACTCGACCTTCCCAGACACCATCCCCTCCTAAATTCAAATGAAGGGGACTCTTTCCCTCCCCTCCCACCAAATGCATTCCAGACCAAATACGACAGACAAAACGGTCGACAGACAACCCCGCCGCGCTGACCGCCCCGTGAACGTGGCGCAATAGATCTCCCTCCACGTCACACTTTCGCAACTACTCTCTCTCCTCACCAATAACAGAGGTCATGCACTGATAAAGTCATAGCACCCCATTGTCACAAAAACTCGATAGCTCAGTCGATAACCGAACGTGGGCCACGAAGAGGGTGTCTGTGCGGACATATTCCGGATCAGACATGCATGCACATTCCCCATCACTTACGAAGAGCTACAAACTAGACGCCGAGTCGGCGGAAAGAAAATCCAGAGAGACACTGTCCCATATTTCGGCAGGATGTGGCTATTTTTTCGAAAGCAGACTACCACCAGAAATTGGCAACGAGGTGAAGTGGGCAAGGCCGAGGAAATTTCCCAATTTTTCTCCCTTGGGCCATTAGCTGAATAAACACGGGCATTATCTCACAGTGCACCAAGGAATTTCCCCGACAACCGTCAATATTGACCCGAGTCTACCTCATGGACGAAACGCACTCCAAAAACCTCAACATCAACCCTCAAGCAGTACTCATTGCATTACTAAACAGAAATCGGCTGAGTCACGGATTTTTCCCGACTTTCAACATTTTGGCTTATAACCAACCATTAGCGTGGGTCCTGGGGTGGTGGACGATGACTACGGGGATCAATCCCCCCTTTGGCCTTAGGTGCAATTACTTTATTACGTACTTTAGGAGCCAAAAGAATATAGGTTTTTTTCAACTTTCGATGGCTAAATAATTGACGACTTCATCAAAACCAGGCAATACGAAAGGGATTATTTAAAATATTCTTCTCATAATTTTTCGACTTTTCTAAATCATTCTTTATTACGTATCACACTTCGATACATTTGAAACTTGCTCCGTTTGATGAAGTTCATAAGGTATACCAAGTATATATATATATATATATATATATATATATATATATATTACATACTAATGCATACATAAGAATCTTACAGGTTAAATTACGAGGCTAGAGATTAAAAAAAATATTTCACGAACTCTGGCCGAGGTTAAATTTCACCGATATGCAGCTATTCATCCAATCACCATGAAATTCGCACGGCAGTGTCACCTTTACAGATTAATGTTACCAATGAAATGAAAAACTAACTATATTGAAATATTGCAAAACACGTTACTCTTCCCTAAAAATAACAATAAAACATTAATGAGGTCTAATGAACCGAACTTTACTGAATTCTATACACATTATGACTGCACTTTTTGATGCTTAAAGTCATGCATTTGATACGAAATACTAAAATATATTTCCAAAACACTTTGAAAAATATATACGATGTTACCATGAGCAAAAAGCATACGCGATGTGCTAAGGCAGTCAATATTTTCAACAAAACAAGTCGAAACATGACGCATAAATAAAACCGCAAATAGAAGGAACTTTAGACGTTCAAGGTATTCTCCTTGAATACCTCCCTTTCATAACAAAAGGGCGGTTTCTTTAGATACCATTAAAGTTTTAAATATATAAATAAGTCAGTTTATTTTCCATGAATCCGGTCGATGCTAGGAATGCGATAAGTAGCTACCGACTCCTCATAACACCACGATAAAAATTAAATCAACATCTCTACAAAGCAAACTGGCAATGGCATCTCAATTGCGAACCATTTAAAAATTCTGAAAGCGTAACGGAGAAACCTCATCAACACATGCCAATGCGCTTTCACTTAAATTTAATACCTAGTAAGCGTGTGGAAGAAGAAGTAAAAATATAAGAATACGGTACACAGGCTTCGTTTGAAAGGGAAGCGGATTAAAATGTGACTTGAATGTCAACAGAGCAGAGTGAAGTTTTTATTGACCGCTGACGAATACCATAGATTGAACTTACAGCCCAAGTCCTTCAAAACCTCAATATCGCTGCAGCATTTTCAAGTCTTCTCGAGGAAAACAACTACGCAAAACTAAATCACCTGAATTAGACGAATTTCACCAGAACACCTATAACCATTCAATTTCTGGTAATAAGAACTAACCAATACGCAGAGGTCAAATTAAATTAGCGGCAAGAAAATTATTAAAAATAACTTATTTGAACATTAAACATTCAGAGTATTACCGATGAAGTTGAGGATAATTATATGCATGTATGATTTCCGTAAGACCCATTCTCGCCCATTATACTTGAACAACCCAAAACTTCCCTGTAAGTAAGGTACCGTTCGACAGCGTTTTTCACAGGCTTTAAAGTAAAATTATTCTCTTTAAAAAAACGAATACGTATTCTAAAATTAACGCTTTAAAATTAAAATCGAGTTGCACTGGCTTTGAGGAAACTCGTCAATGGCGAAAATTAAAAAAAAAACTTGTATCAACGCCTGCTTAGTCTAAAAAAATATTTTCTATTCAGCATATTTTACCCGGAACCCTGCCAAAAATTGTGCCTTAATAAATCTGAAAACTTATTAAACGACTCAGACAAACTAGTCAACAATGCCAAGAAGTAAAGGTAAGAAAAAGGTGACCTTAATTCAATCAAAATAAAACTATATCCGCGACCGATGTTTCAAATACATAGCTCAGAAATACCTTCTCATCCTAAAACTATTTTTCGAAGAGCTCCGTGAGGAAAAAAGCATCTCATTCTAAATTTTAAGGGCGATTTGATCGGCTATTCATTTCTGCTCTCACTGAAAAGACCGTCATGACAACACGCGGTAATTATAATGCGGAACTCGCCATCATGTCATCTCCCATATCGTTAGAATATTAGGATGACAAAAACTCTGGGTGTTCCACGGGAAAATTTGTCAGGAAGGTCGGAATGAAGTAGCAGCCAATGCCACCGAGTGCCGATGTGGTAATTATATATCCATTTAAGCACTCCGATTTTTCTAGCGAAATTCCTTGGTCAAGGGTGTACGAACTTCGTACTGTTTCATGAAAATCGCTCAGTTTTTGGAAATGGACCGAACGTCAGGGAGGATGTTCATCAGTGATTCAACCTTCCCGCGCGGGCAAGGTGAGAGCTCAAGCAATCGGGACGAGTCGCAGGTGAGCGAGTGCAACTGAGCGCAGGATAAGCTTACTGACGCATGGGCACCATTCCACATCGCATACGAACGAGCGAGGAGTGCGGCGCAGCAATCTGTTTGCCAAGTCAATCACCTCAAGGTCTAGGCGAGCGACGGGTGGGGTGATGAGCTCTAATTGCGTGTCGGAACTGCGTGAGTCAAGCTCTCGGAAAGTGAGGAGGAATATAGCGTGAGGTACGACGAGCACGAGGCGCGGAGGACCTGCATTTAACACGCGGCGGAAAGAACAATTCACGACGCCGCTCTGAGATTTACCTCCGCATAAGTTCGCATCTGCACGTCACACAAATTATAATAACTATATTAGGAAATGGAAACATCAATCTAAATCGCTGAGTCTTTGCTGAACGGTCGCAAGGCCACACTGTGGAAATGCTTCATGACAATTTCCTACGTTGCTATGGAAGATGGAGAAGTGTAAAATAGAATTGCCACCTCGATGCACATCTACACCGACACAGTGTCAGAGACAAAATGTCCGTTGGACAACATGCTTGTATAATAGCATGGGCGAAAAAGAGAGAGGAGACCACCTGGGGCACCAGATGGTCATTCCATATGTTTTCTTTTTTAACCTTCATAATTCCCGAGTTCGATGGTCCCCGCAGCATGAACTGAAAAATTATGGACATTTCTCATTAATCCTGCTGACGTGCAGGGTATCACTGGTCCATTTAGGTCCATGCAGGGTCCACTGGGCCGATAAACTGGTAGCTAATTCCACTCACTAGCTAACAATTCTTACATATAAGTAGGTACTTGTAATAATTACAAACGATGTCGCAAAGTATTGGATGATAGTAGTTTTATAGGGAAGCTACAAGTTTTGGGACAAGCGGACAATAATAAACTATTTATAAATTACTGATCATGTTATAAGAACTCAAAATTACAATTATCTGCCATTTTATAATCATATTTGCCGATAGAAAAAAACAGCAGTAAGAGACACACGTTGTTTACTACCAGACCAGAAACATTTTCTTCGAGTACAAAGTGAGGAAGAGGATATGAAGTTGGCTTAAGGTTATCCATCAACTCAAGGCCAAGCTTTGAAGAGGGAAAAACAAGATATAGATATAAAATTATCGTGTAAATTATGAATTCATGGTGAATTCTTTTAAGGCAGAATTTTCCGGAGCAACTGGGCAATGGAATTATATTACCCGCCGTAGAGCAAACGACGCCGGAAGTTTTTCCGCGACAAAGAAAATCCAAGGAAAATATATACTGCGACATACCATAACAGGGGAGTGCATAGGCTCCAACATAATTGGCACATGTGATAACTTTGCAACCCCACCTATGCATATTGCTTGGTGGCCCAACTTGCGGCAATGAGCAAAGTCACCAAATCGCCCAACATCTCGACCGTAAATCCTCGTTTCCATTTTCTAAAGCACTAATGCCAGAAGCGCCATACACGCCTCCTGTTGCACTAAATGCCAATAAAATTTGCCTATCTATGTTAAGTATTTACTCATCCGTCGGTAAACTTCCTGGTCGTGATGGGAAATGGGCTTTAGGGGGCCTTAGGAGACGACTAGGGCTTAACCTATGCATTCAACCGCCATCACGTCACACGCTCGTTCCTTGAAACTGGTGGCTGCATAACAAATGATAGGCCTCCGTCATTCATTCCAATCACAAGAAATATTTCTTGCCATGCATTTCTCCAAGGTATGAATGGAAAATCAACGAAAAACGCAATGGAGTGAGACTATAATTAATATTAAAAAACGGGGAGAGAGACCCCAATGAAGCACGAAAGAAAATGTAGAAACTATAAGTCGAAAACAAGACACTTGATAATCAGTTTTTTGTGGATAAGCAATAAACTTACATACCGATCATAACCGATGGCATGTATCTGACCTTCTTTTGTCCTATTTTCTAAATTTTTATATTAAGTACTGCAAAATTCCGATGTATTCCCACGCAACTCTTATACCTTGTGGCTTCCTGATGAATATCTGCCATTCATAATACAAATTCAGTCACTCTCTCCACTTTTCAGCCAAATTAATCATGTGACTGCGGACAAAAACATGGTAGACCTCAAATGCATCAAAAATAAATTATTTACTAGCAATAGGTACTTATTTTCTCTCCAGTCTACTCCATATACTTATATTATCTCGACCCATAAACTTTATGCATATTGTTTAGCCGCGGCTGAACTGAATGAAATTTATCTTTTGGCATTTAAAAGTTACGTGTTTTACAATTCCACCTAATTTCTAAACAATAATACATTAAATTATTACTCTGAAATACTGGAAAACATGCCTATTTCGACTTTATTTTCTCTAGTGACTTCAATGGTGTTAAAACACGTATTCAAAAATCAGCTTAATAAAGGTTCCGTGCGAATATAGTTCAGGATTACCCCAGATATCATACTATGTTATCAAATATAAAAGGCATCAATTTAAAATTCAGCAAACTGCAATCTATGGTATAGTACGAGTATATATGGTACAGTGAATTTGACAACTTCGACAGGGTGAAACAGTCCATTGCTAATGCTCTGCGTGAAAAAGTAATTAAAAATATGTAATCAAAACGGATAGTAGAAATCACCAGACTATTTATCTTAAATGTATTCCACGCGTAAGTTCTTATCAAGATCCATGGCCTTCCTTAGAACATCTGAGACTGTGACCTCAAGAGTTGCGGCCACACTTTTTTCGCATTTTATCAACGCAGCTCCGCAGGAAAACCTAACTCCGCATCCCACTAATTTATCACAGAATTTATGCTTAAAAAAAATAAAATTTGTAAATACATCTCTTTAATGACATGGATTATTTATATTTCTACGAAGAATAGTAGTTCCATTTCCTCTGTACATCGTTTCTCGTTAAAGCAGCAGTGCGACCAATATTCGACCCTAGAAGGGGAATGTACTATTATGGATTGGTTTGAGGCATACAGGCTGATTTTATTATCGATTTTTTCCTGTCAAGGGTGCTTACTAACTGTAGAACTTCCAGCATCTGACCCAGCACTCTCCAAGCATCTGATTTTTCAGAGCGACTTACTGCATTTTTTTGCATTACTCGCCTTTTGCGCTAGACCTTATTACGCTACAGATAAGTCGCATATATTTAAGACGTACATACGTCAGGTACTGCAGTTTTATACTCCTGCGCAAAAAATCACCCGGGGACAACTGGAATTTACTTTTGCGACGTAGATACTTCACGTCGGTGTCGTCTAATTTAGACTTTGCAGTAAGGTGTAGGAAACCACGATGAAATATCTGTAATATAAAATAGGCGATGGCGCAACTCAAGCTGCACAACACGTTCTTTATATTCCAAATGAAATGCAGCTACAACGACATAAGCGACGCATTCACGATATATAATGATCAAAAACTTGGTGAGAGAAAAGGCTAGGAAATTCGCAGCGCATTCATATCGATCGGAAACAAATTTTGGTGCAATTTAATTGAATGAAATTATAGAAACAAGCCCCACGCGTGTGCTCCAAAAGTATAATATACGAATACGTATAGTAACTAGATATTTCCCGGGGTGGAGTAAATTCAAACTCGAAACTCGATATGGATAAATATTATTACAAAAAGGCACTCCGATTATTCTTTTAAAATGAATAGGACATTTCGATACACATGAATCTGCAGGAAACATAAAAGAGGGTCGTGGACCCCATTTATCGGCGGTATTCACCTCGGCCTATCCCACAAATCTCAGATTAGCAAGTCGGGAAACAAAATATTTTTCCAGTTCTCGGAGAGTTCATTTTGGTTGTAAACAAGCGCGGTCATTTTTATCTTGAAGGTACTTGATTTATAAACCTTCCGTTAAAAGTAACGAAAGCAACAGGAGGGAATCAGTTCACTAACATCGAAGTCTATAATCGATCCGTGATGAATACAGAGATAAGAGAACACACTTGACGAATAGGAAACGTGGCAGATCCTCGATGATCTTGACACCTGCTGGGAAGGCGGCTATAACAGAGAGAGAGAGACATGACCAATTAAGACCAACGGCATTCCCTCGTCTATTTCTCTTAAATAATCTTCTCAGCGCTTAAACCATTCCTCCAACTCATTATTATCATTACGTTTTTTCGAATGGAAAATATCGCAAAAATAGTACACCTATCACCGATTAAATGAAAATTTAAACAATGTAAAATGACAAGATTAAGTAAAATACTGAAGATTAATAAATGATGATCCATCATCTTGACCTCACGCGCGATACGGGAACGTCGCGAGTTTACAAAGTTATTGAATCGCGGTCAGATAAAAATGTTATTGGAAGGCTGGGAGAAGAAATTCATTTCAAGCAAATTTTATTCTTCACATCATCATGGTTGCGATGGGGAAAACTGGGAAATAAAAGAATGCGAGGGCAATGCACGCGTGAACACGGTACCAACTCCTATTTGACGGAAGATCCCAACTGAATCAACACCAGCACAATCCCGCAGATATACTTTTTCCACGGCCTGCAGCGGTAGTGTTAAGACCTTTCAAACATCCAGTCATGAGTCATCTGTTCGGTTATCGGCACTTCCCTGCCCCTCCACGTCAAGTCATGAGCGTATAATTAGGTTTTAAAGCCGTTTGAAAATCTCCGTTTACATACACGGTACACGGAAGTTTCATGTTTTGAAACCCTCGCCTCAACGAGCCGCCATCAAGGCCAAAATGAGAATTTTATTTATAGCCCAGTGAGAGGTAACTAAACTGCTTCAATTGACGACCCCGAGCCAACAAAAGAAAAAACTGAGGGATGTATGTACACACAATCGATTCACCCGGATGATGTTGGATACGCAGGAACGTTCTATGGTGTATACATAATGTTTCAACGTTCCTCCCAGCTGCAGCGAGAAATGCGTTAGCACCATAATGGCCACACCTACGGACATAATGCAAAATATCATCCGCGCAATGGTTGAACATCTCACTTCAATAATAAAAACACACAATTTCACTGCGGCATACTTGAATTCTGTTACACTCCTTACAGACTATCGGATGTATCGCATCACATATCGGATTTATATTAGAAGCATGGCATATGGGCTAGAATTTCAGAATATGATCCACCGGACGGAAAAGATCCCATGAGCAAGCTTCAATCAATCTTGAATCATCATTTAATTTTAAATGCGATTCAGTTATTTCAGAGTACTGTCCACTTTTTTCCTCTGTCTCTCAAAGGTGTCAATGACCCAAAATATCCCAATGATAGAGGCACGGCCTTCATTTCAATCTCGGAGCAGTGCATGTAATTTTACGGGGGATACACATGGAGAAACAAAACATGGACAAACTTCATTCCTAACATGGACATGCGGGTTTGTAACAAGAAAAATCTCAATATGTTAGTGGTCGATTCATCGAGAAAGTCGCACAACAGTGATGAGCGTTCCATGGGCGGGAACACACGCAGGAAAACTCACCAATCACCAAAAACAAATATATAAAATATTTCTTGCATTTTTAATGAAAACTATTTTACAATTCAACACACAAGAGCAAACAATTTCAGTGAAAAACATGTTACCGTTCTTCCTCAATGAATATTTACACTAAATGAGCACAACAAAATCACACGATTGCGATACAGCCGATAAGTTACGCTGATGAGGGTCGCTTTTTGTTATTAATCAACGACAATGAATCGAAACAATTGCACAATATGGAAAATTAATCAATTTATACGTGCAAAAGACAACGACTCATCCTCGTTCAAAGAACTAATCCGAATTAAACCATCAAATTGTATACGGACACATCAGGTAATTTTGGATAGCAAATAGCAACATATGAAGGAGCTAGCATTAGAAGATGGTAAAAATGATCAGTTTCTCCAATGAATGTTACTTAACACGAATAGCAGAATAAACATTTATCTATAAATGAGAGCACACAACTACGCATGACGTTTTTATCCTACCACGCGTTCTTGTCTTCATTTGAATAATATACCAAAAAAAGCTCAACTTAAATGTCAGATAGCAACATTTTGCCAGTTTTCTGAATTCCAATGCCGTCAACTGTCTCCTACCCAGCGAGAATGATTTGAAGATGATCGTTCACTTGAAAACAGGAATGAGACGGAAATCTAAAATAGACTATTCCTAAATCCGCTAATTATTTTTCCTATTCCGGAAATTTCGTAATACCAGAATTTCTCGTCAAATTAGATATTCATATTATTTCATACCTTCGTGGATGCCTATAGAGTTCTGTCCTTAATTATAGGCCATAAAAGATGGTACACTCGGTATGATAGCATCCATATATTTAAGAGCAAGGTTAGATAGTGATTAGAGTTAGTTAGAACACTTTATTTCACTTCTTGATTGTCAAACATTTACGAGCTGTTGGCCACACTGAAGTGTCACCAACACACTCCTAATTCACAAAACGATCAATTTAAATTCAAGCAGAATTCTAGGAAATCACAATAATCACGAAAGACAGAAATGGTACATGAAATTATAGTGGATGCTGTTGTCGTAGAACCAGTTACTACGTCGCTATTGCACCAACTGTTGGGGGAGGAAAAAGCAAAAAATGATATGTACGACACGTCTGAAAATACCACGAACAGAGTGGATGCGGGAATCTGAATCATTTTGAATACCTATGAGTAATTAGAGTCTTCAGTTAAATTTATCCTCACAAATTGACCGTAATTCGACGACTTCCTCGTCCTCTTTTACGTTTCCAGTACATGTGCCCATTTTGCAAAAATTAGTGGGCAGATAGTAATTTCACAGAAACAAAAAGGTACGCTCTCATTAAAAAAATAACAGGAACCTTAGAATAACATATATGTCATCTATATTTTCGTAATTGGAAAGGACCCGACCCTTACCGGAGCTGTGTGTGCAATCGCAAGCAACCCTGGCCGACCAACCCTGAGATTGGGTTCTGACCCTCTTCGCGGTCTGCAGACCCGTCTGGCGTTGTTTCTGCTCTCAACTTCTGCCACAATAGTAAGTATATCGTGCCAACTCCGCCAAATAGTCAGTCTTCATTTGCCTCATTTCCGCAACCTGACTCAAACAACTCTATTTTTATTCTCTCCAAAAACCTCTAAAATCTAGGAACTTAACCAGCAGACCACCAGACTTTTGAAGGTTACACTGCAAGGTTGTAGTTTTACGTGAATAGGATAAAAATAGAAAAGTTGTCACCATTCAAAAGCATCTCAGAACATCATCTTGATACAATTCAATGCGATACAATAATTGAACCACTGGAAAATCCTTGTTAGATACAAATGAGAATGCAACATTATTTTTCTGAATGAAAACGTCTGGCTCGATTACGTATTTAGATTGAATACCGTGCGTGGCTAGCAATAGGATAAAAAAAAACTTTCAAGCAGGGGAGCCGGGGGGGGGGGGGGCTTCGTGATGGTTCAAATAACACAATTACTGCTACACCAAACACAAAAATAAATAAAATACTCTAAAATCTGGATTACATTAAAGCATTATTCAACCCCACATATTTCCTGCTTCCATTTTGTCCAAAATGCATATTCCTTTCTTCCTCTATATCGTCTAATCGATACTCTCCTATCTATCACGATCTTCCACATTGCACTGACATTCTTTGACTGACAGCATCATTTTTACTGCCTTTTTGCATTTCTCCAAAATATGCTAACCATATCAGGGTCCCTGAAGTCATAAAGGAACCCACTGACACTTATGGATTTGGAAAGTCATCCACTGTAAGCGTAAACAATAGAACTTTCATTCTCCTTTGTATCAACGGTTAGCACCTATAACAAGTTATCCAGTGATGACCTCCAAATATCACATTTCATTCGGAAGTGAAATAATTTCGTATGTGGTGTCAGAAGCATTCCTAAAAGATTAAAAACCAGTTAACTCCGATATATCAGCAAATGTCATAAAATCGGATTTGAAAACAACAATAAAGTGATAATTGAACAATCTCTTCCCATCATCAACGAATCGACGCAATAAACGCTATAGTCTTCCTCAACATGTCAACGATAAGTCAAAGACTGGTCTCATACCACACTTCCCACAAAAATGAAACGGAGAGGTGACAGTGTCGCAACACTAAAAAAATAGTTCAAGATAAACTCCGTCGCCAATAACGGCTATGTGGCGCTCTCTTACACGTCAAAGAGTGAAGCCACCGTACGTTATTTCTTAAAAAATACTTCTTATCAGGAGAAGTACGTCATTGAGTATAATACTACTGCGAATTTTAAGGAGCGAATACGACTTATCCCGCAGATCGCGAAGTCTGAAACGATAGCAATATCCCAAGACTGACGTTCAGGGGAGGTGGGAGGGTGCTTCGGCATATCCCGCTCTATGCAAAACGACCCCGAGTGCATATTGAATCTCGGCTCCACTTGTATGAGTCGCAGCTAGCGCAAATACAAGCGGGCAGCGGTCCAACTGTTACACAGGTAACTCGACATAGTCATAGAGGCGAGACAATATAATACGATGATTGTAGAAGAGGAATAAATATCACTGTTATTTGTGAAAACATCATCAGAACATATTTTAAAAACCTTTTATGTCTTCACCACGGTCTAAATTTTTCCTTAAATCCGCCAAGAGGGCAGGTTGTCGATCACCAGTCGTTAGGGCGTCCGGAATTTATTCGCATTAAGTACAATTTTGTTTTATGGTAATTCGAACTGCGGTACGTGATGTTTATACTGTCGTGATCACGCATTATCGAGGAAAAAGGTCTACTTGTATCAGTCTCTTCGGTCGTCAATTCCCCTAACTTCTAAATTTAGCCTGGCCTACCATACTAAAGATAAAACTGTAAGAACATATATCACCATCCACAGTTACTGTAAATATGGTGAGTAATTGTAAGAAATGACTCCTGAAAATCCTATAAGGCGATCATGTATTAAATATCGAAATAATGTGGGAAATATGCGCAAGAAATACACTTGTTGTACGTAAAAAAATTCTTCCTACAAATTACACGTTGCATCATCAATAATTATTTAGTGGAGAAAAAACAACCTTATTAGGATAAAAGAAAAATTCAAGAAAGATCGTTGGTCTCGGGAGCTAATGGGAAGGAAAGATCCGTTAAGAATACTCTGATTGAATAATCATGAGCACTTGAAAATAATTCTATTCCTTGGATCCCAATTACATTTCAACAGCTTAAAATCATGCACAGAGAATGCCTATGCTTCAGCCAGACGAACCCAAATTACTCAAAATGTTTCCCATATTTAGGCAGGTGGTCTTCATCGAATTCACCTCTGTACAAACAATGAATATTACAACGTAGCACAAAAAATCAAGACATTTTTACAACTCCAGTTGGAGAAGTGAGTCCATCATTGTAAATATTTACGATTGGTTTTAAACATTTATGGTGGAAATAAAGTGTAGAACCGGAATACAATCCTTGCATATAGATCGACATGACATAAGATGTAGGAATTGCCCCAGAGTCATATTTCTAAATTGCCCGAAGATTTCTATCTTGAGCTACTTTTCTCGATAAGCCATGGGTGAGGTACACACTAAAGTGATTTCTAAAAGACAAGTATGAGAGACATCCCCAGATACGAAGACAAATCCAGGCCATAGATATGCCTGGCCCGGTCCATCTTCTTATCAGACGAAGTGCACGACTAGGTACAAGGGTACATTCTGGAGATTCACGCTTGGGCATGGGGCGAGCATTTGGTGCATGGGAGCGATACCGTATTTTCAATCCACCAAATACCTTAGTTGACATTACATGAACAGATGACTAGCAATACATAAACACAGTGTTAGAGTCGCATATATTGCCAGGCAGTGAGCCAAACTAACTGAGCAAATGATCGACGCTTTGAAACAGAGGAGAGCGAAATACTCTCTAAAAAATTATAGAAAATTGCACAAAATTAACGGCAGACAGACACTCAAGGTGACAAAAATCACTAAACTATGCGCCTGAAATTTGACTGTATATTGGGAAGCAAGTTCTCAAAATTTGATTTTATATGCACATTTTTCAGAAACTAAGAAAACATTAAATGAGAAATTGCGGAAAATCTAACATTGCGAATGCGCATCACGGCGAAATCGCAGACTGAATAAATTATCTCAAGTTGAACTCTCGAAAAATTGACGAATGAATCGCAAAATGAGCCGTCGCATTAGTTTTCTTTCATCACTGCAATACGGATGAGAAAGCACAACTTTAGTTACCTGCAAAATTTTTTTTCAGTTCACTCTACCATACAGATCCATTAAAAAATGTTTTCCACTATGTCACTTCCAATGGCTAACCACAAAATTATTTTCCCCAAATAGCAAATTGAAAATGAATGCTTGTATTGAGAAGGTTCATCGAAGAGTTCAATTGCTTAGTTTGTGTGGTTCACGAAACGTAGGCTATCCCTCTCCGGAAATCGAGAAAAAACATCGGTAGGGAAAGAAGTTAAAAGAATCGGCGAGTGATATAGCGGATGCAGCACACTCGTATATAAATCCCGAACTACGTCGTCTCCCGGGCTATGGCCAACCCGGAAGAGATAGCCAACCCCCTTTGCCTTGGCTTCACATTGCCTAATGGCGTGGAACTTACACGTCACACACTCCAATAGAAAGATACAGAAGCCGCATGCAACACGGAACATAATTCACAAAAATGAGATGCTAACAGAGAGGCCGCCAATGGTTTCCGTGAAAACGGGTTAATTAAGGCTCCACTCCTTTAGCAACGTTATGTTTTCATCTGCGACAATGTCAATAAAAAGCGCTCACCCTTCGTGAAGAATGTTTAGATCTCGTTGCACTAAACTAATATCAACATTAGAGTTATGGCTGCGCCGCTATGCATTAATTTAAGCGCGTAGTTCATTAGATACGACCAAAGACATGGCAGGCAGGCAAACGATTGCTGCTTTAGGGTAAACGCCGTAACCGCGAGGTAATACTGAGAGCATTAACTCTATGATAATGGAATGGAAAAGAAAAACATAATACGATGAAAGCACAAACAATTTTAAAATTTCGGAACACACCGTTGCGTAAGTGTTGTCGAGGAGTGACAATCTGAGGGTAAACTTGGGGCGTACACGATGAAAAATAACCCAAGGCGTGGAGGAGTACAACCTGACAAAACATGGCTGAAACGTGGCCTACGCCAAATTCGAAGGGCACTCCTACTCCTGGAAAGCACCTTCGGAGAAAGAGAAACAAGGTGAACGGGAGTGCAGATGTTTTGACCGTATCGGGGGAAGCACGCGCATTTCGTGTGTGGGATGCTGCCTTACCATATCCACCGTTACACCACCACCCACGAATCTCCAAGATCGAGGAGAACTCTCAACACCCTTCGGAAAAATGAGTCTCGCCATTCATCCTAGGGCGATCTGTGAAACGTCATCAGCCCCTAAGCCGACGAAAGAAACGTTCTCACTACGCAGCAAATCCAAAAGCCTTCGTTGGCACCCCGCTATCGCGTGTTATGTAAAGCCATTCTACCTAGCAAGTCAAACCGACGTGATAATTTGATTTACGGACTTCCAGCGAAATATATTATCTCCGCTATTTGTCTGGATGAGCCGCGATGTGCGACAGCAAAGTTTATCGCCCATCAAAAATTCTGGTAAAAAATAAAATCAGTAATGAAATATATGTAAAATATATAGCAAGTTGAAACGGGGGTCAACTACGAATCTAGGTGTTACTTCGTAAATATTTCAAGAATATTCTTACAGATGGTGAGTAGACGGGCGATGCAAACTGGAGTTATGATAAAACCAGACGAATGTGTAAACTAGAATAATTAGATCGATCACACATAGTTATGGGCCAAGGAATACAAAACTACCCGTCTTTGAAGTTGTTCGGGGCAAAAAATTTAATTTTTCTATGCCAAGTATTATAACTGCAACCTAAAACCGTAGCCTTTCTGTTGTTCCAATGCTTTGATAGATGATAGCAACAGTTACACTACGTTAGTTGCATTGTATAATTCATAGAAATATGTAATGAACGTAAGTGCATATTGCTCCATTTAAAAGCTACTGAAACAAAAGTTTTGTGGCACTCCGAATATCAATGCATTACATATAACTAATTTATTTGATAGTTGTGTCCATCCAAAAACCTACCTTACCCGGTAGATTACCTAATAATAATACATATGACTATTACACGTAATAATTAGCCGATATTACAGGTTTAACATCATTTTCATAACATTACCGGCGCTTAGATTTTATTCTGGCTGCAATCAACTTGATATATTCAAACACTCAATAATTAACGAAAAAGCCTCCAAGGAAGTGAAATTCAAGCAAGAACGTTCCATTATTACACCAAAATACAAAAATATAAGAATTAACCCCTTGCACGACAATAGTAAGTAATAAACCAGGAAAAAACTATCATCCAAAATGGCATACAATTCGTTGGTATAGTATACCCAATCGAAAAATTGGAGTACTGCGACTTGCAAATATTGTGGGTTAAATGTGGGGTTCTCAATTCATGACGAGGTATAGTTCAGGAAATGAAGTTTCCTTCTACATCTAGAGAAACCACAACATAGAATACAAATTTGAATACCCAGATAAAAAGGTAATTCCCTACAAGTTCACATATCTATATATGTATACGTCTGTATTTTCCTTCTCCTAAGACAACAAAAGTTCATAAATCCCTGAAATAACATGTGAAAAGGCCAACGAACGGCTACTTGCCAACTTTGTGGATAACAGGCCGAATGGTAAGCTGATTTCCAGACCGAGACTTCTCCCTTTCTAATCACCAATGCTTATTAATTTAGCTAATTTAATTGACACCCACATTCTGTTTCCCTAAATGACCAGGCAACGATTTTAAATAAACAGCTTATGACTCATTGCTTCAACGAAGTGACCTTAGAACGCAATAATTGTAAGAAATATGGTATTCTCAAGGCCAAAAGTTTAAAGAAATGCACGCTACGTGAGACCAGTCATACAAGCCCCGAACTGATCGCACGATAGAGACATACCCTTCACCTCAGCGGAAGTGCTCGTAGTGCTTTTTAAGAAGGAAGGGAGACAGTTACGTGATCTCCCTCACACGTTCTAAACCTGCCGTGGCGTCCTCCGATCTGTATATCGAAAGGATTGTACAGATGCAACCCATAAGTTAACGATCAAGGAATACTCACGGATCGTTCGGTAGAGGAACAATCAAATTAACTTTTAATGGTGCAGTCTACCCGTATAGAAATTTAAGATGGACGACTTTTGTTGCGAGATTCCCAACGCGTAGCATTAGTTTCCAAAAAAGGTATGGCCAACGAAATATGTCTGGAAGAAACTGGCTTGGCGGATTACAAAATAAATGCAACATTTCAAGGGAGATCATTTGGGAGAAATAGAGAAAACTCTCCCGCATTTCGGGCTGTGAGATTGTTAGATGACGCCTCAATACATAGTACATTTAAAACTATAGAACAATACCCATTTTTCATATCTTGATACGAGTTCAAGACATTGACACAAGAAAATGTATTGAAGCATTTGGTAACACAATTTATCACTAAACTACAACCTCTTAATTTTACAATCTTGAGTGATCGAAAACAAATAGCTATGAGACAATCGTGCACACGTTTAAGGCAAAATACATTATAAAGGGACGGTTTCTTTAGATGGATTTGTTTTTCCAAAATGTACAATGGAGGGAACATAGCTGTCATTTTCAGAACAACTCACTTAAGTATACACACCAATTTAATTGTCATCTGACATGAAGTGGATGCAGTTCAGATTTTTTCAAGCCTATCCCTTCTAACTAATACGAACATGAGTATCTTAATTTGAACGCATTTCCCATAGTAGGGGTGGAAAACAAAGTTTTCGCGCCAAGAAGACACCGGCTTCTCGCAACCGGAAAGATTCGCTAATGTAATCAAATTTCCCTGAAAAGACTGTGGGACACATATTCCATGATGGAACGTTTTCGATGACACCGGAAAATATAACAAATGAAATGAAAAATAGGAATGATAAATCTTACCGAACAAAGTTGTCTAAAAACACGCCCACGGGAAAAAATGGATATTTACAACAAAAATCAAAGTCAAGAAATGAATACATAGTCAACACACAATCACCGAATGAAAAAGGATAATTATAAATTGACTCAATTGCTATTTGATTTCAAGACGGAAAACGCGCCATTTCTTTTCAAGATTTGGTAAAAGGGTAAATAAAATGAAATTGCCTGTTTGTATTTTTACGTGTCAGTCAGAATTCATGCGGGGAAAGTTAAAACCTTTGCCTATAAGACTACCACACAAAGGTGCGACACAACAACGGAGACGACGATATGTACATGAAAAGGCTAACTTAATATAAATTAATATTAATACAGTCCATAAAGCGAAATTTCAAATTAAAATTGAACCTAACTACAATCAATTAATAACTTCAACGAACAAAAGCACTGACGCCATTCCGATGTCTACATAATCGCAAAAGAACCTCATAATAAGGCCAGTGAAAAAACCATTCACCACTTCCGTGCAAAGAAGATAACACAGGAATAATCTGGTACAATTAGGAAGCTGGTACCAAAGATAATTTGAATTGCACATCAGAGTACATTGAAAAGACAAAAAAATGACCGTTGAAACCACAGCTGTACGCTGAAAACGCGAATAAAGTCGCACACATCCAAAGCAATAGGAATTAATTTGAAACCAAATAGATGATTTACCTGATAAAGAGAGATGACCAAGTAGCATTTAGTAACCCTAGACGAATGCTTACACGTATACAGTCAATCGATGAACTACGCATTTGAAATCATGATAATCAGTTCTAAAAGATATTTTGGACGATTCTTCGTAACGATCATTGTTGACAGACAATGATCACCATGACAAATAAAGAATTGAAATGCGGTGTTACCTCCGAAAAGAGATCACATCCAGGAACGCAGTAAAATTCAACACAGTAATTCGTTATATTCAAGTGACAGAACAGAATAACTGATACATCTACGATATTATAACAAATTCAAACTTACCACCCAAAACATCTTCTGCAGTGGATTTTGAATGCGGTATCATTTTACTCGAAGGTAACTCTTCACAGTCTACTATGCGAATCTAGCACTAACTTCAGAACAGTCTCAGATTCACTCGTCTGCACAACTGACGCTTTGTTTTGGTTAAATGACAACAAGAACATACGTCACCATCACTGCTTCTCCTACTACTGCCAGCTACGGGAATTCCACTGAAACTTCATTGAAAGGAGTAAGAATTAAAATATAAATTTTGCAGTAGTTTTATTTGCTGGTTCTTCTTGTGATATCATAATTTATTTTAAAATTTAAAAAAGATGCTTACAACTTTATTTTAAGCACTGGAATAACAATTACAAAATACACCAATTTTAAACAAAATGGCTCCTACTATTTAAAAAAGGTATTTAAAATAACTACGAATTTCTCCCAGGATATGAAATGAAATAAAAATGCAATTTATATCAAATAAAGAAAGTTCATTAATAATTATGAATCGTTAAATAAATTAATTAGGAAATAATTTTTTGTATAGATGGCAGTACTTAACTTGCAGTAAAACAGCTGATCGCGTCGTTAGAAACCTGTAGGCATTTTATGCTAAGGAAGACTATTTTGAAAACAATAGGCAAGTTTGATACAATGTTTCACTGTATTACCATGAATATGAACAAAGTAGTGTATTAACTTATGCTTATTCACATTTTTGACGGGGAAAGTATACTGATTACACTCTGCCTACTGGACGGACAATAGTTGAATACAACTCTTAAATTTGGATTATATGTTGAATTTCAAGATAAAAGTCATTGTTTATTCTTTTAATTTCCCTTAATAATACTTCATAAGCGCATATTCATTGTTGCCAACAGAACTATCTTCGTAGCTATTGTTTTCTGAGTGAACATATGTGAGAAATAAGGTCACTCTTAAGGAATAACTATGAACGGTGATGGTTTCATTGCTTCACATTTGTTTAACTTCTTTCTTCTCTTAGGTAATTTTTAATATAATAATGTACACAATTACTCGACGTTTTTATTGCTCGGTCTTAATTTACACTTAACAATCAACTAATGGTGTCATTTTCAAGTATGCTGGTATTTTGTTTTTAGGTTGGTTATCTATGTCTATCCTGTAAATTCAATAAAAAAGTTATGTGTGTGTTTACATTTCTAATTGTGTGCCCATCAACTAATCATTAATTTTAGGGATGCAAGTTTATTAGTTTTAGAGTTGAATGCCAAATAATGATTAATGCAACGCATTTAATAAATTAAAGGCTACCGGATTTGATATGATAATGAAGATTCCTGGAAGTGGGTCCGGAAATGGCTATTACGGTCACGAATCAGTTATTTCCTATATTTCTGATGCTTCAGAATTAGGAAATCCCACTGATGATTTGGATTCTCCCACAACCGATGGAGATTTCTCGGAATATATGTGGATGGAAAATGAGGAGGAATTCGATAAGGAGGTAACAAAATAATTTTTATCATACAGAGGCGATAATTTAAATTCTTAAATTTTACATAATTGTCAACATTTAGCTTACTTAAAACTGTGAATGCTAAATTATCCATTATAACTTAAACATTTTAGGTAATGCAGCAGCTGGAAGAGGAAGCCCTGATGGAGCAGTGTATTGAAGCAATGTTGGAAGATGAGAGAGAAATGGATGGCATGCAAAACGGAAGTGGTAACACCAATGGCACTTCAGAAAATTGCCACTACCCTACTTCCCAAGAAAATGGGGTGACTGTCAACAAGTAAATAAGATTTTAAGTTAAGATAGCGCATTAAGGTATCCATATGCATTTGCACGATTGCAATGTCAATGGTGATATTTTATCTGCATTTGGTCAATTTCACCCCTGTATCTTAAAGTTTCTTAGTACACTCGTAGTTAGTGTTTAGTAAAGAGTTATCATCACGTCAGTTTTTGTTCGCCTATTTGTGTATCAACAGCGAAATTAAATGCATGGATTCGACATCCATATTTGTCAGTAGCGAGTAAATGCATATCAAAAATGCTATTCAGTATATAAGCATACTGAAAAGACAATGCTTTCTAGTCACCCTGTTTTTTTCTGTGGATTTGGTGTCTTAAGTATGATTGATAATTGTCGAAGGAAAGTGGATTCATTAGGTGAGTTTTGTGGACCAAATTTTTGTTGTAAAGTAAAAAGGATGCATAGAATCAGTGGTGTCATTGTGGATATTAATTTATATTGTAGGCTAACTCTGAATGAATCAGAGTAGGTAGAGCATTAAAGCAGTGAATAGAACTCCTCTCCCTTTTAATTACCAAATCCAGTTCAAACATGAAAGTTTTTATGGACTACAATCCTTCCAGTATAGGTAGTGCTTCAGTCATTACTGCTACTAATGTTAGATAATAACCGTAAATGTAGTAACTATTATGTTAAAGAGTCATGAAAACAACTATAAAGTGTGAGGTTACTACTACTACTAGTGTGAGTTCTACAGAAGTATTGATATCCAAAGCATTCCATTTCTATTTTATCAGCTGATTTCCACCATAACTATTATGATGAATGCAGTAGTGTTAACATTAATCTTCACAAAATTGGGAAGAGAACAAAAACAATTAAAGATTAATCAAAGAACAAGGATCTCTAAAAATTGTGAGTGAGATGGGATCAAGATTAAATGGATTTATTCTATAGATCATTCAATTATTATAACATTTATAAGCTAAGTGCATTAAAGCAAAATTTACTGGCCATAAAGTCAAATCAAAATATCTTCTAAAGCCTTTTGATAAACATGTCTTTCTGGTTGCCAAATGTAATTTGAATGGAAAAAAATCATGGAAAAGAAATGTATTATATGCCATTAATTTTGGTAATCTTTGTTTGATTTCATTGAGGATATTGTGGACATAAACACTTATTATCCATGATTAATTTTGCAAGGCAGTATGGTGCTTTGTCAGTAGTCTTCATAAATTATAAGAATACTTCATCTAATTGGTTTTGCTGGTATCCCTAAATTTAGGATTATAATAAATAAAGCGAATTACATTTTATGGATCTACTCCTTTGAAAAGTATGATAATTATTGGTGAAAAAATTAGATTAGAATTGCTTAAATGATGAATATTAATTATTTGGTTTAAGTAGTTATTAGTAGAGCCAATAAATAGCTATGGTCATTTGCATTTATTATTTAACCTGCAATTTACTGGATCTTGTGTTTCCTCTTTTCTTTGGAAATAATGATAATAAGAGGGCTTCCCCAGCATTATATTTGGCATGAACTTATTTTTAAAAATGCTATAATCAATCCTGGAAGGAACAAGAACATTAGTTTAAGAAAAAGAGTTCCACTGCAGCTTAGTATGTCACCCTCTCAATTTATCTACAATGACTTAATTTAAGTGTGGAAGAGAGAAACTCTGAAATTTAAATATTTAAAAAATGGTAAATAAAATATTATTTGCTGATGACCTTTAGTGATTCCAAAGATAGAGACTGAGAAATCCACTTCAAAAACCAAATTAATGAATTTCTAAGAAAAGTATCCTAATATCCCAACAAGTAAAAATAACAATGTGATGAAGAAAGGATTAACTCACACTTAGATTACTTTGGAACAGATATCATTGATAATAAATATTATAATAGAGAAACAAAATTACGTTACTTTGAACATAGACGTGAAAGCAATAATAGCCTTCTGAATAGCAAAACAAAAAAGACAAATTTCTATTAAGTAGTAGAGACACTAGCTATTAATTATGGCATTACAAGATTGGTCCATTATTGCAAAATACAAGTGGCTTAAATGCATTTCTTTACTTTGTAAGTTTGGGTGATCTTTTAATCCGTTAAATCCTGAGCATTCTCAATAGTTCTATGCACATAAAAATTGTAATAAACTCATGTCATGAGAGGCAGAGCACTCCAGCTTATTCAGGCTCAAGGAAAAATAAAATGAATTCTATTTTCTGTTTAATCCAGTCTTCACTTCTGTATTTTTTGTTAATTTTATCACTGAGGTTATTATTGAGTATTATTATTTATAGTCAATTTGTGAGATGCATGCCAAAGAGTCTCATTCATTTTAAGAATTTAGAAAAGTATAGATATTATGTGAATTCTCTGAAAATGCATAAAATGATTTGCTCTTCCTTAGTTTGTCAACTAATCCATAGCAAGGCAATAA
Source organism: Hetaerina titia (assembly GCA_037158775.1). NCBI lineage: Eukaryota > Metazoa > Arthropoda > Insecta > Odonata > Calopterygidae > Hetaerina > Hetaerina titia. Next base: position 38,114,650 of record CM073772.1, on the reverse strand, counting down.
TTTCCACTCTAATGTCATGCTGCCCTCATTATTCATTTAAAATACCTTAATGTATGGTATGTGTAAGCAAATACTGATAAAACAATAATTTCAAATTAACTTGGTCATAATTGACATTTTAACATTTGTATTAAATGAATTTTAGTTTGTAATTTTTTGTATTTGTAAACACTAACAGTGTATGTAACATGAAATATTTGTTAGGGATCATGTCAAACCTTTTTATAGATTAACTGCCATATAACTAACATTATAGGTCAACTTCCTGAGATGAGATCACTTCTCAATGTCACCATGCTATCCCTTGAGTTATTATCATAAAAACTTTCGTCAACAGAAGACCTAGAATAGAGGGACCTGATTCCTGTGTAAATGGTAGTTAAGGTCAAAAAAACCCAGTTACTTAGTATATAATTTGAATGCCAGGAGAACAACCCATGACTAAACTGTACATGTTCACTGTCAGTTATCATGATTAACACTCACTTCATCAAGAAGGCAGATGATTAATGGGATATTGCCTATTTTCAGCTCTCCATCAGATATCTGTCAGAACATGGAAAATTTGAGGGTCCAGGATGATTTGGCCAGACAGGTTGGTAGTTTGTCCTTTAGGTTATCAAATGTATTGAAAATTGATTGGTTGAAAATAATACTTTTATTAAATAACATATTCCACTTTTGTACAGAGCACTCTCAACCCAAATGCCGCAGAATTTGTGCCACAAAGGAGATCTGCCACAATGGTGCATGGCTCGAAAACAACATAAAACGCATGCAAAGTCGAAATACTTCACATAACCGTCTCATTTGATAGGCTGTGAAGAGTCTCTGGAGAGAAGATTAGTCATTGTGAATATTCCACCTGCCCCTGTGCATGTGTTCCAAGTGCGAGAGAACAAGTGTGATTGTGTGTGCCTGGTGTGTGGATTTGGATGCTTGCACATTTTCATGAAGCGCTCTCATGGACTCGTTAAAGAGACTTAAGCTGCAGTATTCTTCATATATTGTTGAAATTCAATTTTTTGGCAAGTCAATGAACTCATTACACATATATTAAAGCAGTGTCCATACATAGATTATTTGGAATGTTCTTTTTTAAGCGGTTGGCAAATTGGGAAAGTGGACTAGTGTAGGAGGGAGCAGGAACCTTTAGATCTGCTGCCAACTTTTCATTTTACTCATTGTTGTCACAAGCAAGAGTAATTAATGAGTTGGTCAAGTCAAATAAATACTGTCGAAAATTTAGTTGTAGGCATTATAAGGATTTATTTTTCAAAAAAATATATGTATATTTTTTTCTAGTTTTTATTTCTTTTTTTATAGGCGAATTTGTTCATTTTGCATTTTCTCCTTATTTTTTTACCAATCGCTGAAGCATATGAGTTCAAAGGAGTGACATTGAATGATTTAATTATGAATGCAACATGTGAATGTGCCAAACGACTGTCATATTTGTACACCATTTTCTTAGGTTTCATAATTTTATGTATTTTGCTTGCAATCTCAAATGTACCAAAATGGTAAAAGGATAACTCATGGATGGCAGCTCTAAAGAAGACAAAAGTTTTCAAATAGTTATATGTAGAAGTCTTAATTCATCGACACTCACAAACACCTTCATACAATTGAGTGGCTATTATAAAATATGCCTGAGTGTGCATGTAAATTGACAGAAATGTTATTTACTGATTTTAGGGCCTATTAAAAGTTGTTGAAGTTAGTAAGAAATAATTCTCAAAAAAAAAGGACTACATTTAAGTATTGAAATGTTTTCTTTTTAGATTTTTACAAGTCTAGTTTGTTTGTGAAGTAAGACTTTTTACTGGAAAAATAATTTTCTCGTTCCTCAGAAATGAGCTTTACAATTATGTGGCGGATTGTTTTATTCTTCAATATTCTTGGATAACAGTAAGTCCACTCATGTGTCTGACATGATTGTGACTCAAAGATAATCACATACCCCATATTTGAAAGTTGTAGTTTGGAGTGTATTTTTTATCAGAAACCTAAGTAATGATAAACTTATAAGGATAGCAATTGAAATTCATTTTAGTTTTACACAAATCCTTAGTGGTTTGCAGAAAAAGACTCGCATATGGAAAAAAAATTTCATTTTTACATTTCTTTAATTATACAACAATGACAAGGCACAAAGTGGTAATAAACCAGTTTATTTTATTGATAGTCATAGAATGTTAATTGATTGACACTTTAATTTACAAGAGTGGATTTGGTTGCTTTTGGTTGTTGTTTAAAATAAAATGGTGTAACATTCTTTCTGATGTCAACTATGCATTTAAATTGTTTTTTGCCAGTGATCAGAAAACCTTATCTCTGAAATGTTATATTGAGAGAATTTGGTGGAGGATTGAAATAAATAAGTTTTTAACTTATTTAAGTCAAAAACATGTGTTTATTTACAAATAATCCTTTCCCCAATTGGACTGGGCTGGGAACCTTGCCAGTTTCTTGGATATTTAAAATGGTATTTGCAAGGAATTAGAAAAAATTCATGGCATTACATTCTCTAAATAATTGGTAAGATTTAGGGTCAAAAAGCACGAAGTAATCCAGTGTGCTCAGGTGCCACATTAGAAGAACAGAAAATCACACTTTCACTTGCATAATGGCAAATGTGTTTTTGTGTAGTCCGAGGGAAAATAAGTGAATGTTTTCTCTTTTCCATCTCTTCTGAACAATGATCATGATAGCTATTATGTTAAATGATCAGTTATTTGAAACCTAGCATGCATTAGTGTCTAAAGATTTATACGTACTGAGAGTTGTGTGAAAGTAAAAAACCTTGGGTACATCAACATGGAAACTTTATCATCTGAAAAAGAACGAAATAAGCACTCCAATTTTGAATTCGCCAAGAATATCCAACATTTTTTGCAATGAGGAAGTCATGAAGTGAAATGCTATTGGTTTTATCCAGGATATTTAAAGCAATGTTTATTTTATACCTTGGACCTTGAGGGTTTCGAAACCAAAAATATTCACTGATTCAGGAAGTCTTGAACTTGGAAGATAAAGGGAAACAATTCAAAACTAATGCCAAAGCCTTCATTTGGAAACTAAGAAGTGCTGAGACTCAAGAAAAAGTTTCAAGTGTGGTAAAAAGAAAAAATCATGAGTTTCAAGGTAATCCTAACTCCTAAGGCTCAAGGTGAGAATGAGATGAGTATTCTATTTTAATTGACTTAATTAACACAAATATTATAAATTCTACTTCAATTGTTAGTATAACAACCAGTTACTGAGTATAAAGCTTAAAATGACATATTGTGATCTTAATTTTTGATAAATTTACCTAGAGGTAAAAGACGTGACATTTTGGCACCCAGGGGAAGAGTGGGCTTGACAACTGAGACATTAATGATACCTGTGCCTCAGCTAAGTTTTAAATTAATGAAAATCTGAACCCAAGAAAAAAAAACCGCAGTTATCAACCCAAAGGTCAGTTCAATGGGTGAGTGTAAAGCTCACCTAGTACTAAGCCTAATGGTATGTGAAATTCACACATCAGGGTAGGGGGGGTCAGTTCCCTTCCCTGGGCCACCTATGGGGTCCCAGGAAATTCTGGTGCCTGAAAATTCACTGAGCTAGGGTAAAGCTGAGAGTACCCAGAGGCATCCCCATGAATTGAACCTGGAGTTTCTGGTCAGTAGCCAATACTCTACCTACTAGGGACCTAGTCCCCTAGCCAAGAACAGAGAGAGTAAATAGGAAATCTCATAATCTTTGTTCAATTTATCTGTATGGTACAAGGATGGATATGCATACATGAATGAATCTGATGTATATTATAATTGAATGACATTCTTTAAGTCAGTGATGAAATACTTAAAAGAATACTCATGGTATAGCAATAATACTGTGAAAAGTGTGCAGGTGTTAAAGGCAGGCCAGCGAGCAGAGATTTCGGCAACTATCCAAGGGGACATTTATTCAAATGGTAGTGTTGCCCTCTGTAAAAATGCAGGTGCTGTATTTTTCTGGATTCCAATACCTTTATTAGAAATGGCATATGGCCCTGGGTAGGAAGCTGCCCTTCATATCCTGAATGTCTGAATTTCATAAGTACATTAAGGTTGGTACAAGGTCAGCTCTAAGTCTGCGTGTGAAAAACAACTGTAGCAAATATAGGTTAATTATGTTTGAACCATACTGTTTCAGTGGAGTAAATATTAATTTAATGGTAAATGAAACTAGATTTTCATTTAGTGAGTTCAAAGCTATTGTAATATTGGAAAGTTTTCATAATAAGTTCAATTCCAGATATCAAAATCAATTTTTCATTTAACTTCATGAATTTTTGGAGCATTTTCTATAACTAAATAGTTGTTTACAAATGATCCTTAGCTAAATGAATAATTTAGGAAAATAGGAAAATATGAATGTAGGTGAAATTAAATTGTTATCGTGGCTGATAATTTTAATATAAGTTTTTATTGGGAAAGATTTTTATTTTTGCAGGAAAACTCTTACAATATTTTAGTGATCATGCTTTGCTGTTAATTGAAGTGTGACCTGATCAACTATTTATATTTTAAAATAATGAACCAAAATTATTAGTGCCCAAACTGGAGCATGTGGATACAAATGAATTAATGACTCCTGATGTGTTAATACATAACTTACAGGTTATCCACAGGTAGATGGTTGAGTTTGGGTTTTCTAACAAGATAGTTCCCTCAACAGTTATACTAACTTGTTAGCACATTGAAAACAGGGCAGGATTATTTCTAAGCTTCAGTTTTGCTTGTGAAACTATGACAACGGTTGACCAGCAGTGTGTTATAACCATTAGGAAAGAACACCACTCATTATAAGAGAACTGCTAAAGCTAGTAGACTTTCTTACTATATCCTTCATTACTTCAAAAAGTTAACAAATGCCTTATGCAATCAAAGTTGTTATAGGTAGGTTTTGTAAGGCTGGTCCATCATTAAAAAAAATTAAACTATGTGGACTATTGGTACTTGCAATGTGAAATTGAGGAAAAATGTTGGTGAATGAAATTAATGGGAATGGTTTGGCATTGTATTTAAGAGTTGAAAATAGTGTCCAAGATAATCAGGATTTAGTAGGCAGGCTGGATTCTGAATGAAGTTTGGTATTCATAGTTTGTTATTGCTGCTTATTATCCATCAGTGGATGATGAAATTGAAAGCTTGAAGGGTTAGCCCAAGGGAAAATTGGAAGGTTTGAAATAGGTATGACTCAGTTAAAGTGTAATGATAAGACCTGAATGGTTAGGTTGGTGTGAGAGAGGAGCACTCTTCTGAAAAAGTACTGTGGTCCAGCCTGGAAAACTTGTGTGTGTGTGTGGCAATAAGAAAAGGGTTATCTGTCCTAAATAGTTGGCTGAAGCTTAATGTTTTCATTTGTATACATGGAAAAGGGGTAATTACAGAAGTAATGCTGACTTTGTTGCAAGTGATAAGAAGTTAACAGCATTAAGAAAGGGTGCAATAACAGCATCAGGTACTAGAACAGACCAATAGAGAAAGTGTCTTGTGAGTAAGATTACAGGACATAAGAAATTGAGAGTATAAGTTTCAAAGCTGAAAGACAAAAGTGTAATTTTCAGTGTGAATACATGCTTAAGATTGAGATGAACTTCAATCTGACAGAATGGGAAAAATATATTGAAAATGGAAGTGTAATGCTTTAAAGGGTTTGAAAGAACCTATTTTTGAATAGGCAAAAAAAAAATATATATATATATATATATATATATATATATATATATATATATATATATATATATATATATATATATATATACACACACATACATGGTCATTTTTTGCATGCCTTAACATCCGTTTATTTTTAAGGGTATCAGACTAGCATCCACTTAGACTTAGTTAAGTAGTTAAGCCTATTTCTAGCAGTCAGAACATCATTTGTTATCAGAACTTCATATATTCAACACATGTTTTAGAAGATGCAATAAAAAAGTAGATATAAGAAATGGCAGTAGATTACAAGAAAAGAGGATATAGAAAGAAATAAATATGAAAGAGTAATTGAAATCATTTCTGTGGAGGGTGCTACAATATGGATCAGAATCATGAACTATTGGAATAGCAGACCAGAAGATGATAGATGGCTTCAAAACATAGTGCTGGATGTTGATGCTGTCTAATGGATAGATAAAGGGAGGAATAGAGATTTGTACAAGATAACTTAATGTGAAAGTCAATAAGGAGCACTACATGGGAAAGAAAAACCAGATAGATTGGAACACCTTGAGATATGAAGGAATTTTGGAATGTAATGAACAAAATATATAGGAAAGGTCTCCCAAAGACGATGAGTAGGGAAATATTATGCCATGAATAAAGTGGGATGAGAGATGGGATAAAGGGTGAAATAAGTTCTTAGAGTTTAAGACTGGTGGCTTTGAACAGAGGATAATTGAGGCCTACATTAATGTGCATCAATCTTTGGAATTATATTGATAAGTGAAGAGCATCAAAGGTCTGAGAAAAGAAAGCTGTGTAACCTTCAAAAACGAGATTGAAATCTGTTTTTCTTTATAATAGATATGAAAAACAGACAAATAACCAGACTCAAGAAGAACACATACACTCATAGCAATATGAATAATATTACAGCATTAAAAATATTGTTATTCAGTTTTGGAAATGTGAAGGTGATAGCCCTGATATAGGTTTTAATTTTGGATGTGCAAAGTTACTGCTGTTTTTCATGCGAGTACAGAACTGAAGAAAAAAAATGCTTCATTATTGCCAGTGGCCAACAAAGGAAGACATCTATATTGGGATGATAAATATCATTTGCCAGCCTACTGTGTACTCTAAAAGTGTAGCCTCAGCAATTACATATCAAAGTTAATTACCAAATATTTTTGTCAATAAAGCAGATCATTTGGAGTCATAAATTTTTTCTACGATAGCAATTTCTAAAGAGCAGTAATGTAATAGTCAAAAGAGGGAATATTTGTATGCCACAAATAAGACAGTCCACGACCATTTAGGTTTTGAGAGTAGCTTGAAGGAGTCTAAGGCAATGCCATGGACATCATTTATAAAACCTTGAGAAGTTTTCAGGGAGAGAAGAAGGCTAAGAACTGCATTTAGTGTTTTGGTGAATTTCTTTAAAGCTGCAGAGACTCATTGTTCACTTAGAATACTCTTTTTGGATGCAAATTTTTATTATTTTCCAAAACATCTTGATAACAGAAGTGCTAAACATATTGCTTGCCTATAACAGGAAATCTCAGCAATGGAAAATTGCAAGAATAACGAAACTCAAAAACACAACAAGATCACACCTTGCCATCAAAGAGGGATGATACTCAGGAAGACATGAGAAATCAGCTGTAATTTAGATTTGTTAACTTTTCATGTACCATACTGCAACTTATCAGAAAATTAAAACTTTTAAATCATTTTAATGCATGTCACTTACTTCCATCTCAATATCTTCAAAAGTTAGATTGGAAATCAGTGCAAACAATACTATCATGTGCCCCTTTCAAATCACTGAGAAATAAGAAATTAAAATTTTGTCAACTGCTGTAATTTTGTGAGCACATGCTTCTAATCCGTCTAATCTAATGGCTGAAAGACATCTTTTAATTGCCTCTTGGCCTTTGGAATTGCGACACTAAGGTGGAACTTATTGAAAAAAGTTCTTCATAAACTATAACTCTTTTGAGTCCATTAGGACTTGTCTGGAGTGCCTAAGCATATTTTTTCTTATATGTAACATGACATAGTAGTAGTTTTTATGGGAGGCGACCGACAGCTAAGGTGATTTGTGCCATTAGGGATGGATGGGAAAGGAAGGGTGGAGAGAAACCCTGCATCGGCATTAGCCTACTCTTGTCAAAAAGTGCCAAGGGGTCCGTAGTTTAACATCCCATCTGACGGACATCGTGCTGACTCAAAATGCTCTCCACAAACCCTCCTCAAGTAGGGATCGGGATACCACTGAAAAATATTTGTCTCCAGGATTTGAACCAGGGCCCTCTCGGTTGCAAGCCTGTACGTTAGCCACCACACCATCCCGATCCCCATAGTATGACATGAGTGATATAATTTTCATTACAGAAATTTTGCACTACTTTAGGAATGTATTAATTAATAGAATTATGTTGTTAAAAAAATTGAAATACTATTGGTTTCTCCACTAATTAAATTAGAGAGATCAAGTTTAAACCAAATATCAGTAAATCACAATGAATGAATTTTCTAATTATGATTACCGATCATATGAATATGCAATACTATATTTGCATTTGTGCAGCAAAATTAATTTGGATATGCAAAATCAATAAATAAAAAGCAATGGAGATTCTCCTAATTACTGTTCCACAATTAAATACGTCAACTTTCTGGATTGCCATCAAACTCAACTTATTACAAAGTTCATTTAACCTGACAGCATTTCAGCCAGTCATTTTATAAACCATTGTTTCCAGATATCTAGCATAAAAATACAAAATGATAAAATTAATTTGATTCTACCTGGTTACATGAAACTACTGCTGAGTATACAATCAAGAGCATACTGAAATTGGTATCCACCTAAATCAATATAGAAGTGATTCTGTGTAAAACTTAAGTTCTTTAGGAAATCTTTTCATAGAAAATAAATTCAAGAGATCTCACCAGCTCATCCACAGTTGATAAAACTTCGTACAAGATGTTCAAATATCAAATAAAAAAGACTGCTCATAAAGTAGTACATTGGTATGCAGTTAAAACTACAGTACGTTCGATTATTTTACTAAATGCTTACAAAAAATTACCTATCTACCTACATCTTACCTTGATAGCTTGAGGGTGCAGTTTAAAATCCAAGTGATGCTTATTGACAGTTCGAGTTTCTCCCGAGCTCTGTGATCCTCTGGATACCATATTATCCTGGAAAATATCAAGAAGCATTAGAAAAGTAAATAGACTTCAATCCTGATGCACAAATTTTATTTACTCACATACTTTCCTTCAAAGGATGAGCTCTCCCTTACCTATAATTCACTTAGATCCGTATTCAAACCGTGCAATTTGAAGCTGCAGTCATGTAGGTATTACAGCCATTAATGTGTCGTTTCTCACTTAAATTAGTGTAAAATGTCTAATGGAAAAATATTTTAGGGCAGCCTTTAAAATAACTTGCTACACATAATCCAGAAACACGTGATTTGGCTATACGATCTCCGTCGGCATTTCCACTAGAGCAAGGTGTACGATTTAAAAATGTTTGAAGACAACTTTTAAAATAATTAAATGCACAAAGTATGTTGAAGGCCATAGTTATACTGTAACCAGATTTGTTATGAGGGCACAACTGATAACTATAAGCACTATCCTTTATTCTTCATAAGGTTATTAAAACGTGAACATATGTAACCTATACAAAACGTTCCGGGCCATGAACCTAAGGATAATAAAAACGGATAACAAATGCAAATACTTGCCATTCAAGCTACTCCTGTAATATTATTAAAATAAATAATCATAAATCTTATTAACATATACACCTATCACCAAGAGTTAGTATGAAGGAAAAGTCAATATTTGCACGATCCATTAAAAGCGCATAAGTATATTTTCTAAAATGGCGCTTTCACGGATAGTTTCACAACGAATTTCGTTAATGTTTTGCTTTTTCTACAGGCGCCTGCATGATGTGAACTTTCACGCCTCCGAATATATAAGAAATAATCTTATTTAACTAGTTACCTTAAAAGTTTTACAATGGCGCATAGTGATTCCGTTACTACATTTATTAGCGAAACAAAAGTAAGTACATGTAAACTACCGCAATTATAAGTGCCAAGGCATATTTCAATATTATTAAATGTTAGCAATGTGATTGAAAGTGTGTTCATAGGTCTTGAATGCCTTGTGAAATGTTTGTGTTTAAAGGTATGGTAGTAGCAATAGCACTTTTAATATTTAAATAAAGCATTTAATATTTTAAATAGACTATATTTAATGTAACACATATGACGACTGCAGTTATGTTATTTTGAGTATTGCATTTTTACTGTCCTGCAAAATTAAAAGAACAGATTCCTTATAATTTTCGGGTTTTGTGATAACTTCTTGTTGTAAAAATGTTCAAATGACTAATTTTTCATATTGCGATGTCTATGTAATATTTACATATGATAAGTGTTACTTGAGACACTTAAGTCATCTTGTCATACATTTTCAAATTAGTACTTTCTTTAATACAATTGTGCGATGAATGACATTCCTCCCTTTTATAGATCCTCGCAAACCACGGCATAATTTCCCTTTTGATGCTTTCTGTAACATAGATTGAACGGTTAGAAGATTGAAAAGATATATTAGGATGGCTTTAAAATTCTCCTTCATCCATTAATCCTCAACCCTTTGAACGCCACTAGATTTAATATTAGGACTTGCCAATCAGGGGTTTGAAGTAGTGTTTTGCGATTTTATTACTGTAAATAGTGTGCCCACCACACAGCAAGCACGGAATTTGTTTTGGTTTGGGAATAGTTCTTTTTTTCCTTTATGCTCAGGAAATGTTGAATGTTTTATATTACACTTTCTAATATATAATGATCAATGGGCGTGCGTGTTTATAAAGAACAAGTTTACATATGTACCTAGAATGAGTTACTGTATTTTATTGCATAAAAGGTGCTCATTTTATCGCAAGTAATGGCTTAAAATACATTAAATGTTATCAAGCAGTTTTTACATGAGTTTCGATTCCTCAAAAGGATCGATTATTACCGTATTCCTTTTCTGATTGATTACAAATATATTAACTTCAAATTGAAAATGTTCGAAAACACTGATGTATTATTATTAATCCACTGTCAATACTATTGTTAAATAAACGAAACTATTTATATGGAATGTAAAAGCTAAAATATTGGAATTTTTCTACAAAAATTCGCTGGTGAATAGGGATGCATAATATGCCCACATATGTTGGGCGGTAAGATACCTAAATTGAATAGTTATGCACCAAAATTAATACACATTAAAAGTATCCTTACATTTAGATGATAACAAAATTATAAAATATACATCAAAATACACTGGTGTATTGAAGTAATTTTTGGGACAATTAACTATTAGATCACATGCATTTACAATGTCATTGTTCTTTATGAATTTTAAAATTAATTGTTGATGTCTCACTGTATTTATCTCTTAGGGAAAAGGAATGATTGCAGTAAAAGACATAAAAAAGGGAGAGATTATAATGCAAGAAAAACCAATAGTCTGCTGTCAGTTTTCCTGGAATGCTGCCTACAAGTATCTTGCATGTGATAATTGTTTAAGGTAACATTAAAAATTTCCCTGCATCATACTTTATGAATTATTTAATGGTAAAATACATTTGTACACACATATTTATTCTAATGGCCTGCTTTGAGAATAGAGGAGTTGCAGTTACTAGAAGTATTATCCAAAACTTCATATTGTGTTACTCAAAAAACCTGAAAAGTATTCAATTTTTATTACAAATTTTTAAGGTCCTTAGAAACAACCGAAGAAAATGTTCGTCGTCTAACTGGAAACTCCAATATAAATCTTCCCTTCCCAGAGTGTTGTCCAACCGTAAAAGAGAATCATACAAAGTGCTTTGCATGTGGGGTGAGTACTTTACTAATTATAACTTGTAGCAATCCTGATGGCAATGCAGTATAATTTTCAAGTTGAACATTTTAATACTAACGAGTTTCAGAAGTGTCTTATTCAAGCATTCAGATTCTTCTGCAAAAAGAACAATTGCCAATTGTGGTGTCAAAGATACTTTCCTCTTGTATGATGTAAACAATTGATGTGGATTCACTCTGATTAGATTGTTAATTTCAGTGGAATCAAAATGTCAGTAACATTTTTAAATAATCGTAATTTGGATTTTGTACACTCTTTCAAATTGGGGTTGGGGGAGGAAGTGGAGACCATAAATTCTCCAAGAGATTAAATGGCCACTATCTTTTACCAACCCATCTTTGGGATTGTGGTTACTGAAATTCTGGTCATAGTAGGAAAAAAAATTTTAAAAGTTTAATTATACAATATCTCAATGGTGCGAAAACGTTCATAAAATTCAAATATTCGATGGGAACATTACATTAATGTCAGTTTTAATTATCTAATGACTCTATTTACATACTTACAGTAGCCATTATCTTAAAAACTAAAAATCAACTTATTATTCTATTTGGACACTAGAATTCAAATTTACTTAAGCAGTGCTACAGATGAAATTGTTTCAATTATTAATTATTTCAATTTAGTAGGATCTTTCAGTAGTTCAGATTATATAAAATTACTTTTTGATAATTTTTTTATTGTGTAATAACAAGTAAAATTTCCCTTTCTGTAACAATTATAATTATATTTTTAAATTAAATTTTGACTAATATTCCATCTCTCCACTTTGGTTACTTCCACAGCCTCAATTTAAATAATTGCTTGATAAAATGTTTAATATCTCTTGATGAAATCATCCTCTTAGCTCCTGAAGACTGGCTGATATGCAGGAGAAATTTTGAGATAGAAAAATGTTCCCAACACAGCCAGTCTCAGCAGTCATCAAGCGTGCATATGCACTGCCTGAAATAAACTGTTTCTAAAGTCAATTGGAAAAACATATAGAAAAATATTGTCATTTTTCATGCAAATATATGCTGCCATTCCTTAATTTTTCAGTAGGATAATAATAATATATAATTGTGGAAAGTCATAATAATTATGTGCATTTAAATGATGAAGATTCACTTAAATTAGTTATACTACTTTTTCAAGTAACTTACCATGTAATTCTTTTTAAATGTTTCTTTTGCAACATAAGCTTCATTGAAAATCAATGCTCAATCAGTTTCATTCTTTTAAATTTGTACATAACCAGATTGTAGGTAATGCTTCACATGTAGCCTTTTCTCTCAGAAATACTATTGCTCTTGCTTTGGAGGGTTAAAGCTATTATTATATACTGTACTTTAATCATACGTAATACTTTGACTAATCGCTCACATTTCAACCTCTCTCGCTCCATCTTTTGCACTTCCTTGCTCTGTGTGCTTTCCTAACTATTCCCTTGTCCCCAATGACTTACTTAATTCTCTCTCTTAGGGGGAACTGAATTGAAAGAGGATTCATCTGGATGTCCTCTATCACTGCTTATAAAGGTAAATGAAAGAAGATGCTCAGTCCTGAGGATCTTCTTTCATTTGCTTGTAACCTCTGCTATCTCTTATCTCATTGAGTGTTCCCTTCCTCCTTATCCTTCAATTTTTCCCATATGACTCTTATCAGCAAGCAATTTCAGCATAAAATATGCTTTAGCCAAGATGTCTTTCATTCTTTGATTTCTCTCATTTCCCTTCTCCTATAATTTATTGCCTTCTTTTTGAGCATTAACTATTAATGATTTTACAATGTTTAATTATGTGAACTAAACCTGTCTGCCCTCTTTAAATTTTCAAATAAATTAAATAAACTTCATGTCCAAAATGGACATGAATATATCATTGATGCCTTAAAGTAATTAGGAAAATGTCCTCTAAAGGTTCAGTATTGCAGTAAGGAGTGCCAAGAGCAAGCATGGAAGCAATACCATATGACTTTGTGTGTTGGCACCTGTGAGGAAAGTCCTTCACACCCGCTAAATATACTTAATGAAGCATGGAAGTAAGTTGGTATTACGAAAAGCATCCATTGCAACTGTACATTTTGAAACTTATGATTTAATCACCCTTAGTATTGCTTGTTTTAAGATCAAATATTTTTCAGGCAAATGCATTATCCACCAGAAACGACAAGCATTATGCTTCTTGCCCGAATCATAGCAGCTGTCAGGCAGGCAGAAGATAAAAATGGGGCTATGAATGTTTTCATGCAGGTAAAATAAAATTAAGTTACTCTTGAGGGGCACATCCAGTGCTTGATATAAAATTTCAGCACTACGCCCAGTAATGTACTATTTACATTCATGTAAGCCCATATAACTGCTTTGGTAAACCAATGATTAATTTTTTAAACAAAATATAATATTAAGATATATTATTGACTACTAATGATAAATGTCATCATTGAGATTAAACATTGGTAAAGTGATTGAAGAAGGTATGTTAATAAGAGACATTCATTATATGTCTTTCACCAGATTAAAAATTTTACTTTCTAGTTTTGCCATCGAACTGTAAATGAAGTGGAAGAAATAGCACACAAGCTTCTGGGAGAACATATTTCAAATCAATTGGAAGTACTGAGAGAACTTACTGCAAAGGCATTATATTCTGATGATGTTCATCATGTAAGTTTTGTACTACATAATTACTTTAAAGACTGATGCTGATTTAACTGATTCTACTTGCTGGCTATTTGATAAAAAGTTGTCCTGATGAGCAGTAAATGTATGGGTGCCGCTAGGTTGTATTTAAGGGATGATTTTGGATGATCATGTTCACAGTGAATGTATAAAACTATCTTGAGTCATATTCATATTAAGGGCATTGAAAACATTGGTACCTAGTGCATTACTTGTTAATACTTATTATGGCTTTTTCCATGTCCATCAATTGGATTGAAACTTTAGGGCAACTCCTTTGGTGTCAAATCTGTTTTTCAGTAAAGAAAGCTTTCAGAAAAATATCATTGCAAGTGACTCCGTTAAAAGATGCTGTCTTGACATCTCCCACAGTTTCTTGGAACTAATGAATGCTTTTAATTGCTATTTTTAGTGGCTCACTCCACAAGGGTTTGGTGCCTTATTTGCTCTGGTTGGTACCAACGGCCAAGGTATTGGTTCTAGCCCATTATCTCGATGGGTAAACAATGTAGCTGATCTCAGTTTAAGTGAAGACCAAAGATCAGCTGTTGACTCATTCATTGATCAGCTATATGTGGATATAGAAGCTGGTAAGCTTTAGATGCTTTCACATTTCTTTCCTGGAAATGTTTAAAAATACATTACAATATAATGAATACTCCTGTAGTAAAAAATTTGTCATGCTTTGTAAAATGTATCCACCTAATATGAATCAAAACCTAAATGGCGTTAAGTAGAAATTTTCCATAAAAAAGGGCTATAATTTCTGATCAATAAGGCATTCATTGTAATAATGATTTTAAACAAATATTTCAAGTGTAATGTTTAGAATTTGGCTACAACACACAGTTGTTCTATTTAATGAGAAAATCTAGTAGTATGTTCAGTTATATTTTGGGTTAACATTTTACTTGAATTTATCTCAGTGAAAGTCTACGAAACACTAAAAATCTGCAAGAAATGCTGAACGAGATAGGAAAAATATAGCAATTTGTTGATGTTTGCCCGATTGTTAATGATCTGAATGTTACATCTCCTATTATAGTCTCTTCCTCATTATAGTGGATACATTTTTTGTGTTTTTAATTTAATGAACATGAACTTCCACAAAGTTGAACCTGAAACAATAGAAAGCATTATCATGCTGTCTCTAAATTTATGCCTAACCATAATATGATCAAACTGATATCTTTCTGGATCCCCAGGCATTTCTTCTTCCTGAACCATAACTCCTCCTTGTCTCTATCTCTTCCTTTGCCCCATCATTATCAAATGTTTACTTCCAGGGAACACCTGCAATTATTTCCATGAATAGATCATCTACCCTGTCAACTTCTTCCTCCCTATTATCTCCACTGTCCTTGCAGATCACACAGCCCTAAAATATCCATTTTTCCTCTCCATTTCCCACTATATATTTTCTAATTTTCCTGTCCTCATTATTGTCCTAACATTCCAAATCCCTGTCCTAACTGGTTTTAGTCCTGTTCTGCCTTCTGGTCAGGCATTTCTTGCTTTGCTTTCATGGGATGACAACCACAGGAGCCTTGCCTGTGCAAGGCTTCTGTTGTGTGCAGTGCTTCTGCTCACTGCAGGTTGAGTCCAGTAGTTGCCCGGACTCATTCTCAGATTTATATCATTGTCATATGGATAATCAATTGAGGTGGCTTTCTTTTGCCTTCCTCAATATTATTTTTAACATGAAACCATCACAGAAATGGTTGCCCTGCTAGGATGAAATGCTAAGCAACTGCCTCACAACATTTTGTCTGGTTCCTACCCTTCAACCTAGCTGGCATGGGTGACCCTACCAGTAATACTCCAACTAGTACAGCTCTAGGAGTCATCACAATTCAAAGTCCCTTCCACCATGTCAAGGTTGTAGTCCATGAGGCAGGAATTTACCTATGTCTTGATGCAGTAAATAATACTACTTTAGAGAAATAGGGAAAAAGAGAAGTTAATGATTAGTAAGGAAGCTTAATTTGTCGTTCAACCTCATCCCTCCAACCAAAGATTTCAATTGGTTGGCAAGAATGCTCATACAATATAATGGCATCTTTCTAAGGGCAGTGGTTTTGTATTTTGTGTGTTAATAGTTTAAGAAGACTTGGAATAAATTACCTTCTGCCATTTCAGTTTCTGGAGGATTTCTTGATGCAGAAGGTTCTGGACTCTATCTTCTTCAAAGCTCTTGTAACCATGATTGTGAGCCTAATGCAGAGCAGACATTTCCATTAGGGGATTCATGCTTGGTGCTGAAAGCCAAGCGAGACATTGCTCAAGGTGAAGAAGTGTGTGTTAGCTACTTGGACGAGTGTGCTCTCAGTCGAAGCCGATATTCACGCCAGAAAATTTTAAGGTATGAGGATCATTGGTGTTAATTTTTAATGTGAACATTTCTGATGTTCCAAAAAGTTAATCATAAAATTTTCTTTTTTTTTATAGGGAGAATTACCTGTTTATCTGTCGGTGTTCTAAGTGTCTGTCTCAGGCCGATGATGCAAATGAAACTAGTAGTGAAGAAGAGGATGCATTTGATGATGATGACTGAGTGATATCTTGTACAATGTTTTATAATAATAACTGTAAAAGATAAATAAAATAATTTTATTGTCTTTTAAAAACATAAAATTCATAAACAATACCAGTATGAATCATAATAACTTGCATTTGATGTGCCACCATGAGCTTCTTCCACACCTGAAAAAAATAAACCACTTTATATAGCCATCATAAAGTTAATATTTCTTGCAAAATTGTTTGGCTACACAAATAATGACAAACGAGAAATCTCTAATTTTAGGTTGGCATCAATATTTTATTTATGACATGCATAAATATTATAATATTTTATTATAAGTTCTACTAAGAGCCTACATGAATTGCTCCTAAGACAAATTATACTAGGGAGGGGAAAAACCAGATGAATATCAGAGTGACTCTGCCACATTTCCTCTTAAACATATAGTGTATCTCAAGATTAGCAATTATTGATAGTTTTTAGTGAACTCTAGATTAGCACAGATTACACGGGAAGCTGTTTATAAAAAACATGTTTTCTTAAATCCCCATTAAAACGAACACTAGCTATTTCATTCCCACCTTGCAGTGAACTAAGTATTAAATGTATAAGGAATCAAGCACAAGTAAATAAATATCCCAACACTAATATTTTTCAAAGCCACTCACTACTTGTTATTACTGATGACATTGTGCAATCCTTTTAACTTTGCAATTAACTCAAATCTTATATCTATCATAATAAGAAATTTGTTGCAATTTTCCACAATTAAAACTTTATTTCGACCATGGTTTCGATACACTGCGTCATCATCAGGTCTGCATCATCTGGTCACATCTGATGATGATACAGTGTATCGAAACCATGGTTGAAATAAAGTTTTAACTGTGGAAAATTGCAACAAAGTTCTTATTATGTCTTGATTCCACAACATCACGCCTGACTCTTCACTTATATCTATCAGTTTAGTCAGATCATGGATATTAGTATATCAATCAGGAAAATATCTAGAATGATTTATTGCACATTTTTGTCCATGATTTTCAAAGCATGTATATCATCATACAGTAATAATATATATTGAGCATTTTCACTGGCTGACATCTATGACTGCGTTAGTTTGTTCCCCTTAACATGGCCATCATTGGCTAAAGGTTAAACATGCATGAATTGTTGTTTGAAGAGAGTCTTGTGCAATGAGGAAAATTTTGAGCTTGGGGAAGAGATGGAAATATGATGGAGCCAAATAAGGTGGGTGTGGCAACAATTCATGTTATTCAAATTCGCATTTGTTAGTTCACGTACTTTTTCCATGGCCACAGCATGTGTGTGAGCGTGCATTGTCTTGATGAAAGATGACTGTCTTCCTTGCTAAACCTGGCCTTTTTTTACATATCTTTTACTGAAGTTGGTCCCAGAGGTTAGCATAGTATTGTCCAGTAATTGTTTGACCAGTGGGAAGATAATCTTATCAGCAGAATCCCTTTTGCATCCCAGAAAACTGAAGCCATCACCTTTCTGGTGACCATATTGCCTTTGCTTTCTTTGGTGGTGGTGAATCAACATGTTTCCACTGCTTTTACTGCTGTTTTGTCTCTGGGGTATAGTAGTGGAGCCAAGTTTATTCTGTGGTCACAAACCGGTGCAGAAAATCTTGTTGGTTGTTCTTAAAATGAGTCAAACATTGTTTGGAAATTTCCATTCTGATGTTTCTGTAATCCTCCGTTGTGGCACCCATCTAGCAGATGATTTTCCCTTATCCAATTCCATTGTTAAAATGTGATATGCCCACTCAGATGACACCCGTGTAGCTTCAGCAATTTGATGTCCATGAAAACCATTTGATGTCCTCAGGTAATAATTCAAATGAAATTTGTGAGTTTGTTGAAAGCTCAGGAGTTCCATTGCTAAGTTTTAGTTTTCTGCAATGGAGTAGATTGTGTGTTTCATTTCTGCCTCTGTTGGTCTTGCTCTATCCAGGGCTGGGGTGTTTGAATCTTTGTCATTTTCATTTTTAAAAATTCCAATGTTAAGGTCAAAGAAAGGCTTTTTGGATTTATGCAAAATAAAAAAAATATAAGAAGTGTATATTAGGACAATTAAAACTTGTAAGGCCACTGAAAGTAGACCACATCTTGATGTATTTTACATTCCAAAAGCAAGGTATGCTAAGTAAGCAAGCCATGATAAGTACTCTAGCAGTCCAAGAAAAAGAACCTGGCAAAGATGAATCAGCAGACCATGTCATTTCAGGAGAGTGATGCAATTGATCACTATGAAAAATATGTTACTCAACTTTTTTAAAATATTCAAAACTTTTTTTCAATTCTGCAGTAACAGTGGAGAATACTTATGCTGGGAACTAATGGTGATCTAGTGGCATTCAAATTCATTCCTAGTATTGTATTAGTGACTGAATGAGTGAATCTATTCTCAAAATATCAATACTGATTACACTAATTCCTTCGATAGTTTTTGCTGACAAGGATACTGGCCATCAAAAGTAAGATCACTATTGGGGTTATATTCGGGTCAAAGTGGGTCGCGTTGGTCCAGTGGGTAGAGCGTTGGACTACTGACTGGAGGGTCCTGGGTTCGAATCCCGGGCGAGGCACTCTGGGCACCTGCAGCTCCACCCAAACTAGTTGATTTTTCAGGTACCAGATCTTCCTGGGAAACCATAACCGGCACAGGGAAAGGAACTAGCCCCCCTACCCCCTACGATGTGTGAATATTCACACGCCGTCGGGCTTGGCACAAGTGTGAGCTCTACCATCACCTATTAAACCGACCTTTGGGTTGATTACTATGCTATATTTGGGTCAAAATTAGTCTAGTGTGTATTAACCTCTGCCTCACACACTCGTGGTGGCTTAGAGGGTTCAAACATTGAAAATAGGGAGAGAACATTTCTGCATTAATGTACATGTAAATTACGAGTCAATGTAACCATTGGCAAATATGTTAGCAATAACAAATTGAGTAGCTTCATGTATGATGTGGTGGATGTCGAACATAATGAATAACTGATCGTAGCACTTTTCCACTTGATAAAATATATTTTACGACTGAGTTTCAATGAATTACACAATCATCAGGTCTGACTTGATGATGTAATACATTGAAACCCGGTCATAAAATAAATTTTATCAAGTGGAAAAGTGGTACGATCAGTTATTCATTATGAAAGCAATAATTTGGACAGTGAATTGAACAATGTTCTTTTTACTTAGTAGTTTATCAACTGCAATTTTTTTCAACCATTGTTTTTAATGAGTGTGACCAACTAAGGGAACTGATGAGAGATACCTCATTAACCATATAGGTGGCAGTCACCCAGGAAGTAAATGATAAACCATATTCCAGAGTGTATAGTAACGTAATGATATACGTTTGAATGTTCATTTTTCTCACCTCAACTTGTAGCCATTTCTGCTTTGGTTGGAGAAAGATTTATGAGTTTATTGCTGCTTTCTGCCAGTTCTGAAATTGACACTCTTCCACGCTGCCTCACAAATTTTGCCACAGCTTCCAACTCCTGGGATGATATGTATATAAACTTTCCTCGATCATCAATGACACCTGAAGAGAAAGAAAAATACCATATACTAAATCGAAATTTTAAGAAATGCAATAAGAAAAGCTAAAGTACATTTAACTGTTTAAACTTAAGTAGCATGATAATCTTTGTCATTTTTAGCAATATTATTATGGAGCCAAGCTGCATTGCTTTCAATCAGCCATATGTCATGGGTGTCTGAAGTTGAAGCTTTACTTTTTGTTTTTCTTTCCTTTGTCACCTCATTTTCTTCACATTCTTTACTTTATTTCATGAGTGAGTTGATTTCACAGCATGTAAATTTGCATAATTTATTAATCTCAAATGGAACTATTGTTCTAAACATAGCAATACTCTATTTGGTAAGGTAATCTACCGGTTAAGGTAGGTTTTTGGATGGACAAAACTACTAAATAAATATTTTGTGACTCCTAACAACTCTTGTTGCATGGTAGAAAAAATTTCAATAGATGTCTTTCTCAAACAATATCACCTCATCAGCACTGTCTCCGATCTAGCTATTCTTACTTTGTTCCATTTCAATTACACATTCCTGGTCCATAAAAATAAGTAAAACCATCAGCAATGTGGTCAATATCTATCCAATCCTAAAATTACAATTTACATTTCTTGGGATTATCTATACTTTGATACATTTTCTAGAAACTAGAGATAATTTGAAGTCTGAAATCAGTATTTTACTCTAAATAAACCTTACAGCTGGCCATAACACAAACCAGATATTATTTTTCAGGCTTTTGGTTTTCAAATAGGCACTTTCCCATGCATGTGAAAGAGTCTACGTGATGTATCTTATGTTGTACTCTTTTATTATTTCCATCAATAAAAACCAACTAGATGAAATAAAATAAATATATTCATTTAAAAAATCTTAAGACTGTCAGATAGGTACAAAATGGAAGGAGAAAATAATGCAAAAAACTTTTTTTTGCCATTAGTGTCATGGAATGGAATGAAGATGGGAAGAATTGCATAATTATCCAAATGAGTATTACGAGTTTCCCACTTCAATATAAACAGAAACTATTATAGTTTTTCCTGCACTTGGTAATAAACTGATTCTCATACCAATTCACTACAATTTCACTCAAACACAACCACTTGTATTCATATTTACATCGTAAAACTATCAAGCATTTCAAGATCCTTGGCTTCTTATTTTTCTCTATACTCCAACTTGCTGGTATCTGCTGAATCGGGACATCCTAAAACTGTCAGTATTATCTTGAAATCCTTAAGCCCCACAATAATGCATTTATTCAATGGCCATGAAAAATAGCAAAAAGGCTATTTGTAGTGGATGACACTATACCCAATAAATAAACAATATTGCATAATAAATAACAATAACAAAAGTAATTAAATGATGAATATACAATTCAAAGACAGTATATGAAAACAAGGAGACCACTTAGCAAGGGCTTAATCGCATAAATGGCATTAAGAGGAAATAAGAGAAGAGGTCCATGGAATCTGGCCAGGGCATTAAATATAGTGGAGATATGATAGACTAGGGAATGCTGTGATATGGATACATGGAACTTAGGCAAGAGTGGAAGACTAGGGTTTGCATGTAAGTTGAGGTGGAACTCAGATTGAAAAGGGAGGAAGAAGGTTGTGATGTTGCTAATTAACTTCATATGAGATTGTCAACAACATTGGGAGAGGTGGGGGAAGTTCTAAGGATGAAACGAATTCATGGGTTGAATTTCTGTGGTGCAATGGCAATAAAGAAATTAATAGGATGGCTGAGTATCTCTTTCGTTGAGGGGCATGAATTTGACCAAATTGATGCAGAGTATTTTAAAATGGGGCGGACAAAACCAAAAAATAAACTTCTAAGAGCAGGAAGATCCTCAATATTGGCATGAAAAGCAGATGTCAATTACACCCATCACTTTATTAATAATTTTTTTGATATGCAGGTGGGATTTAGTTTCTCATAAAAATATCACACCTAAATTGCAGTGGAATTTAATGAAGGGGATAAGGTTTTGTGAGAGAGTGCACAAATGCTTAAAGGGTTTGCATTTTAATGAAAAGGTCATCACAGCTGATTTTGAAGGGTTGATACTTAGTTATTTTGAGCACCATACCATTAGTGGAAATGAGAGCTAATTGAAAGGATTATGAATCAAAGGGGCCATCAATCTGTTTGAGAATTTTGCACTCATCAGCATAAAGCAAAACGTTAAGGGATCAAGGACGCTCCCCTGTTGTACTCCAGAAGATACCCTGGCAGGTGACTTGAAGAAGTGCCATCGATTATCACCCGCTGAAAGTGGTAGAAAATAGAAATAGTTTCCATGAACATTGTTATATAGCTTATGGATGATAGGGGAGTGATTAATGGAATCAAAGGCTTTAGAGAGAACTATATAACAAACATTGAGATGAGAATTAAATTCAAAGGAGTTTATTATACAATGGTGTAACACAGCAAGGTTAATAAGATTACCAGGAAGAAAATCATCCTGATTGGGAGAGATGCCAGGGAGATTAAATTGAATAGGGAGATAATGGATGATATGCTAAAATATCATATATAGAATGGGTAATAATGGAGACTGGAAGGTAATTATCAAGTTTGCTTATGGAGCCAGATTTTAATAATAGAGTTACATAAAAAATTTTCCATTGAGAAGGGAAGGAGCCACTGTAGAAAAAGCTATCAAACAGAAGGGAGATAGGCATGTAGACTGTAGTAGCTGTGCAGTTGAATAAAAGCAAACTCACATTGTCAGAGACTGGATTTTAAAAGGGTAGCCTGGCTAATGATTCAACACCCACAGGTGTTGAATCATTAGTCAGACTTCAGCTGATCAGCAGCTTCCATACATGTGCATCTACATTTTTCACTCCAAGGGGGTGAACTATGTCTTTCATTTAATCTTGGTAGCCATCTTATTGTATAACCACATGAAGGTATAAGGTATATTTGCGAATTAAACAATTTAGTCAGGGTGGTCACAAAAATGAAGACAATATTCCAGGATATTTTATTCCATGTTTTCCAGACTAAAATTTGCAATTTTTCCTTGTTACTTTTTTCTGCATTTAACAATATAGATAAGACACAGAATGAGGTATATGGGACATAAGGGTAATCTGCAGCAGAACTGCAATCACAGCTAATTTACTGGTAAATAATAAAAAAATTGTCACTATAATCATACAAAAATTCAAGGACATAACATTTTTCAGGCATTGGCCATGCTGTAAGTCCTGCTGCATTAACATTGGACTAGAATATCTCAATCCTTTACTCTGAAAAAATTAAAAGCACAATCTACTATCAATATCTAGTATATCATTGTTTGGCCTTCTTCCATAGTCCTTCTCGTTGTCATTTGTACCATGTGCCACTTTCAACATAAAACTTAATATTTTTTTCATTTTGCTCTCTAATGTAATATACAAGGTGTGTTCAATAAATGACCAAAATATTTTTATAAAGACCTTATTGCTCATTTTTCAATGTTATTACCAGTTCAATTCAAACCAATTCCCTCTACTGGCAGAATGTTGGTCTAAACATTTTCTCTATCCTTGAAGTCTGGTTTTCCCACATTTCAGGCCTCTTCCTGTTTAAAGCCTTACTCAAAAGCCTGATAGGTTTCTATGTGCACCACATGACCATGCTTAAATTCTTAATGGACAGTCAAATAATGACATAGTTACATGTGATCTTAACATGTAATCTATGATGAATGCATGCATGCCGTTGATTAAGGAGAATCCTTCTCCAACCACTGCAATTATTGCATCTGGGTTTCCACAGCAATGTCATACCACAGCTCATCTCTTGTTCTGACGCTAAAAGAGTTTTAATTACCATTTCACCTACAAGGAGTTCTGACAGACTTAAATATGGTTTTCTTTCAGATTGTCAGCCAAGACACATGAGAAAATTTTCACCTTGTAAATAATCTGATTGACAGCTTGTGACCATGCCCACTACAGCAAGAATAGTTCAAAGACTAAGTATTATAGCAGAACAGACCAAATCAATTTGTTGTACAAAAAATGCAGGAATGTACGAGGTTTGTTCAAAACATAATGAGAATTTTAATTTTTCGGACAATAATATTTATTTATTCTTATACATTGATGTTGTCACCTTCAAAGTAGTCCCCATTGGAGATTATGCACTTGTGCCAGCGCTTCTTCCAATCCCCGAAACACTTCTCAAACTCGATCTTTGAGGTAGTCTTTAGTCTTTCAGCAATGCGCTTTTAATGTCATCTACGGCTATAAAACGACAGCCCTTCAAGGTTCTCTTAATTTTTGGAAATAGGAAAAAGTCACACGGAGCCATGTCTGGCAAATATGGAGCCTGGGGCATCAATACAGTATTGTTTGTGGCCAAAAATTCAGGAACAAGCAATGAGGTAGGAGCTGGTGCATTATCGTGGTGCAAAAGCCATGAATTGTTTTTCCACAGATCCGGGCATTTTTTTCGGATCGCTTCACACAAACGGCGTTGAACTTGTAGGTAGTACTTCTTATTGACCGTTTGACCTGGCTGCAGGAGTTCATGATGCACTATGCCATTAAAATCGAAGAACACAGTGAGCATAACCTTCACATTCAACCGCACTTGTTGAGCCTTTTTTGGTCTTGGCGAGCCAGAATACCTCCACTGGGATGATTGAGCCTAAATTTCTATGTCATATCCATAAACCCATGTTTCGTCACCTGTTATATTATGTTATAGTTAATTCTGCATCGTCGTTTACGTACTTCATTTAGTGACTCCTGAGCAACTTCCATTCGCTGTTGTTTTTGTTCAAAATTCAACAATTTTGGAACGAATTTTGCTGCCATGCATTTCCTACCAAAAAAATTGGAAATAATGTCAAGACATGATCCAATCGATATGCCAACATCATCAGCGACCTCTCTAATTGTGATTCGGCGATCGTTCATAACCATTTATTTTACTTTTTCCACGTTTTCATCGATTGTTGATGTGCTGGTTTGTCCAGGGCGGTCGTCATCTTCAAGGTCTTCACGGCCTTCTTGGAAATGCTTATACCACTTGTAAACTCTTGATTTACTCATGGCAGACTCACCATAGGCCTTTGTTAACATTTCACACACTTTATTTAATTTTTTATGCAAAATTTGATACGAATTCTTTGATCCATTTCTTTTAACAAACGAAAATTGCAGAGCTCATAAAACACATCTTCCCTTAGTGGCTGTCACAGGCAAAGTCCACAATGAAAACAGCTGAAAGTTTTATCATACTTCAGGGGCATGTATACCAACATAATAAAAAAAAGTTTGACAATTGGACTCTCCAAGCCCGAGAAATGAAAAAATTCTCATTATGTTTTGAACACACCTCGTACACTCAAAAGCCACCGTATGGTTGATGGTTTACAGGCTATTAAAAAAATTCTTTCTTATTCACAAATCTCATACATTTGATGATTCAATATAGAATGTTTCACATAAGCTCTGTAATTAAAGAAATAATTTCTTTCCAACGACATACCTTTACTCATCTTCCAAATTTGGAAGCCCCTTCTTCATTAGTCCCCAAAGGATTCAATGCACTTGTCCCACATTTTTGGAAGAAGGTGAGAGCATGGCTAATCTAGGCATGCACATACAATTGGTCTACATCAGTGACTTGCTCAATGCTCAAGAAAAGAACAAAATTAAGAAGATAGATCCTTCAAAGGGACCTCCTTGCATTCAGGGACCTGAGATCGATCACTGATCCTATTGGTTGGCCTTCAGGAATAAGATTGGCTACTAGCCCTGTTAGCAGGATTTTGAGAAGTCTGCTCAATTTCAAGGTTGTTGTATTGTGTTGTTCCAGGAGG
Source organism: Hetaerina titia (assembly GCA_037158775.1). NCBI lineage: Eukaryota > Metazoa > Arthropoda > Insecta > Odonata > Calopterygidae > Hetaerina > Hetaerina titia. Next base: position 38,088,393 of record CM073772.1, on the reverse strand, counting down.
AAGAGCAAAGAAAAATGGGCTAATACCTAATGAATCTAAAACTCAGAAGCTAAATTTCCTTTAACTCTGTGTTAAATCAGAAAGGGTAAATAATAACAAGCTAATGGTTAATTGATTTTTATTAATGATCTCAAATATGTTGGCCCCAATAATTTACCATACAAAACCATGGCTATATACTTATGGATGGGAGTCGTGACTTTCCATATTTACCATCCCCTGGACCACTCCAGCAAAGTTCCACTGTCATTGTGCATCGGTGAATATAAACATGGATGTGCATGGACAAATAAAAGAAGCTTTCATAGACCATTCACTCTCTGTCTCTGTGCGGCTCTGTTGTTTGATGTCTTTCTGTTACTTTTGCTAACCATCAGAGCCTCTAAATCTACACCATCCCTGCATTTACAGCCTATTAAAAAAGCCTTCCGAATTTAAGCCACTCCTAAAAATAAATTAACTTATTCTGAAAGTATTTTAGAATGAGTACTCTTTTCTAACCCTTTATACCTGATATGCAATCCTAATTGAGCAACAATTAGCTCCTAAGGCCACTCAGGTCATAAAAATGTGTAATACATATTTCAATGATATGAAACTTTTGAAAATTAGATAAGTGACCCAATAGAAATTGCAAGATGGGTAAAATTTTTCACTTAAATGCTCCTTTGGTGACATGCATAAATATGCTTGCTCTGAGGGAATTTCAAAGAATTATGCATCTTGTTACATGTATTTGTATATATAGAAGATTTAAAATGGCTCACCTGTGAGACTTCCTTCTGCCTGAAGTTGCTGTATTCTCTCAATGACCGCTTGAGTCTTCATTTTGAAATGGGCAGCCAAATCTTCCAACACTACCACTTTCATTTCCTAGGAAGAAACAAGAATTAAAAAGATAAATTCAATGGTTACAGCCTCTGCTTTGTGAAAACTCATAATTGCTGAATAAGTACACTTGGTATTTTTTTACAAAAACTTCATTACACTAGTAACATTTTAAATGAATAGGTGACATCATCAGATAACTTTATTCTTGCTGTCTCCAGATCATCACAAAACCAATAAAAAATAATCGTTGAAAGAAGTGATCTAAAATTGCTTCATGTTCTATTTTTTATAACTATATGCTGTTGTGTGGAATAAATACTACTTGAAATTTTTCCCGAACGTTCTGCATATTAATCTTTTGTTAATCCCATATACTATATATAGAAAAGGTTTGGTCCACCAAAGTCTAAAAAAGACTAATTTACAGAATCATGGACTTTAATTTGAAAAACATCAAAGGCATGCTCAAATTATTTTCTCAAATATACTCTGGTCAGAGAAAATATTTCACTCATTTTTATGTACATAAAAACATTTGCACTGAAGAGTGATTGAGCATTTGAAGTAATTTTCAAATGTCACTTTGTCCATTACATGATTTCTCTGCAAAGGTAACTTTAACAATGATACATTAAAAAAGGGATTTGTAGACTCCTATAGAATCAAGATTTATGGAAAAATGGTAGGCACAGACAATAGCACAGCTATCTTCTAATAATTATTATTATATAAAGCATGTTGTAATTAGGAATTTGTCCTGGTGGCAACGGACCAGTCTGATCACTGGTCACTCTTACAAAGCACATACCTGTACATACATACACAGAAAGAACAGATATGACATAAAATGCTGTTATATACAATGTCACTTTTAGATTATCAACCGCTCTTTTACCATCACACAAAGATTCGGTTTACACCATACGAGTACACACTACACACCATCCATCACCCCACTCTATCTAGAATCACCCATTCTTCAATTTCATATATCGTTCAAAATCACTCACCGTTAACCCATCATTCACTTTCGCAATACAAATCCTCATTCTGCCCACATCACATACATACACTATTTTAATAAGTACAATAGCATAATGTGGTTCACAAATCAATCCCCAAAAACACAGCCTATAACCAGGAAATGGTGCCATTCAAATTTATTAATATTCTAAAGAGTAAGTAATCCAGGAGTGATATCAATGGATTAAAAACATTAATAAACCAGCGCCATTTCTGTATCAGAGATTTGAATCGTTTTTAGGAGACTTTTCTTAACATCCTTACTCAACGTCCCTGTCATCAACTCCCTCCTTGTGAAAGCCTCTTTCCCAAGTGTAATTCTTCTCCTACCTACTACTTTGACCGTGTTGGTCCAAAACACTTCTGAGATATGTAAACTGTTCTACCTGCTCTAGTTTTTGCCATTGTATTTTAATGTTAACCTTAGCCTTTCTCTTTCTGGTTAATTACATAACCTTTGTTTCATTAGTTCCACAGAAGTGTTGTTTAACTCCATGGCCTTATTTGATTTCATCTCTCTTAATGCCCTTCTTATCTCATTGTCGAGTATGTCTGACGCTAAGCTATCTTCATCTATGTCATGTTCTTTTTCTAAGTATGTCTAAGCTTGCTGGCATAAGTTCTTTACCATACAGTTCTTCTTTATATTTCTTCCATCTCTCTTGGATCTTTTCTGTTTCAGTTACTATCTTAAGACAATATATTTAGAAAGAAATAAGCACTTTGTGACTTCCACACTTTTATAGTAAAAGTTTGGAAGTCACAAAGTGCTTATTTCTTTCTAAACATGACGTCCTTCTACAAAATAAAAGCTTCTACCTTTGATTTAATTAAGACAATATATCTCGAACTGTCAACACAGGTCTTCCCTTTTTTCTGCCTGATAGTGATTTAACTTGATCCATGGTATCCATGATAACCGTGATCCATGGTATCCTTGTCCTTTTCTCATTAACGGTTCAAGTGGTTTCCTTTGTGGCTTTCGATATCCCTATTTTGATGTATATCCATTTTTTCTTGATAGTACTCAGCTCTTTTCCCTCGTTCATGATTTTCTCTACAGCCTCCTGATACTCCTTCCTTGTCAATCCATATAATGCTTCTACATTCCACTTCATAACCCGCCACCCCTGCCTTATCTTTTTGAAATGGACGCTACATTTCATAACAACTAAATTGTGATCAGAGTGCGCATCCGCTCCTGGAAAGCTGTTCCAATTGATCACTCTGTTCCTGAATCTGTGCCTAACCAGAATATAATCTAACTGATACCTTTCTGAGTCACCTGGCTTTTTCCGTGTACACCTATGCCTTTTGTGGAGTCTAAACCAAGTGTTGGTGATGACTAACCCCTGCAGGAACACACGATTATATACTCTAATTGATCATATATCCTATCAACTTCTTCCTCCTTATAATTGCTTGGTGGAATGTATACTTGAACTGTGACCAAGTTCATCGGTTCTGCTTTTATTTTTATTAGTAATATTCTATTTGTTGCTTTCTATGTTGACTCTATGTTCTTTCTACCTTTTCATTCAAAATTATAGCAACCCCTTGTGGGCTCTCATCCTCTCCGCTGTATATTACTCAATAACTAACACTACAATAATCCCCGCTATCCTTCCATTTTACCTCGCACAGGCCTCAAATATCTATATTTTCTCTTTCCATCTCTTGCTTTATATTCTCTAATTCTCCTATCCTCAATATTATCCTAACATTCCAAGTTCCTATTTTAACTAATTTGGTCTTCTTTTTCCACATCTTCTATCCTGCTGCTGTTGGTTTTGCTTTGTAAGGTTATGTGAGATGACAACCATGGAAACCTTGGCTTTCCTACTGCTGGGCACAACACACAGGCAATTGGGCTGAGTCCCATAGTTGCTAGGACAGATTTCTCTGTACTGTCCATCATAAAAGTCTTAGGAATAATAATTGAAGTGGTTTCCCATGGCTTTCCACAATAGTGCTTTTAATGTGACCCCATCACTCAATGGCCACCTCACAGGGGTCAGGCGCCTTTGCAGCTGCCTCACTGAGGAACAGATACTGCATGGACTACCTTTCATCTGGCTCCTAACCTACAACCTATGGGTGGCATGGGTGACCCTACCAGAAGTACAATCATTGGTCCCACCAGTTAAGCCCTAGGGGTCATCGGAATGCAACAGTCCTTCCACCAGGTCAAGGTTGTAATTCATGGGAGGGAGACAGAGATAGTCCAAGACACTAGTTAAGTAATGCAAAGCATAGTTTACTTTAAGCCACATCAATGCTTCTCATCCATGAAAACCATGACATAGTGCAGGATAAAACTCACTTTTATGTGCGTGATGAAACTGTTGTAGAGGTTGATTTCACCATCCTCAGCATTCTCCTCAAATCCCTCCTCCTCAATGGAAAATGCCTCCTTCATTCGCTCATACTCCCTCCGCTCCCTCTCCTCCTTCTCCTCTCTCTGGCGACGCTCATCCTCCTCCCGAGCAGCCTCCTCACGTCTCTCCCTCTCCTCTCGCTTCTCCCTCTCCTCCTCCTTTATCACATCCTTCTTCTTCTTCTCTTCCCGCTCCCTTTCCTCCTCCTGCCGAACAAACCCATCTGTGCCATGGCAAACAAATACTCCGCAGTGAAATCCTCTTGGATTTTCCACTAGGTCATTGTCTATACAACTGCCATTGTTTCAATAATTAATTCAGTCATCATTCTCACGATTTCAGAGGCTCTGAGGATGATAACCAAGTTGGTTACTGAAACACTGGCAGCAATGGAGGCACTCACCCAGTGGAAGACCCGAGAGGATTTCACTCAACAGATAAGCCAGGAAAGCACAAGATTTTTAATCAAGTACTCCACAAAAGTCTACAATTACAATGTCTATGGCAAATGACCAAACATGTTTCTACGAAATTTATAGTCTGTTATGCAAGTTAACATAAGTTACAAAAGTTAAAGTATATACTGAAGTTTTTCAGCTCAAATATCATTGGAGTCACAAACCATATCTATTTTTTTGCTGTTACACACATTTCCAAGTAATTTCATAAAACACAGGAAATAAAACATTTATGTAAAAAGCAAAGACTTGTGTCCTTTAATGTCCTTTGTGCTATCATGTATAGACATTATCAAGCATAAAAAGCATATGTATTGTACTAAAGTCTTACAAAACTTTGATCCTTCCTTAGCAATCACTGAAAAGTTGGTTACAGAGTGAAGTTAAAAAATAAATGATGATTTGGACTGAAAAGCCAAATCAGTGCAACAAAATAAGAGAGGCTGCTGGACAATTGGATTTGAAGTATGCTCACTTTTAAAGCAAATCTACAATATTCAGACTACTTCCTCTTACTTTTGATGGATATACATAGTATCACTTGCCAAACTATGGCATTCTTTGTCTCCTCACCCTCTAGAGAATAATGCTTATAAGGGCTGGAACCTCTGGAACTCAATCATTCACCCAGTAAGAGCATGCACGACAGCTGTGCACATGAATGTGCCAACAATAATGGGTACATCTGGAAGCACATTTGTCTAGTTCTTGAATTATAAGATTCAATTGTAAGTTCCCATTTGTGACTTAAAATAACCATTATAACAAGTTAAGTCATTAATGGGGTTTTATGCATCACTCGTATCTTCAACACTGATGCACTTGAGACATATAATACCAGTTCAAATTAGGGCATTATTGGGAGTAGACTTGGTATTTTTTTTCTAAAAATTATTAACAGTGACAGTTGATCAGACATAAATAAATGAGATAATTCACTATCGGTGTTTCATATTAGAAAAGGTCAAGCAAACATCTGATCTCTCTCTATCTTCAATAATAAACTGATTATTTCTATCGCCAAGGGAAATATTTTGGAAGATCAAATAGTCCCAAAGTTTATGGAGTGGAGCATACCTCTCATTACTTGACAATTAATACGAAACACATCATAATGTCATCGTTTGAAATGTTAATAATTTAAAATAACCACTTTCTGAAGGTTATGTACCAACGAACCAAATAAAGGAGTTCAATAACGTGTATGAATATTTACAATAGAAATAATAAAATGGAAGCATTGTAGTTTTGCAGAATTGTTTCTACTCTCCAGTTAAAAAAATTTAGCGACTCTAAAACATAAACATCTGTACTCTGCATATGCTTCGCGATATTGGCAAGGTACGGTGGCCGACCCAGGAGTTGATTCGTCTAATGTTGACCCACCCTCAATGGGGTGGACGCACGTTTTAGGAAAAGAGCTCGTCCTAGACAAAGCAAGTAAATTTTGAAGAGCATTGCATCGAATTCGAGTCTACAGATACCCTAGGGAATTTATATGAAGCAATAAAGATAATAAAAGCAAACCTCTCTCTGGACTTTCCTATGCGCTTTGGCCTCGAGTTTGGCTCGTTTCTTGGCACCAATTTTCCCTTCGGGCAATTCAATATTACGCTCTCGTTCCTCCTGAGGATCATTTTCCTCATCTGAAACATTTTGCCGTACATTTCCACCTGCAAACAAAGAGTTTGATGAATATACCACACTTTCACTAAAGACAGTTTCAAAACTTATCGCCTTGCCACTGTACGTACCTGTTGGACGCAACCTAGCCCTTTGATTTCGTGCAGCTACTGCACGACGGGGCAAATTTGCTTGCTGTCCTCGACGGGCATCACCCTCAGTCACGCTCTCAGGTTCCTGAACTAAATTTAATTGACAATATGTGTCAAAAGGAGATCAAATGATTTTGAAAAGCAGAGCGCAAAAAATATAGCGGGAGAATACTACCTTTTCCACTCTTAGACGTCAGCAAAAATCCTAATAGTATGAGAAGGAGCACTACACAACCAATAATCAAAGAAAACAAAATTATATCCATAATAAATGGACTACAATTCGATCATATGTCGAGCAATTTTCTGTGTTGTTGTGGTTTTTGTGACAAGAGCCGTACGAAATTATTTCTGCTTCTTCATTGAGAGATGTTTTAATGACATTATCTTGTAAAAAACATAATAGGACAAATATTATGTAAAAAAAATTAAATTTATAAATTTTAAATGTTTTATAAATAAAGATATTAGGTAAAGTTATATACATGACAATAATAACATTTTACATTTGACTAAAATTGTTTAGGTAGACACGGTGGCGAAAACACAGCTGGAGTGTTTACGATGATTAAGATGAAATTCTTTAGTCTTCTTCTCCTACTTTTGTATTTAGGGAGTACGCATGCACTTTATTTTCATATAGGAGAAACTGAGCGAAAATGTTTTATCGAGGAAATTCCTGATGAAACTATGGTGATTGGTAGGTAAACGTCATATGTATGTTCTTACCTTCTTGCCGTGCCCTGATGAATAAATATCGACCATTTTTGTCAACATTTCCGAAATAGTGTATTTATTAGGTCTAATACATTTTAGGTAATTACAAGGTTCAGCTATATGATCCACGGACTGGTGGGTTTATGCCATCTAGTCCCGGCATAGGAATGCACGTTGAAGTGAAAGATCCGGAGGAAAAGACAATTCTTTCTAGGGTGAGAAGTACACTCTATTTCATTTAAATAGTTTAATCATTCATTTCAATAAAGTAGTGGGAATTTGTTTCATGGGTCATAGAGTCCGTTGAACATAATAGGAAAATCTAGCCCATTCGGGTTAGTTACTCATTTTCCATAAGTAATGAATATTTCAAAGTTATTATAAGCGATATATGTGATTTAATAATCAATTATTAAAATTGCGTGGCTTTTAATGTTAGTGTGTTGAATGGTGTGGTGAAAAAATTATTTATTAAACTTTATTTTTAGGTATATAGCTCTGAGGGAAGGTTTACATTCACTTCTCATACACCTGGCGAGCATGTGATATGCTTATACTCAAATAGTACGAAGTGGTTTAGTGGGACGCAGTTGGTAAGTATTGTTTTGAGAGATAATCTCTTGTCTAAAAAAAACACGTCTTCAAGTTTTGAATTGAATTTATTTTAGCGTGTCCACTTGGACATTCAAGTTGGAGAACATGCCATTGATTACGCGAATGTAGCTCAAAAGGAAAAATTAACGGAATTGCAGCTCAGGGTCAGGCAGTTGCTTGATCAGGTGGAACAGATAACAAAGGAGCAGAATTACCAAAGGGTATGTATTGTCATTGGTCGGCAACTGACGACAAATTGTAAATTGCATGCGCCCTTTAATTTTGAATGTACCATTTTAGGATTGAAGAAGGCTTTGTTGTGTTAATGTTACCAAACGTTGCGAAATTAGAATAAGACAACAAAGAAAGAACTTGGTTCTTTTTGTACCTGTCAGTTACATCCATCGTAATGGTACAAATACAAAAGAACCCTGGAACTAGAGTTTTCTGGTTGTACTGCTTCCATGAAACTGTTGTCCCAGTATATCTTGTCAACATTTCTATTGCAAATCATGTATTATTTTGCACTATAATGTGGTAGTGATAAATGTTGCCGACTCCCTCTTCTGAGAGAGAAAAATCCCAAAAGTACAAAATGGATAGAAATGTGATCAATGGAAGGGAATGGAGTTTAAGCAGTTAGTTTTAAATTAGAGCAGATGGTATAATCTTGCACTACCTGAAGTAGTGACATTAGTTGCTTACTAGCTGGGAGATTCTGTAGGGGGTTATATAAGAGTCTAGTTTATTTGAGGGACACGCTAGAACACCTACTAAGCGTCCACCTCAGAATTATGAAAGCCAGAGAGGAATTCCGAAACCTATCATTTAATAAGAGGTGGGAGGGATGTTTACCCAGAAGACATTCTTGCACTCATTTTTATCAAAGAGAGTAAATATTTTCGTGTAAGAACTTCCACAATCTCACTATTTGAAGAAAAACAAAGATGAGACAGTTTTAATGATATTTGTTAGTGCTCTGGAGAAGAGTTTGTTAGAACAGCTGGAGAGTTATCATCTATTCTTAAAAAAACCTGTAACCACTATGGAAATTGGTAGTTGATTGGGGATTGGGTTCTCCTATAAATTCAACTAAGTGGAAGCAAAACTTAGTAACAAAAATCCTGCTAATTGAGTGAATTACCTTCAGATTTATTATGACCACTCTTAAAATATGCTATTTTAACAAAAATCAGGTCAGTCCACTCATTGTTAAACTGTCATTGATGTAATATCACATGCTGGTGGTGGGAAGATCAATGTTGAAGCATTCTGTATTTTTCACACAAACTTGGGGTCCTTGCTGAAATATTTTTTTCTATCCTTATGGAGTACATAATTTTTTCAGGAGCAAGTAATTTGTTGCACATAGTTTGGCATATTGCTTATCTGTAGCAAAATAAAAAATGTAGATCCATCAATAGTATCATTTTAAATTTTAACATAAGGCATTCTTAAGTTGCTGTCATTCATCTTGCTTACATCTGAACAATCTTTTCGAATGTAAATCTCTTTTGTTTGTTGCATTATGAACACCCAGCACCCAAAACACCATAAAAGTAACATTCATTATTCATGCATATATTTGTACGAATGAAAAGATAAAAAGGCAGCTAATGTCTAATCATTTTGCTCTGTAATTGACTTTAGTGTGTCTAAGATGGACGATGCCATTTAGAAGCTTGTTGGCACCCTCCTCTTCTGATGGTATGCAAATAATGAAGACAAACCGTGTCTCTGGAACAGAAATTTTTTCTAAGACAAGAATGCATGAAGGATAAAGATTCTAGGGAAACACTTCGAGCAAAATTTGTTTTTCCTTTCCATAAAATTATTAATTTATATATTCATGTACCAATTGAAAAAAATCCTTAGTGCTGATGCAATATTAAATTGGGGATTCTCTTTAATTTAATCTGTTCTTTATTTTAACAGGTGATTGTAGTTCTAGGAAAAATATATATTTTTATCTTAATAGAAACAGTGTAGGGAGAATGTGTAGACTAGGTTTTTGCATTTTTCTTCTTTCATTCCTCTCCAGTTTCTTATATTTCCAGATAAAATTTGCATTGTCTTCCTTGATTTTCTACAATTCTCCATTCTCTAACATCTACAATCTTCCCAAGTCAGCTTTTATAAAATAAAATTTATCCTTGATGTTATCTACTTTTTTCCCTTAAGCACTTGTTCATTTTAATTCCTTTTCAACCAGAATACTCTATCCAAAATCACCCTGGCCTAAATCTCAAACATCTCTATTATTATGCCCTCCTTTCTTGGTGTAAGGTTTCAAAATCTTAATTGGTGCTTTCTAAGCCGATTGTGTTACGTCTTTTTACGACCATTATTTCATGAATCCTCAGGAACTATTCATTATTTTACTGTTGTATTCATTATATTATGTCTTTTGTTGGTTCAATTCTCCTTTTCTTGCCCTTATTGGCTTTCCATGAGTTTGAGAGTTGCAAAATGTTCAGTAGCTTTTCTATTTATGTTTTCGCTGTAATTTTGTGGTGACATCTACCCAGTCTCAATGTCGTGAGATAGTAATTCAATAAATATTAATATACAATAATAATATCTTAATTAACCATTCTAAAGTGTGAGTTTTAGACATAAACACACTTCCTCATTTCTGCAATATCAATCTATGATTGTTCTGTCATTTTGAATTCTGACGGGTAATGTTGTAAAAATGGTTACAAACTCCCTAAACAAAGTAATAGCAGAAGAGATCATAGTTGGCTAGAAAGAATGTAAGAGCATCATAATTGTAAGGATGTATTGGCTTCAGATCTTCATCCATCTTAAATGAAATTTTTGGGCAATGTGGGACATAATTTTTGGGCAATAAATTCTTTGTGATTGTTTTCATTCTTTAATTTTCCTGAGACATGTTTTGTAGAGGGAACATGTCCTGTGCATCCCAGGGCCAACATTTCTGAATTTTCTGTGTTGCTAATCATGTTTCATGTTAAATTGCCTGCAGGTGCACTTCGTCCTTTCAATGCCTCACAGAGCACCAAACTACATGTTCTCTGGCATTTGTTGTTAGTTCATGGAGTAATAAATTATGATTTTTTAAAAATTTCTTCAGTCAAATTAATTAAATTACCTTCAGTCAAATCGTAAAAATTAGCTTTTGCTATAAAAATGCATTTCATTCAATGAATTATGACTTACTATTATTTTTAACAAGCTGTTCAATGGAAATATGCGACATCTATGTCTTAATGAGGATACCTAGACATTTGAGATGAAGGAATGCATCACACAAAGGGAAAAATTGGATTAGAGCATACACAATTAAGCAGGAAAAAAATATTTTATTTTTAAATCATTAATTTTCCACTCTGTAATGCATCAAAAAGGAGTGTATCAGTATTTTATGATTATTTTCATTTTATCTGTAGGCATTTGCTGTTCACACCAGGTGATAATAAGTTTTTTGAGCTTGATCTCTAATAATAAGACTCGATTGGTTACCTAATGTGTGATACGTTACAAGAGGTTTTGAGAGAATTAATGACTCATTTGACTTTTATTGCAGTTCCGAGAGGAGCGTTTCCGACAGACCTGTGAAAGCATTAATAAGGGAGTTGTTTGGTGTATAATATGTCACACTTTAATCCTTCTGGTGATGTGTAGCTGGACAATAAAACATCACAAAAGCTTCTCTGAAGTTGAGGAATTGGTAGCTAATAAAATGATTTGTTCAGAGTCTATGAAGTGTGCGACTTTCACCTAATGATTACATTTATTTCACCGTGTCATAACTAACATATTCTCAGTGGGAGTTAATGTGAGGTTACTCATTTCTTTTAATTAAATCATGCTCATGAGTTTGAATATCCGCCAAGAATATATTAACTGCATGCGACAATGGAGGGAACTAGCCTTGTGCAAATATATGACAATTTGCCATTGGAGAATTGGCATTCACTTTTTTGAGGTGATTCCTGCCTGAGGGAATATTACATTGTGAGGTTTTGCCATTTCTACTGGTTTAGCATGAAAAAATCATTCAAATTCGATAAACGTTAAACCCATTTAGTTAGCTAATCTCATAGAACATTCTTCTTTGGGAATCATATTATGGTATGTGAGTAGATTAATAATTGGAAAGACATTTTGGCATATTCTATGCTATTACTAGGTCATGGGCAAGTCCTGTGTTCATAACACTTCATTCTGTGTTCGTATTGTGTCATCTTAGGGCGGGGATCGGCATCATGTGGGCCATTTATAACATAAAAGGTTCTTTCTTGCATTTTCTGCTATTTGTGACTTCATTTTGTAATTTTTTTGTTTTAAAATATTGTCCATGGAGCTTTTGCACAATCCAGTGGGTAATGTGTGTGTTTGGTTTGTTTTAATGTATGTTGTATTTATTAAAATATGCTAAAATTGTAAACAATGCTGTTTTACATCATCTGTAAAGTGCAATGATGTCATCAAAATGATTGCAATTAAAGATAGATCCGTGGCAAGAATTTTCTGAATTCTGCTATAGAAAAGTGGTTTTGCAACTGAAAAGTATGCACCTCTATTTGACAGAGGGTCTGGGTGAAGCAGCTACCCCGAAAATTTCAATTTCATTTCCAAATGCAGTGTCCAACACCTTTGTTGTCATGCCATTATGAATTACTGTTTTAATCAACTTTTTCCACTAAATTTGCAATTTTGCATTTCATAGGGTGTGTGATAAATGCCTCCTCCTTTATGGCATCTTGATTACAAAAATTAATGACCATCTGTTTCGTTTTTATTGCAGTTCCGTGAAGAGCGTTTCCGGCAAACCAGTGAAAGCACAAATCAAAGAGTTCTATGGTGGTCAATAGCACAAACATGTGTCCTGTTGATAATGGGTGCCTGGCAAATGAAGCATCTCAAAAGTTTCTTTGAAGCTAAGAAATTGGTGTAGTTATTTTCATAATTCATGGAGGGTGTCCATTCATTATGTGGATATCATAATCTCATCCACTGAACTGCAGCAGTTCTATCAAGATGCCACTATGCCAGCAGCAAGTGCAGTTGTAGTGCTGCAAATGACATTTTTGTTACTGAAGTCATCTTTGTTAAAGATAAGTCTCAATACATCAGGGACAAATAAAGTTCTTACGAAGTTAAAAGAAATTATATTACAGACTGATTATGTGTTGTTGTATATTTAAATAAATACTGCCGATACGATAAAATAAAAACTTCATTTAGTTGTGTGATTTAGTGATCTTGGTGGCTAAACTTTCATGAGTGGATAGATAAATAGTGGTCTTTATTTGGGCAAAATTGAGACCTAACGGTCACTTCTTCCATTTAACCCACCATTGTATACATAAGTGGAAGTAGTAGAATTACAGTATGGTATTCCTTCGTTAACCTTTTGCTCTCATGCCATTTTTGGTTTGCAAGATCAGAAACCTCACGCTTTATTTCTGTAAATTTCAAGCTCATTTACATATACGTTTTGTTAGTATGTGTGAAGGTCAACGATAATGAAATTGTAACTGAATATGGAAAACATTTTAGTTTCTATTTAAAAAATTTTTTGAATGAAACACCAAACTTTTGTTACAAATAATGTAACTATTATAAACTATCATTTTAATGTAACATACTTATATCTATCATATCCAAATTTGATACTAATATTCCTATCTGTTAATGAGATATATTGCATTATATGAAAAAGTACTTTTCCATCTGTCAGCATTTGTATTTGGCCAAACAATTCCCATGCAAGCATTTATTACTTCGAATCCAGACAGTTCTGGATATTTTATTTTTACAGCTGCATACCCAACAACTAGTCTTTTTGCATCCAGTTTTTGTACTATTTTGATTGTCTGAAATTGAAACTCACTCTACCAAATGCTCAATGATACTGATTAAAAATGCTAGCCTTGAAAGAGGTTTCCCAGATTCTTTGTAAGTTTCTTTATATACAATATAACCATTCAAAACCACCCTAGATATTATATTGAAAGCAAGTTTCTTCCATTAATTTACTCTCTTTGTTTCATCCATGTAAGTATCAAATCAGAAGTGTCAATCACCGCAATTAATTTATTATAATGGCAAATTATTTCTGGTTTCTACATTATTAATTGTTCCCATGTATGTTAGAATTTATTTCATCATCTATTGAAGTTGCTCGACTTAATAGAAGAAGAGCAAACCCCTTTTGAGGTCGACTTTCCCAGAAACCACAGGCAAGAACAGGTCCCGACTGACAGCATGGAATGATATAATGGAATAAACAAAGAAATTGTCAAAAATCACCTGAAAATATTTCTCTGTGAAAAAGTTTCATTCCTACAGGATATCCAAATCCATGCTCCTGGATTTCAGCTTTGTCTGTTTTAAACTTGACTCCTCTTTATGTGAAGAATGCAAGGCAATAACTTTACATAAAATTGTACTGCATCCAGATTGACCCTCCATTGATGATGTTTCTTATTAGGTAAATATTGCAATAAGGTATTTTATTTTTTGTTTTGGTTCTATTGTTTTATGAAAAAAAAATTTTGGCCTACCAATTTGACTCGCATAAAGTTTCCGACTACAAATGATAACATTGTGGTAGTAGTGCATACAAAATGACAGAAGAAGAATGAAAGTGATAGTGTAATCTATGTAGTGAAACCTAAAAATGTGAAGAAAAAAGATTTTGGATGATGATTCATGGCTGATTAGCTGTGCTCGGCTGATGGAAAAAGACAACTTTTGTTAATGTAAAATACATTATTTATAAAAAGCAATCTCATTTTGAAATAATAAACAGATCATAATCAGTCTAACAGAGTTTGATACTCAATTTGCGCTAAATAACAATTTTTATACTAGTTTAAAACTAGAGCCAATATATTGGCATAAGCTTTTTAAGGCAAATTTGGGAAACTGATATAGTATATCAGCATCTTGAGCATCTAATGGTTAAAAAGGATGAGATGATCTAATGCTAGGAGTTTTGCCATTTTCAACTACCTCCCCACCATTTCTGCATTCCATATTATCAAGGTGAACACCTTCCTAAATTAATATGTTAATGTGATCCTATTAGTCATTAGTAGATCCTATGAAACAGGATGGTGAGTAAAACATCTCCTGAATCAACATTTAACTGTTTTTTGTGTATATGACAGAATCATTTTCAACGCCATAGCCATTGCTGGTGGCTTATTAGTTTAGTAGTACATACCATTCGGTTGTGGTTAGCCAAATCCCTTCCTGTCATTTTGCCCCAAGATACAGTGGCAGCTCACTTAACAAGAACCTCTGTGCCCTTAAAAAAGAAATTGCTGCACCTGACCAACTTTCCACTAATGCTATGGTGTAATTTTCCTTACTAATACTACTACCCAAACTAGAACTGGGAAAGGTATGTAGGAGAAAAGGGTACACTAAAAAGTAGCACCACCCACATTGGAGAGCTATGCGAAAGATATTTAAAGGGAATATAATTAAAGTATTCTACAAAATTGAAACTTGAAGGAAAGGTTGTTGTTAATGCTCTACTGCCATTAGAGAGACCATAGCTAATCATTGTATCACAAAGAAAAGGAAAAAAGCATCCATTGATGATTTATTTGTTGGTATGGTTGGTAGACCTGAATTCTCTGAAAGCATCTGAATCA
The DNA here is from genome assembly GCA_037158775.1 of Hetaerina titia. Lineage (NCBI taxonomy): Eukaryota > Metazoa > Arthropoda > Insecta > Odonata > Calopterygidae > Hetaerina > Hetaerina titia. Next base: position 38,072,980 of record CM073772.1, on the reverse strand, counting down.
ATCTTGGCTAGCAAATACTACCTTGATCAAAAAGTTCCCGGAATAACCACCGTGTGGCGCTCCCATCGTTCCGATTTGTTCTGTTTTTTTTTGTTAAATTGGTACATCTGTTGTTGATATTCCCTTTAAATCTTAGTGTCATAACTTGACATTTGCAAAAGTTACATAGCCAAGAGTACATCTATCTCTGTGTGTGTTGGCGATTTTTTACAATTGCAGAAATGGATTTAAATTTGCAACAACGAACTTGTATTAAATTTTGCGTAAAAAACGGATTTAGTATTGCTCTCTCACTCTCTTTTATAAACTCACTAAACCTGCCAGTCTATTACCCATGGACATTACTTAATATCGACATCAAGAAAAAATATATAGAACAATGAGGCTTTAGCCCCTTTGAAATGGCCTCTCATACTTGAGACTTGTATCCTTGAGACCTCTCATACTTATCCCCACATCTCTTCCATTTTTCAAAAGAAGGGGCTAAGCCCCCTTTTGAAATGGCCATCAGCTGCCTCATCGCATTTTACTTTATCTCGTTAATACCAAGAATGCAGTGCAAGCCCCCTGCAGTTGCAGGGGGCTTGCTGCAAGCCGCAAACGATGGCCCAGGTTTTCTAAAAAAAGTCATTACTGAAGATGAGTCATAAGTCTACACCCATGACCCTGAAGCAAAAGCTAGGTCTTCCCAAGGGTCAGTTAACAAGATAAAGGAGTAATAAAAAAAAGTTAAAAGTCAAGATAAAGGAGAATGTGACAATGCAGCTGATGGCTATTCCAAAAAAAGATTTTGCTTCTCTTACCGTGATTTTTCTATATAGGCAGATTAGGTGGGTAGGCCATTGCCAGAAGACAACAGAATTTTTATAAGCATCTTGTTCATTTTGCAGGTCATGAAAATGTATCATATGAGAGCGGTCTGGAACTTTACCTCCTACAATCAGTCATTATTATCCGATAAATTTTCCCTGCCCCAAATAGAAGAACTACATGATTAAGAGGATTTTCCTTGAATTTGCTGTGGAAAATAATAGTCTGTTCTTTTTTCTCATAAAAACCTGAATTTAATGCAGAAACAAATGATGTTATGTACTGGTGCAAAAATGGGTTATATACTAATATATAAATAATGGTGGCAGAAAAGCTTTCTACAAGCCACCTAATATGGTGAAAGAATAATTTTCACTGAAATTTGGCTTTATTTATTCACCACAATAAAATACCTCTAGCAAAGGATTAAACTTTGCTGGTGCCTAGAGACACAGTTATTCATTTCAAAGTGACAACATAAGAAAAATACTGGAACCTTAAACAGTTCCACAATCCATTAATGCAACATGTTGATTATCAAATCAAAATACGTAAAACACACAGCTCACTAGAAACTATGAGATTTCAATGTAGTATGCCATTAAAGAGTTAAGTGGCATGAAAGGGAAGCACTTTCTCTGATATGCTACCCACCATTTCATTAGAAATATAACAAAGGGTAGCCTGCAATTCTCAGATGGCACTTAACAATTGAAATAATTTACATCTTTACAGATAAGCATGAGGCAAGAGAATCATGAGTGATAAAAACATAATATTTCTGATCTGAAAGGAAAATTACACGGAAAAGTGCAATATCCCCTTCCTACTTATATATATATATCATACTTATCAATTGAAAATGAAACAAAATCTTCAAATAATTCCCGTAAAAAATAGAGATCAAACACAGTGGAAAAATCAATTGTATGGTGATTATGGAATGGACTCAAAGTATATTCATACATTTGTATTTATATGTAAAAGTTATGGACAAATATACATTCACAGATGAAATCAATGCCATCTGATGATGGCACATTAACAACTGTGCTTATTATTAATAATAATAATCTCTCATGTACAAATATCCAGCACTCACAATGAATATTCCCTGAATAGATTTCTATAATAACTATTAACAGCTTAAGGATTTCAATGACCTAAAACAGAACTATTTGTGAAAACATGGAGTCAGTCCCTCAGAATATTACAGAGGACAGTATTACTAATGTCTTGAAATAAAAACTGAAAGCTATACACAATTCTGAGTTTGTCACTCATTTGTATAAATCCAAGAATGTATTACTGAACTACACTTGGCATTTATAACAAGGAAACACTTAGATAAGTAAAGGTCAATTTCATCAACAATCCTTTTCACAATATTAAAAATAACAATTTATACTGTTGCAAATTCTTCAACACTCCTACTACCTTTACAGTCATCTCTGAATCCTGAATTAAATCTCAACAATCTCAATTTCATCAAACAGTCTCATTGCCTTGGATATATAATACCCAACTGATAAACAATACCAGCAGATATTTCTCAGGATATATATATATATATATATATGTATGCATATACATATATATATGTATACGTACATATATATGTGTGTATATAAATATAGATATATTCACATATTTTTGTATACACATGTATATAGACACACACACATAAAGATATACATGTATATGTTTATACATGTATGTATACATATATATGTGAATATATATATATATATATATATACACACACATATACATACATATATATAATATGAAAATTTTGGAATGTCCCAAGAAAATGCATTGCATTCACCAATGCATTCTCACAGCCTTACTGTGCTGCAAGACTCTCTACTGGAATATTTCTGAGACCTCATCCAAAGTTACTCATTTAAAAATATACAAAAGGGCTCTATAACAACAAGATATCTGCAGGAGGTTGGCACGTCAATGGCAAGACCATCATGTATGGCCTTGTCGGTCACCATGGAATGTTCATCATACATGTGAAAGGCTCAACTCTGCAGTTTAACTGTCTTGATCAGTCCTTGTAAAAATAAATGTCAAGAAATAATGGAAGGAGAATATTAGGATATTTTTTCACACGTCAAAATTAGCCGATTATTGCCTTTCATGACACCAATCACAAGAAGATGAGGTTAAGGTTTTACAGCAGCTATCTGCTGTTTTTAGTTTCCAGGGCTAGTGTCTGGAAGCCAAGAGAGGCGGACGGTAGCAACAACATTACTACGACACATTCTTTTAGGGAGAGGGGCCCATCCCACGTCCATTTGAGGCTTGCCTTCCATGAGGACTTGGAGGATATTGTCGTTCATGCTCCTCTAACTGCTGAAAAAATTTCTCCTCCAATCTCTGAAAATATATGGGTTGGTTTGAATGTCACAGATATAAATTAATTTGCTGAAAATTAAAACAACATCATCATTCATTTATGCCACTAGTTTTAACCTTTCCAACATATTTTAACTGGTACCCCTGCACAACTTAACAAATATATTAATGTGTTCGTCTAAGGTTACCATAAATATTTTTAATAACTGTTGGTGAGATAACTCCAAAATTTGCAAAATAATCCACTCTTATTGAGAGAGACACAGAAAGTACTAACTAACATGATTAAATCAGCAAATGCATACATTAAGGTGAATGTAGCAGCTTTTCAATCAACTAGGACCAGGCTAACTGGATACAGGTTAACCATGATGTCTTAAAAAATTTTTATCTTACAAACCTAATGAAAATCAAACTTCCACAACTGAAACTTCTCCAAGTTGAATATTTGACAACAGGAAAAACATTTAATTTCTGCTGCTCTTTACCTTTAACATACCAAATCTGTTCTGAAATTCAAAACCAATTAATTGAATTTTTCATTAATTTGCAAAAAAAATTTTCATTCCTAATAAAAAACCTCTTCCAACTCAAAGCGATTTTTTATTGGAGGTTGACTACTTGAATGTGTGACCCAATGATGCCAACCTCTTGGGAAGAATATTTTTAGGATTGGCCTCGGAAAATTATTACCCATGCTTGAAAAAATATGCATGTTTTCTTTTCCTCTGTATTTTTTAAAATTGCCACTCTTCTGTTAACAGACTTGCTCACATACATCTAGTTTATTTCCCTATCAGAATAACCCTCAGAAATGACCATACTGGCTTGACTAGATGACAGTAGTTTTTACATGTGCAAGGATTAAAAAATATTCATTATCTCTCTGCCCTTCACGAAATTCCCTTGTGAAGACAAGTCAGCCCCTCCTCTGCGTACTAGGTCCTAAATTTCTGCATGAGATTGGAGGGAGGGGTTGTTTGGCTGCTTGCTTGCCATTTTAAGACTATCAGGCACTAGCTAGCTCTCTCCAACACCCTGTTCCCAAATACTTTAAGTTTGCTGCATGAGTATGTACATGTTTTTCTGCTGCTAAACTGACAAGTTTCACATTCACAATGGGATCATTTACATCTGAATTCAGAATTTCCCCTATAATTAATAGCCGAGGATGGTAACAGGCTATTAAAAAAGTCAGAAACTTAGTAATTTAAAAGGCTAGAGATATACGTAACCCCAAAGTTGAAGATATAATAAGCCAGAGAATTGCATAAAGAACTGAAGGTAGAGTATGAATGCACCTCTTGGTATCACAGTCCTAAGTTAATATGTAATGCTACCAATAAGGACAGGGGAGACTTTAGCAAAAACTCTGCCATTTATCCTTCAATTAAACACTGGCTAATTGACAGTGATGAATTGACAATTTGTTTATGCAGCAAGTATCAATGTAAATGACCATGTCTTGATTCATGAATTGATGGAATGAAGCAATGACTTTGTTACACTAATCAGACATTTTCGATGTCCCTCATATAATTTATAAGATTTTCCTCATAAATTATGTTTGTTACTTTAATTATTCAAACAAATGAACTTACTCCCATTTAAAATATATTGTTTTAATCAATTTTTAATCATATCAGAAGTTTTCCCATCACTTATCTAAAATATTGGTAGCATGTCATTCATGGGGAATTAATAAGTTCAATTTTATAAAAATTTCATATTTTTTCCATTTAAGGAACAACTAATATTTTATTCTACTTTTTCTCAAAGGCTATCATAATAAAAATTAATTAAAACAGAACAAAATACAAACTAATGAAGATACGGCACTTACTTAACTTTTCTTGTATAATTAATTGTAAGGACCCAACACAATAATATCATGCAATACATAGATGCTGTAAGATACATAAAAACCACACGCAATTAACTCTTGATTATCCATGAGCGGATTATCTGTGCTACTCTCTCCCAAGATCTAAAAAATTTGAATGAAATGACAATCGTAAAAAATTCTTAAATGCTTTTAAATTTTGATATACTTAAAAAAATACATTATAAAATATCTGGGCTTTCTGAAGTCTTTGCTTTCACAAAATCAAAAGTTGTCAATAGTGTCTAATGTTTAAATTGCAATCATTTCTTAATTAAATATCATTTCTCTTGCTTTCGTTAGCCCTATAAATTCCATTTTCTCCCTTTAGACAAGCATATACGTGGCTTTACTAAGCAACAAATAAGTCATTAACTACCTACACTGCAACATTTCAATAGATATTCTATGATGAATATGAATCCATATCAGTGATGTTCATTTTAAAAATTCACCCTTCATTAATCGTTTTTTTTTCCTGGCTATATGATTGGTTTAGGATTATGAGAAAATTATGCTCTGCCATTCACGTCACGATAATTCTGTTTTATCGTAAATTGATAATTCTATCCTTATAAAAGTGGCTAAAAACAGGAAAAAATGTACTTTCCATTGCTAAAAAATGCAAATTTATCACAAGAAATGATGGAGGACGGTCTCCTATTATATTCATTTAAAATAAGACCATATTTTTCACACATATCGGTTGTCCATGTTTTTCGATGATCCATACTTCATTGTGCATCCATTAGCATGGATAATTGAGAGTGCACCGTTTATGTTTTCTGCATCTTTGGTTACCCATGATGTAAGTATTTAGTAAATTATTGTTTGTTCATGTCATTGACTGAAGTAAAATTAGTATTGTAAGAAATTACTGTAACAAGACACTGGGATTATATTCTTTCTTTACTACTAGGGGGTTTTCGATGGACTTACTTGTGTAGATCAGATTTCCAGAAAAGTACTGTCCCTTTCAAGTTTTCTCAAAACACCCACAACATTCTCCCAGTTAAACAACATCATGAAATAACTAAATATTCTTGATGGCAAAAATACACTCCTCATAATGTTTCCTATAGTCTAAATTCTACATGCAAGTCACATACAAACTGAAAAAAACAGCAATAATTCCAAAACATTGATTTTTTAATGGTTCAATAGGAAGAGTATATTTATTTTTACGTATAGACAGCTTAATGTGGATTCATCCAATTAAGTCCTAAAAACTTATCCATAATTATAGGTGAAAATTTATCTAAAAATCTGAAATCTAAGCAACTTTTACTCCATTTAATTATTTAACAAAAATTAATCAACATCAACATAATTTATCCTTATGTTTCACATTGGTGAAATAGAAATAGATTTTGACACAGGCTAAGAATAACCTTAAAACCCTAATACTTGCCTGTTTACGAGGCTTTAACTGGGACTTCCACTTTTTTAATTCACGAGCGTAACCCTCCTCCTGTTCTTTCAATTTCATTGTTTCATGCTCCATCAGCATTTTTCCTAGGAAGTTGAAAGAGAAAAATTTTCACAATATATAATAAAAAAAATGAAGATGGATGAAAGGTGTATTGAGCGGTAGTGGAATGTTGAAGAAGGTAACAGAGGGAAGAACGTTGGGCAAGCGAGGAAATGGCAGGAAAAGGATAGGGATGTTGGACGGGATGAAGGGAGGAAGGAAGTACACAGAGATGAAGAGGGACCTGAAGTAGAATAGGTTGCTAGATTGGGTATTGTTTGGAGTTACAAAATGTTTATTTGATAGTTGTGTCCATCCAAAAACCTACCTTAACCAGTAGATTACCTAAAAAAATATACAAAATTGCAACTGCTCTAGCAAGATTTATTCCAGAGGTAAAACAAACTGAGCTTGACAAAATTTTCTTTTTATAATACATGCTTAAAAATTCTTAATTTAAAAAAAAATGGGTTCATATGCAGGGGCATTCTGTATAAAACACTAATAACTGAAGCCTTCTTCTGGGTTTCTTCACATAAATTGACACTAACTTACATGGAGACACTTGAAAGGAATAAGCTCCTCATGCAGATACCAGTGGAAAAAGTCAGATAACTATAGTATTTATATTTTATAAACTAATTTTATTTGTCTAGAGGAAATGCCACTATGAGAATAATGAGTGTGTGAAAATCAAACATCTTAAAATATTAATAAAAGAATACATATTAAAGATAAAAATCTAATCCATGACATACGTTTTTCATTTTGAAGCTGCTCAAGCTCCTTAACTGTGGCATCAGAGGTAGCTCGTAACTCCTCAAGTTGTCTTTGGTGCTTCCTCTCAAAATGAAGCTGTTCAGCACGGTACCGCTTTTTCTCATTTTCCTGAAACTATAGAAGTGGTTTAGTATAAAACTGCCAACAATAAGCGAAAAGAACATACAGATAAGGATGTTTACATTTTTAACAAGTAAATTTTTGTATTAATTTTCAGAGAGCTTAAACATTTTAGTTTTCAACCTTATAATGATGACAAAATTATATGTACCACTGACAGCACTTAAAATTCAAATCAATCAACCAGAAAAAAATTATAAAGGAAATGGTAATGAGGAATTTTTAAAATGATTTATAACTAGTGGGAGTTGTGGTAGTCTATTGGCTGGCAGGGATCCCAGAAATTTTGAGTTAAATGACCTTCGGGTTGATTACTGTGTTTATGGTTTTATTATATAATTCAAATAAATGAACATAATCTGAAAGTATAATAAGCAATTAGTATATGTATTTGAAGGCATTAAACCAACACATAGCATTTAAAAATACCATTTTTCATGAGAAACACTCAAAAAACCAAACATAATCTGTAACCTATTACTATGCCCCAGAATATGTGTGGTCTGTGCAATAAATGCGTGAACTAGAGCAATCTGGTGGCCATGATGCGGACTATAGCCACATCATGGCTGTCCACTATTGGCACTAGTTGCCTGAGACCTAATGAGCCACCTGCACTTGGTGGATTGTCCAGCTGTGCATATGGTGCCAGTTATATTAGTTTCTGTTGTCCTTGTTTTTATTGTTTGTCGAAAATGGAAATTGACAAAATCATGGAGCAACCAATCAACATGAAGTGCGGTAAAAGTTATCAAATTACTGAAATGTTGACAGCTGTTCAGTGTAATAATGCTCTGAAAAAATCATCCATTTTCAAGTAGATTAAGCATTTTAAAGATGGCCGACAAGACAAGAAGGATGATGCAAGGTCGGGACAACCTTCAACCACCTGTGTTGACAACGACATTGATTGTGTGAGGTCCCTTGTCCTTACCCATTGTTGAAAAACTGTCCGAATGGTAGCTGATGAACTGAATTTTGGAAAATGTACAGTACACACTATTTTAACTGAACATTTGGGTACAAAAAAGTGTGCAAAAATTGTGCCCACACTGCAGTGATTGTTTGCCAATTTGTGGCAAAAATTTAATAACCATCCTTGATCATCCTCCTTATTCACCAGATCTCATCCCCTGCGACTTTATCCTATTCCTAAAATGCAAAAATGTGATGAGGGGACATCACTGGGAAGATGTGGTCACAATAAAGCAAGAAATGACGAGAAAACTAAACAGCCTAACTGCTGAGAACTTCCAAGGGTGCTTTAAACAGTGGAAAAGAAGATGGAATAAGTGCATATCAACGAATGGAAAGAACTTTGAAGGGGACAATATTTATGTAGACTAAATTTTGCAAAATAAAGTTTTTATGGTCTCAGTTCACGTATTTATTCGACCTAGCACGTTACCTTCATGGCTACTTACTTAAGACTCAAGGCATTGGCTTAAATATTGAATATATTTAGAGAAAGTATTTAATTTTAGATCCTTTTCTTGGAAATGTAACACTTTCTGAAAGTTAAATATGCACTTTCACATACACTCTTTATATGAAATATCACCCAATTTTTAGCAAGGTGAAATAGATGAACTTGGTAACATGTATGTCGCTTACACCAATTCTAGGCACCCATAAACCTATGTAGAATATATATTTTTTAAATAGAACTTGATTGTAAATGTAAAAAATCATAAATAATTCCTTTAACTTCACTGATAAAAGTAAAATCACATGTTTTACCAACATTATGGGATCTGATTAGGTATTGTTGTTATATTCCTTCTGTAGCCATTGTTCTTAACCATTGTTATTGTTAACTATTGACAATTGTTCTTTGGCCAATGTATATTTTTAAGCTAGCCTGTCTCATTGTTAATGAGGTCATTCATGCAGTGCACTTTCATCTTAATTTATTAATCGCTTTGGAGAGTCCATGCTCACTCTTAATGCCATGCCTTTCTTGGCAAATGTTATACATTGGAGTACTGCAATTATTACTAATACTACTGTAGACACATACACCACAAATTTAGGAATATAATTCACAAATCTGACTCTCAGAAACATAGTTCATCTGTAACTCGGGGACCATCTTTACTCCTATCCCCTATACTTTGGAAGGAGTGTGACAATACATGAAGGAAGTTGAAAATTCATGATGTGGCATATGGGAGGAGAGATGAAAGTGGTAAGTGGTGGTGCCTATAGACAGGCCCCTACACAAACACAGAAGATACAATTGAAAACTAACTTACAAAGAAAAAGATGCTTTCATCTCTACTTATTGCCAGCAAGTTTTATATTGACAGTCTTATTCACATGCATTTAATTTACTACTTAGCTTCATCAGGACTTATTTCCCTTCTTCTGATTAAAATAAAGACTCAATACTCACATAATATTTACTAAAAAAGCCCTCTCTTCTCTTTGACATATGGTTCTTAGATAAAACATATTATATGTTATAATTAATGACATGAAATATTAACAGCAAATACCTATCACTTTGCAACAGGTGATTTATCTTAAAATAAATTTTAACTTAAGAATGGGAAAAATCCAGTCTTTTACCTTTCGAAGTTTTTCACGCTCCTCATCCGGGTCCACTGTGTTGGCAGGGTTAGGGGAAGGTGGTGCACCACTTATCGCGATCCTCATTGACTCTCGGAACATCATTTCTCTTGCTTTCATCTCTGTGCGAATACGCTTTGGCAGAGCTCGCTTCTCAGCAGACTGACGTTTTAAGAGCTCTTCCTCCATCCTCTGGTTCATTCGTCTGACCTGTTCTAATTCCTTCTCATGTCGGGTTAGCATCTGATGAAAAAGGTAATGTGGCATAAGATATGGAAACATCTGTACTAAATGTTAACAAATAAATATGGAGGATACAAGATTTTTTTACCTGATGCCTTTGCATAAAAAAGATATCCTTGAGTTGGCGCTTGGCAAGTTGCTGTTTCTCATGTATCTGACGTTCCTCAAGTTCCCACAACGCAGATTCCCTGGCTCGCATCAGCTGAAAGTAAATAGGAAAAGAATTATTTAGATAAGCTGGAGAAAAATATGAAATTGTATATTAGAATATGGAGCTATTTTTAATAACTATGTACTACATCTTATTTCCATCTTTCTATGAATCAGATTATGACATCAGATTCCAGATTTTTTTTCCAGAAGGGTGGGGGAGGAATACCCCACACTTAACTCACACACTGGGAGGGGGAGAACACTCAGAGAAGGGGGCGGTTGTGTGTCCCACATGGCCAATATTTACAAACGAAAGTTGATGGAAATGAGGGGGGGGGGGGAAGAGGAAGTGAACTGCATATCACTGAGCAGGGGGGGGTTCTTCTTTATTCGTTGGACAATTTCCAATTGTTCCCACGCATCTATTTTTTTGCTTTTATTTAACACATGCAGCATTTGTAATTTGAATTCACAGACATGGTTGGTCTTGAGTATGTGTTTGGCAATCATTGATGTGGTGTTGCCTAAGGTCATTTTTCATGTTCTTTGATTCAGGTGGAAAAATTCCTACCAGTTTCGCCCATATACTTCGCACACTCACACTGTATCGCATACACACCAATCTTTCTTGTATTGTTAATGGCATCTTTGTTTTTATGCAGGAGTTTTGACATGCTGAAGGAGGTATAAAAAGAGACCCTAAATTTGTCCTTTGGCAGTGCATTGGCTAACTGGTACAAGGTATTGTTGATAAAGGGAATTTTGCACCATTTTCGGGTTTCTGTGGCTCGTTCTGTCTGCAGGGAAGTGGTTATGTTGGTGGTGAGCTTTGTCCTTTTCTTTTGGAGTAGGATTTGATCAAATCCTCCTTTTAGCCATTATTGACAGCGATGCATTTGATTGTATTTAGTTCACCGTCAAAATATGTTCTAGGCATGGGGATTTTGATCAACCTATTTATCATGGAGTGAAAGCTGGCTAGTTTATGGGTAATGTGGTGGCATGAATCTGAGGGAATCACCAAATCTGTATAAGAGGGCTTTCTGTAGATACCGAATGTGTTTACCCTCTAAAAATTGACGATAAAGTCAAGGAAATTTATTCTCCCATCAACTCCGGTTCCATGGTGAACTTTAAATAATTATATACTGTGTTAAAATATCAAAAGAATTTTTCCAATTGTCTATTGCTCCCTGTCCAAAAACATAAGATGTCGTCTACATATCTAAACCAGTATCGAAAGTTGCCTACTAGTTTTTCTTTAGGACGGAAAATTTTCTCTTTTAATGTGTCAATGAAAATTTTGGCCAAAAGTGGGGAGAGAGGTGAGCCCATGACTAATCCTTTCTTTTGCATATAATACTCTACATTGAACAAAAAATAGTTTTGATCAACACAAAGTTGGAGTAACTTATATATCTCAGTGTTTATCAAACATTTTACATTAGTTTTGGAAAGTATGTCATGGGCATATGATAATTCCTCTTGTTTCAGGATGGAGGTAAAAAGATTTTGGACATCAAATGATACTAACTTTGCATTTGGACGTACTGTAACATTTTAGAGCTGTTCCACTAAAGACAGTGAATTTTTTACATCAAATTTTGGTTTGAAATCGGATAGTTGGCAAAAGATTGAATTTACAGGGTTCGTCCGGAAGATAAGTGTACTGATTTTTTCCCGCCACTCCAGGCACGCCCAGCACCGCTCTGACGGGCTGCGATTGGGTATGTTAGCAAGCGACGCTGAAAAAGGCAGTCGGCTCTGAGCTGAGGTGTAGTGAGGAGCTCTGTTAACACGAACCTCCACGCTCGACCCATGTCACGGAACGCGATGCTGAAGTTTTTGGAGCAGCGTTATTCCATCAAATTTGCGCTAAAGCTTGGGAAAACGTCTACCGAAACTGTCGGTATGACTAACCAGGCTTAGGGGGAGTCAGCCATGTCCAGAAACATTATCTTTCGGTGGCACAAGATGTTCGTGGAGGGCAAAGAGGTCGACGACGAACCACGGCCTGGACGCCCATCAACGACACTCACCGACGAAAATGTGCGAAAAGTTCGCGATGTACTGAACTCTGACGTCGTCTTAGTGTTTGGATGATAGCAGAGCAGTGTAATTTGCCAAAAAAAATAGTGCACGAGATTATTAGGGACCAATTACAGATGCGAAAAATTTGTGCAAAGTTGGTGCCGAAAGTGCTCAGTGATGATCAAAGACTCAATCGTTTGGAAATCGCGACACAACTTGCGGATCACTGCAAAAATGATCCACATTTTTTAGAGAACGTTTCTGTTCCCGAAGATAAAGAGGAGTTTGAAAGGAACGCAATATGGGACTTTGGACGCCGTCAAAGAGGCCGTGACGACGTGTCTTCGAGAGGTTCCCGATGATGCCTTCGCGGGAGCATTCCAGGAATGGGAACGCCGCTGGAACAAGTGTATCGACTCACAAGGGTCCTATTTTGAGGAATATTAGCTTAAGATATGTAAAAGTGCAATAAATTTTTTTTCCTGAGCTCAGTACACTTATTTTCCGGACGAACCCTGTAGTTTACAGGATAAATTATGCACTGGTGCACTCATACTGGCTATATATAAATAAATTCTATCTAGTAGAATAGTGCTACTATTAGTTATTCACTATGTTCGATTTCCACCACAACACGCCTGAAATTACTCAATTTGTTCTACTGAAAGCTATAGCAGAATGACAACCAGCACTTTCAAATGATTTGGCAATTTCATATTTTGTCAAGGTGATTTGATCGTTGACAAATGAATAGTGCTGTGAGTGTGTTTGCTTGCATTTTTTGTAATGTAAAATGATAATCATGATGGAAATGAATGGGTTGACATTACAAAAAAATTATCCCTTGATGAGTTCTAAGCCAGGTCACCATTACATCAAAATTTACAAGCTCCAAATAGGATTTTTGTCAAATAAATACCATCAAAAATCTGTTGACACTAGAATGAAAGTTAAAGGTCATATGAACATACTAGAAGATTAATTTGAAGAGAATACAATGTTGTACTTATGATCATGAAGCATAAAGATTAAGGCATGGAAAATATTGACTATGCTTAGTAACAACACGAAACATGCCTCAATCCAAGGACCACATATTGTGACCCCTAAACAAACAAAATCATTGGGTTCTCTCCATATGTTGTGGGATTTAAGATCAGGCATGAATTATTAAGACCTTGCCTTGTTATTGTGAGCTTTAATGATTTTTGGCTGTGCATGATGAAAAGGGAAAAGAACAGTGGCATCTTGTACAAATTAAAGAAAATACCAGATAAAAGTCCTTGTAAAAATATTAAAATTATTTTGAAAATATCATACTTTTCCTTTCATGGCACGTAACTTCTCTTCAAAAAGTTAACACTTTGCAATCAATTATTTTCCGAAAGTCAATTATTCGATATCCTTCCTTCGTGATCATTTGAACAAAAGCTCTTTACAAAGGGTAAAACACCATTCTTGCCTTGCACATGGAGAGAACTGTTTTTTAGTTCCCTACATGGCTATTTTTTAAGGGAGTGGTATGGTTCTTATTTGAAAGACCATTAAAAAACTTAACTTGAGCCATTGCAGACTTATCCAACAAAAATTCAAGAATTCCCTGGAGAGGCATTAGGAAAATTATAGCTATCTTTTTAGGAGTTGGAGAAGGATTAGAGTATTTTTCATCATTTCTGACATTCTTTAAACATGCCCAAAATTGTGGTTACAAATCTCTAATCAGTAATTTAAAGACTAAAGACTGCAATAATTTGGTATAACAAATTCCAACTCACTTGCTGCTGCTGTTGTAGGAACTGCCTTTCCATTAGGGCCATTTTCTCACGGTGAGCATCTCCCATGCGACGCAAAGAATTTTCATGACTTTCATTCAGATTTTCCAGAAACTGCTTTTCCTGAAATTGTAAAATTTGACTTTCATGTTGAAATCAATGAGACAAAAAATGACCAATCAACACTTATTGTAAAACCCAATTACTTCAAAATTAGAGGATATAAAAAAATGGACTGTAAAATATCTGGGTTAGAAATGTAATTTTCTTGACTCTTTCAAAGTTCTGCATTTAGCCAGTCAATTCATATACGATTTTAACTCTTGATTAAAATACTAAGTACATTCATATGAAAAGCATGTAATTAAATTTTATGCTATATTTAGGAAAGAGGCGCTTGCTTCCATTAGTATTTACTAAAAAATAAGAAGTTGAGTGCCTAACCATGTGAATCTGTAAACCATTCACAAAATCTGTTTGGTTTATTGGGGATAACGCCCCTCAGCTAATACATATATACATTTCACTTTTCCTGATAAACTCTCGAGTCTACAGGAATTGAACCTAATATAATATAAGAGTGTCATAAAAAGGCATAGAAAATGTTTGCTTTTTATAAAAATTTTGATAATATCAAAATAATAACAGAAACTAAGTGTTACATGAAAAGAAAAGATGACACAAGAATAGAGGGTGGATTTAGTAAATGCAGATGAAAAAAAAAATTATGCTCATATGCTCCTAAAAAGTCAAAACTTACACAAACTGCCAATTGAATACAAGAGAAAGATTATGTGGTACATAGAGAAAATAACTGCGGAAATAATTTAGTAGCAGTGAAGGTGAATCTGGGATTCTACAACGAGTAAATGTTGATATATGTGAGGCTGCTAATTTATTAATGTAACTATTGTTTTTTTCTATTAAGTGTTAACATCAACATACTTTCATTCCTCTTATGGGCCGAGAAATACAGTATAGGCATGGTTGCAGGCATACCAAATGCAATTTTAGTAACATTATTTTTTGGATGAGTCCATATGCTTGAACTGATACACACTGAAATCATTTAGTGGTGCACATCACTAGAAGGACACATACTTCAATGATTTTTCATTCATAATTTATATTGTTATAACTAGGCAAAAATGAATAGAACAATGACATAATTATCTTTTCAAGTCAATAAAAATGATGAAGTGTTGAAAGATCCTATTACATAAGCATATAAAGGTAAATATGAATTTTAATGATTCAGGTGATGATTTACCCTTTCTTCATGCTCTATCTCCATAGCCTCTTTCTTTCCACGGAAAGCACTCTTCCTCCTATCCCTTGGTAAGAGGTCAACTTCCTGCCTCAATAACCTTAGCTCCTGTTTTAATCCTTCCCTGAACTGTTTTAGCTCTTTCTCCTGGAAAAAATTAATTCATGTGTTCAAAATTAATTTATAATTAATACATTCCTTTAAATGTCAAATATTCACATATAATTGGGAATTTCAGGCTTGACTTTGTGGAACTTATCCATTAAGAAAAGAAAAATTGCAACTTTGTTAATTCCACTGTCAATGTTGTTTCTTTTAATCTTACGACCTCAGTTTCAATACATAATTACATCTTCAAATACATTTTCAAACTTTACCTTCAAATACATATAATTTTGTCATGGGACAAAGGTATAGGGTCAAGAGGGGGTGTGTTTTGGGATTGGACAGGAGGGGGTCAAGAGGAAAAGGTTTTGCATATCACATAAAATTGCATTGCATAGGATTTCTGGGAACAGAGGGTTAAGATGGTGGGAGGAAATTGTGAAAAAAATAGAGGAAAGAAGAACCAAGTCAGTGGGGGGAACAAACAATGAATCCTTTTACATCTATTTCTTGGAGTTGATTCCAAGGAATCAATTCAATGTATCAATAACTAAAACAACTTTATATTTTCCACAAGTTTTTAACACTCTAATTAGGAAATTGCATCTTTCCCAACACTTTATACACCACCCATACAGCATTCCTAGACATTCTATGAGTGGACCAATTACAGTCCCTTACTTTCTATCCTTCCTCTCAACTCCTACGCCTTCCTCATACTTGCTTTCTGGTGGCTAAACAGCTGGTGTATTCCATGAACTATATTGTACATGGCATACTCTCTCCCAGCAGATTCAAATTCCATGTGTTTTCCTGGTCATAAATTAACATATTACCTTTCTCCATCTTTTCATATAGAATAGGACTGCTATTTTCATGGATTTTATTCATTTTTCTTGGTGTTTGATGAAATAATTTAAAATTTTTATAACTTATGGATGTATCCATGAGTCATTCAACTACTCCTTAAATAAAAGAAATGGCACACACAGTATGGAAAAGGTGTGCTTTTAGTTAAATTGACTGTGCAGAAAATGTTTTGCGTCATACAAGGATCATCACCTATACCTATTTTGAGAACCTTCTGAAATCTTACTTTTTGGATGGCTTCAAAAAGTTGTAAAACGGCTGGAAAAAGTGTATTGAGCTACAATAGATTATGCTGAAAAATAAAAAAATATACCCTAAATAATTTGTCTTTCTATTTTTCTTAAGAACTTACTAAACAACCCAAGTGCCTATATGAAGAAAAGTTGGGCATTCTAGTGTTATCAGGAAACAAATTGCGTTCATTTTCAAATTCTGAAATGAGTAATTTTGCATATGACAAAATGGAGTATTCCAGATGTGCACCAAGTGATTACAAAAGACCAATTGGAGTGCATATTCTTAATTTCAAAGTTGACACTTGGCTGTTGCAACCAGGTGGTATCACCAGCCATAAAAAATATAGACATTGCAAAGGCAATCTCTTGGTCACAACCATCACGACCTGGCCACTCCCCATAAGAGTGGTGTCCATATTTCCTCATTAATTCACAACAGAGAAGACCACACATTTTTGGAAAAGTTTTTTTGGAGTAGTTTCTTAGGTGAGGTGACCGACAGCTGAGGTTATTTGCACCATTAGGGATGGGCAGGAAAGGATGAATTGTGGAGAAAAACCCGGTTAAAAACCCATTAGCCGACTCTTAATGTAGGGTGCCAATGGGTCCACAGCTTAACACCCCATCCAACAGATGGCGTAGTCACTCTACAAAGCATCTCAAATAGGGATCGGGATACCACTGAAAAATATCTGCCACCTCCGGGATTCAAACCCGGGCCCTCTGGGTGGGAAACAAGTATGTTAGCTACCTCACCATTCCAATCCCCTTTAGAAAAGTTTGAATTACAATTATTACATGAGTAAATTTCACAATACCATTTTGCATTAGAGGGGCAACCTCCTAATTGACTTAGGACATTTTTATTACAGCACATGTTTCATTATAAAAGTAAGAAACATCCTTTTCCAGAGGATTTCAAAGAATGTATTCATCATATAATATTTCCACCTTTGAAAATTTCAATTCCATACTTTCTCCTTTTGTAGATTTCCCAGTCTTGTAACTGTTACCAGATTTGCAGAAATCCCTAATATCAATTTCAAATACCTATTATATAAAGCAACATGTTCATCGGAAACTCTAAATACCTACCTTCATGCATAATAATTGTGCTTAAAAACTGTGACCATGGGCTGCTTCAAATGAGGGCATTTACGTATTCTTTGCAATGCATAAAATATTTTTACTTGAACCTTAATACATCCACAGGTGAAGTTAGTGATACTGGAACTGCATCACTTTTCTTCATCTGGTAGTAGCACTCAGTAATTGCAATTATACTCAACCAACCTAGCCAATTACAAAGACTATTCTTCCAGTAAATTTTCTTGGAAGTATGTAGGCAGCTGCTTTTTTATATTTTCAAGCAACTACAATAATTCCTGCATATATTGGCTAAGTGACATTTGTATTATTCCCGGTGCCCCTTGAAATTCTATAAGAGTCCCAGTTTAACAATTCTTGCTATAGGTTAGTCAGTGTGATTTAGTCATGGCATATCTTTACCCTTTAGCCATAGTAGTCTTCTTCATTAAAATTGTGTAAGTTAAAAAATGAAGTTTCAAAATTTGTTGAGGAAATTAGAGAAAAAAATATTGTCAGACAAAAACTAACCACATGTTTTTATCTTTGATGGACAAGCTACATCATTAAACTGAATATTGGTTATCACCACTTTGACAGAGTGCCTAACATACCTGCTCTGCTCTGATTTTCTTTGAGGTCACACGAAGATCAACTTCCTGTTGCTGTTCTGTCCTTTCCACTTGTTGCCGGTGAGTGCGTACCTGGGCTTCTAAATCTGTTTCATATGACCGAAGTAGAGTCTGTTGATCTTGCTCAAACTTTTTATCCTAAAGTAAGTAAGAATTACTTCTTATTAGTAACTTATCAATTAATAATCATTAAGCCAAAAAATGTCACACCGTAAATTCACTATCTAGAACTAACATTAATGTATGAATGATTTAATCTACTCAGTTTATTCTGGGCAAATAATTATATCTACTCATAATTTACATGAGATGCTAACATTTTGTCAGTTAATCAAGTAATTCCAGAGGCTAGGGTATAATAGAACATTTTTGCAAGTTTTAAATGCATAATGTTAATTCCAAACCACCAATTTACCTTATTCGGGGGACCAGTGAAAAAATGACAAGTTGAGGTCACATAAAATTGAAGTAGAATGAAGATAAAATATTTTAAGACTTATTTTAATCCTGTATTATAAATAAATATTTATCACGGGATTATAATAAAAAAAAATGTACCCATTGGCAATGTGTATAACCATAAACTTGCCATGAATGAAAACTAAAGAACTAACTTCATGTCCCAACAAAAAATTCACTATTTAGAATTTTTCTAATCAGAAAATTCTTTGGATTGATTCCTTCTTGAGGATATACACTGTAATACAAAGGGTGAACACTTCTGGGAATCTCCGTACTTGATTAATATTATATTTAAATGGAACCAACAGATTTATAGGAAGCGTGCCTCCCTTTCAGTTTATCATTGCTCTTAAATATGGTATTAGACATTCTTTAAGCAATGATGGTCTTGGTAGACTTGGACAATGAAGAATAGATTAAAGGAGAAACTGAGAACCAGCTCTGGTCAAAGGTTACTTCTATGAATGTGGTATACAAGAACTTCTACCACGTTACAACACATGATATTTGGTTACTAGTGTATTTATGATTTCATATAAGTGGATATTGTTAAAAAAATTACATTTTTTATTGCTCGATGGTAATTTGATTGCTAATTTCTAGATACATTATGATTAAAAGAGTTTCACATTCTGTTTCACTAAATTATGCTAAACCTTAATTGCTAAGGCAATCTCAATTGCTTTACCAAATATATATTTAATGTTTTTTCCTGTACCATGATGTTGGATCCTTTAAAGTAGTAATAGAATTCAACCACAATTATTCTGTGCAGTAATAACCATTAACTGCTTCAATACCTGTTGCTCTTTGAAGAATTGAGCCTTGAGGGTGAGATCCTGAAACTGCTTCTGTTCCTGTTTCTGCAGCATTTTCAATTCTCTCAGCTCTTGTTTCCTAAAAAAATTGAAGAGCCATAAGAATCACTTTCCATATGTATGGTTTATCACCAACATTTTAGGAATCATGATGGAACTAGATTATACCACTTATTCAAGGTACTCGACCAAATTTGAGTTTTCAATGTTTTTGTTTATTCAGTAACAGCATTACATTAGGCCAAAATCAATTTAGGAAATTGGGTTGGAGATGCAACAATTTGTATTATTGAAACCCTTAAGAATGTTGTAAGCCCCAGGAGGGCACATTCTACGCCCATATTTTTGTCTTAAAAAATTTCTGAAGATAATTTTCTGTTTTACCACAACTACTGTAAATCCAATGAAGGTAGAATTGAATTTTCAGACAAATGTTGTCCACCAGTCTATTTCTTGTTATTCAAATTATAGCTAAAGGTAAAAACCAACTCTGATTGTAAACCATTTTTAATAACTTCCCTTTACCCGAGTGTTATGTTTTGAATTTTCACAAGGAAGGAAGCAAATTATATTACAACAACTTGTCTAAGATGTAAAATCTGTACATCCTGGAAAAGTTGTATGATCTCCTAGGACTTTGCTTTAAGCCGGTTTTACTGTATATAAAACTGCATTACAAATTTACTTCATGGAAGAGAGATTGCATGCAGAAGAGTGAATAATAAAATACCACAATAATAACACTACAACCAACACTTACCTAAATATGTGGTCATCATAGAGACGACCATTTCCTTCATCCCCATAGATGACTCGACTGGTAGTGGTGGTAACAACAACTCCATCAATTTCAAACTTCCTTGTCCTCTTCCTCGTCTTTTTCTTGAGATTCATTGTTCGAATCTCCTCCTTAATTGCAGAACGTGCATGTGGATCCTATATTATAAAAAGTACTAATATGAACACACAGTGAAAAATAAAATAATCATATTATTTGTGCACGGAGTGCACAAATAAAATACGAAACTAGGGCATTATGTATGATCTTGTGCTTTCCTGGCGAATTGCTGTGGAAAAGGTTATCTGGGTCTTCCATTGGGTCAGTTCCTCCATTGATGACGCCAACATTTTGGAAAAAGAGTCATTTTCCAAAACATTGGCATCATCGATGGAAGAACTGACCTGGTGAAAGACTCGAATAGCCTTTTCCTAGGGTATTATGCATTTTATCTAGTCATCTACAGATTTCATTTCCACAATAATAACATTTTGGAATGTACTTTACTCTGGTACTGTGTTTTCCAACTTTTATCTAAATAAACTATTGACAACTTTCCTAAATTCACCCATATTTCATCTAACCTATAATTTCGAGATCATTTATTTCATCATTTGTGATTCTTGAAAAAACATTTACCCCTGCGTAGCGATGTGGTTTCCTAAGGACCACTTCAGTTTCTTCTGGAGCAGGAACTGCATCACCACTACCCTCACTTCCATGGCTAGCAGGTACACCAACTGATATGGACTCCGCATCAACATCAGACCTGAAATAGAAAGGCTTTTATTATGCGACGACATAAATTGAACAGTGCTACGGATTGCTTACTATGTATAAATACAGCAAATCAGAATTGATTCAGTCAGAAATTATTATGTTAAACTAGGTTTTAAACAGTGAGAGGAGCTTCATTTGACCATTTGGTTGTAATAATTCGTTACAGTTACCCAGAATGTTGCAGAAACCTTTAAATCGAAAGGGAAGGTGCAGGAGGTAGGTCTTACTAAAAGAAAAGGTGACATGCACAGTTTGGAAAGCTGGTTAAATTAAGAATTAGACAAAGGGATTTATTCTTGTTCTCATTCTAACTGCAACAGCACATGTTTCCCAGAGCCTAGGTTGCAGTTGTTTTTAATTTTCTTCATGCCTTCTGATATAGTGGTGTTGTTCTTTGTACAATTCAGTAAACTTGCATCAATCCTTGCAGATTTAAAAAAATATTTAAAAAAAACTACTTACTACAGCAGCATTTTGAATGAAACGTTAATGGTAAATTTTAAGAAGTTCTAATATCATTGAAAGTTGGTGATATTCAAAAGTTGAGATATTATTGATGGAACTAGAGAATCACGATTTAATTTTTGGTCATGTATGAAAATGTTTGGCCATCAAAGAAAAATTATCTTCTACTTTTCAGTTCTTTTTAATTAAAACGGCATTTTTTTGTTTGAAAAATATTTTTTTTTAAACATTACTAGTCTCTTTTTGTCTTTGTAAACTTTTTAGTTTCACTCCCTGCCTGCTCCTTACATCTTTTGGTCATCCCACCTATGCAGGGACTCATGTCACCTTACAACATACCTACAAAATGCAATACTAAATCTCCAAGAGTGTCTGATACTCATGAGATTTAAACTTTACACCTTACCATAGAATTTAGACAACTGCTATTTCAAGAGCTCTGACAATGTGAAAATTCAGGGGATAGTGGAAGAGGGAGATAATGTCAAATTTGAACTCTGCTCACTAAGACCATTCCAGGGATAAACGAAATCCTGGGGCTGCATAACAGTATAAAAATCTGTGGAGGGTTCTGATGAAAATGAGGGAGAACCAACTCAAATGTGAAAGAATAGTGTTATCATCATTAATGACTAAGTGTGCCAAGTTTAAAGTTAAATGAACCTTGGGAGGTGGACCAAAAATTTTTGAATGGAATGAAACGTAAGCACATAAATAAAAGTGTGCAATACAAGGGTAATTTTTTATTCACACTCCAACCCTGCTCTTAAAATTATTATTACTAGGTAATCTACTCTTTAGGGTAGGTTTAGGTTGCACACAAGACAAGATGTGTATCAAAAATTTGTAGGATAAATAATGAAGTACCCCTCATAGGTTTTCTCAATAGTGTTTTGAATATAATACCACCATTAAAACTCTTTAAAATAATTCATAAAAATTATGCTTATTTTTTTACAAAATACATAATAAAATGTTCTGTGTATAAGATTTGGTGTTTTCCCAGAGCAAGATTACAGCGAAGTCCTCATTGGGTTTGCACTAGATCAGGGTGTAGCTGACATTTAGATTCGAGTTAGTCATGAAAATGTCAGCAGCCGACACCCAGACCTGGTGGAAAACTCATTTAGACTTCACTGCAAAATATTCTACACCTTGACAGTCCTTGAATACAAATTCTGAGCCCTTTTCGAAATATTAAATCTCAAATCAGAGTCGAAAAGATTTTTGTTCCAACAGTAAATATAACATTTATTGACCTTATAAGCGGTTCTCATTATTCTTTTGTTTTACTTTTGAGTGTTAATTACTCTCAATGGTTTATTTAGTTATATGAATAATAATTTTGGACTTGAATAATCATACCTCTCAGTCGATGTTGGGGTGGACTGTCTTTCTACATTCTGCAAATCTTCAAGAGAATAAGGCCTTCGAATAGGTTCACCTTCTTGTTGTACTCCCACAGTGTCAACCACAACCTAAGATAAAAAAACAATATTGTGTTTGAATCAACAAGCAGGAGTGCTGACAAAAATAAATTATATCTTAAACTTACAATGTATGATACTGTTTTGATGTTAATCAACCAGAAAACATGTATTGCAATGGTATATGTATTCATAGTATGTTGTACTATGAATGAATAATATCACTTTAATATTAAAGAACCACCTGGCATATTAGCAACTTTACAATCATCATACCAATTGTTCATGTATCTTATGAATAAATCAGAATTTTAGGGCATTTCAAAGAGTTACCCTTACATTTCCAGGTTCTACAGGTTTGCAATAGAAATGAACAAAATTTACAAACAAAAATAAATTTAAAAACACTGTCAACAGCTAATTAAAATGTATTTGTATACCTGTCCAGTTACTAATTTTCCTCTGTCTTTCGGAGGTGTTGTTTCTCTCTCTATGGTCACATTCTCAGTTTCCTCTGGCTCCAAATGGTCAACATCTGTTGCACCCTCTGTTGTTCCTTCTAAGTGAATTGCACCATGTATGGACACCTCCCCTGTAAAGCAGAATAGTGCTGTACATACTAAGAACATTAGAATAGCAGAGGAATATGGTTTTTATGTTAAACATTTTTTGAGACTTAAATATGTTTACAGTAAATGCAAAACATGTGCTACTACGTTCATAGCAGCTTCAATTTAATTTGGTGTGATCCATCATTATTTAGATTGTTTACCTAACTAGTGATCTAACAGTAACCACTTGGGAACATATGAGGGTAACCCTGGTAATTGATGAGATGGCATCAATTTGTCCCTGCAACTGCTAAATTTTTGCATTGGTAGACTCCCTCTACACTCAGAGCGTAAGAGGACGCCTCGGTAGCTTAATGGTTAAAGCACTCGGCCGGATATCGAGGGATCCGGGTTCGAATCCCGGTCAAGGCGAATGATTTTTACTCTCTGAAATTGTTGCAATATAATACACACATAGCGGATGACTCCGTTAATAGTTACTGTTGCGGCATCTCCCGCAGTTTCTTGAAATGAACAGCCTAAGTGTTTGAAATTGGCTTTAACCTCGTGGACTGAGGCGCCTCGCGCACGACTACAAATGCCTGTGACATTGTATGTACGGTATTTCGTCACAACATCCTGTTCCTTTAAAGCCCCCAAAATTTCAGAGCGTAAGAGGACATCTCGGTAGCTTAATGGTTAAAGCATTCGGCCGGATATCGAGGGATCCGGGTTCGAATCCCGGTCAAGGCGAATGATTTTTACTCTCTGAAATTGTTGCAATAAAATTAAAATAAGGTGAACATCTAAAAAAAGAGTCCCAACGCTCTAATTTAAAATTAAATCTTGTTACATTGTGGTAACAAGATGGGCTTTTAAATTAGCACAAAATTCAACTGAATGAGATAATTATAGTACATGATTTTTTATGTACAATTTTTAATAAATTCATAGCCTTTTAATTAGATTAAATTTCAACCCATTTTTGTAAATGGGTTTTTCAATTTTGAAATTCTATTTGGCATTAATCCAAAAACAGGATTTTTTTGACCTTCACATTGGACTATTAACAATGATAAGTATAACAATGGACTTAATTACAAACACCCAAGCACTAGGTGAAGAAAAACCCACCCAGTTGGGAATTGAACCCATGAATTTGGGTTGGCAGACGAGGATATTACCCTGCCACCATCGGGGCTAGCAGGGTAACATACTCAGATTATCTGAGCAAGAGGTAAGGCCTTGCAGTGGCCAAATAAAGGTGAGTCTAATATATTTGCCTAGGATGAGACCTACTTTACTACTCTAATCTACTGTTTCTTCTAAAAAGAATTAATTAGGGTGTATCCTAAAAAGTGCACATAATGAGCCTTAATATCTCCAATATCAATATTTAAAACTTGGTTCTTATTTAGGCACTTAAATGTGAGTAAAAACTTTTCTTCGTGAGAATCAGTATTTTGATTTGTGCAACACACCATGAAGTATCATGTGACCTCCAAAAAAGATAACATTGTGGAAAAATTATAAAGCCTGTACCTGTATCACCTGCTGGTGACTGTGGAACGGATGAATCACCCTCCCCTACCAGTACCACAGAGACATGACCCGGATCTCCAGCACCCCCAGGTGACCATGGTGGCTCTCCAATGGGAGGGCCCGGTGACACTACTAAAACCTCACTCTCATCTAACCGGACAGGGAAATGTTCCTCATCAGTAGAAGACTCTCCTACATGAGTTTTATTTGTTTCATTAGAAAGAATAAATACTTCTCCCCCAGCAGGCAATGGGGATGGTGTAGACGGCACGTGAGTTGAAATGACTGTTACTGGTGATTCCTCAGTGTCAACAGTTTCACCCGTGATTCGAACAGTAGAAGTGTTCAATCCCAATAGTGGTCCTTCCACAATTTCTCCTAAAAAAAAGGAGAAACATTATCAATATTTCAAGTTTAGTTTTACAAGCACACAAATAATTAATGTTTAACATAGGTTGACTCATTAAAATGTCAGTATTTTGAAAAAAAGGACCAAAAAATTTAAACTTTAACATATGCAGGTTTGAAATAAAAACCATAAACACAGAAATCAACTTGAAGGTTGATTTGGTAGGTGATGGTAGAGTTCACCCAGGACTAAGTCTGATGGTGTTTGAAATTCACACATCAAGGTAGGGTAACCAGTTCCTTTCCCTATACTGCCTATGATTTCCCTAGAAGCTCTGATACCTTAAAAAATCATTACTTGGGTGGAGCTGAGGATGCCTAAAGAGTCTTGCCTGGGAATCGAACCTGGGCCCTTCAGTCAGTAGTCCAAGACTACACCTGGACTACCACACCTACAGGTTTGAAATAAAAACTGTTTAAAAATTATTAGAGCTCTGCAAATGAGTATTAAAATATTGATGGTATTTCATCTGTCCATTAAAATACCATGCAGAGTAAGTTCAGACATAGGCATGTTCAAAAAATAGTCCCATGGGCACAAAAATTATATTTTCTTCTATGTACTACCATATAGTTCAATTTAATAACTTTGCCAGGTAAAAAATTTACAATATCACAAAGAATCATATTCTATAAATCTCTGGATACAACCCTTTAAATACAACAACTATATTCTCTGGAGTGCATTATATGAGTTTCTGTAATGCCGATTCTGTGAAAAACCTTGCTTAGGTTTTGAGGTCTGCATTCAAGAAGGGAATCTAGGGTATAATCACCCTACCACAGCTGAAAATGCTGCTTTTTCAATTTTTTGACAAATACAATTACTTTTAACCTTTGCAAAAGTAGTTGTAAATTCATACAATAATGTTTATGGCAATTTACAAACAAATACTAAGAAAACCTGGATTCAAAAGCCTTGGCAGTGTGTAATTAAGACAAAGTGTGTCAGGATGAATTCTGAAATGTGTTGACAACTACAGAGACTTTTGAGGGAACAATGTTCAGTTTTTTGGAGCAAGATGAACCAAATGGAAATGCAATTTCTAAAAGAAGTTTTACAAGCCTGAATGTGTTTTATTTTACCATATGCGAGTTTCACACTAGTTTTTTGCTGAATTTAGTGCAGGATAGTTTGCTTATGCAAAGAAAATTTTTGCTGGTCTTTTTAGAATGCACAAAAGAGGAAACCAACATGTGTTAACTTCAATTATTTGCATGGGCTGGGACAAGGACTTGAATTAATTAGCTACTTAAGGAAGGAATTAATGAGCTAACTGGGAAATCTTGCTCTACCAAGGAGTGTCTCAACAAAAGTTCACTCCATTAAGTTTTCTGAAGATCCTTATATCTTATATGCATAATTAATTGATTCAACATACCTCCAACAACAAAAATATCTGCCGAGAGGTTTCCATCCTCAGCCTTTGAAACATCTAAGACAGGAGGAATGGGAGAAGGAACTGTTGGCCTGTAGATTGTGCCATCTTGGTAGTCTAAGTCTTCCTTACCATCTTCTTCATGTTTTTCAGACTCATCCTTCCTATCTTCCTTCACAGCAACCTCTTCGCCATCCCCTCCCACCCTACTACTCAATTCCTCTTTCACCCTCCTCCTTGCCTCCTCCACCTCCCTTCTTGATTCTTCTTCCTCTGCCTGCCTTCTTAATTCCTCCTCCTGCCTTTTCGATTCTTCCTCCTCCTTTACCCTCCTCTCCTCTTCCAACACCTTCTTTGCTTCCTCCTCGGCTAATTGCCTCTTGGCCGCCTCCTCCTCCTCTGCCAACCTCCTTGCCTCTTCCTCAGCCTTCCTTGACAATGCATCCTCGAGAGTGGGCTTGACATCTGCCAGCTCCACAGATTCTGGCCTTTTCCAAGGCTTGCCTGGGGGAGGAGGAGCAGGTCCCTTTTCCCTGCTTCCTTCACGTCTTGTCTTCCCCACCTCCTGAGCAGGCTTCTCTTCCTGTTATAATAAAAAATTGAGTACCACTCATCATTCTGCTCTCTAAATTAGACAACACCATGGCATGCCTTTTAGGAGCCCAAAGGGCAGACTATTATTTTTATGGCTCATGACCACAAATGTTAATGGATTTTGGAAATATTCTGGACATGTAATATTGAACAAGTACAGTAAACTCTCAATTATCCATGCTATCCATGATGATGCATAAGAGATAATGAAAAAACGCGGATAACTGAAAAGTGCAGAAAATATCACTGTGATAAACGAATATATATGCAAACTCTTCTTTTTCATTTCATGTGATTGATTCAAGTTTTTTCACCAATGGAAAGAATATTGTTTCCATTTTTTAACCAATTTATAAGGGGGGAATTATGGTTTTACAAATTTGCAGAACTATTATTAGGCAAAAGCAGAACATATTTTCCTCAGAAAACTAAATCAATTATATTACCAGGAAAAAACAAATGACTGGCGAATGACAAATATTGACAAAAGATCACTGATATGGATTCATATTCATCAAATGTTACTAATTAAAATTATACACTTTAGATAGTTAATGACTTATTTGTTGCATAGTGAAACTATGCATTTGCTTGCCTTAAAAGTGAATATGGAATCCTCAGGGTTAATGAATATGATAGAAACGATAATGGAAAAGTACAGATAGTACAAAAATGTTTAAATGAAAGCATTAAATACTAATGACTTTTGACATTGTGATATTAAATACTTATTAGAAAGCCGAGGTATTTAAAAAAGTCATTCTATTAAAATATATTCAAGTTTCAAATCATAAAATTCTCCTTACGACTAATTCTTTGAAAAATCAAGGTTCCTGAGAGAATAGCACGGATAATCCACTAGACTGATGATCTACACACGGGTACACACAGAGAGTTTAATGAATGTGCATAGAAAACTTTAAAAAATTAGTTTTTATCTCACTTTTGGTAGTATTTTTGCAAATAATGAGATTGAAATTGGGCCTTCAAAAAAGCCTCATAAATATCAGGAAAAAAAACAAAAAAATATGAACAAACAATTATTTCACTGTTATGTTATCTTTGAAAAAATTATTCATTTCCCTATCATTTCAATGATCCAATTGCCCACTCCATTCAACCTTCCATCAAAATGTTAACAATTTAAAATTACAGCAATTCAATTACTTGAAGGTCCAACACCCGAGCATTATAAAATGTGCACGAAGCTTTATTATTATTATTTTGAAGCATAGTCAAATTTTTAGCAAATGGGAACATGCCAAAAAGATTCATTGACTGCAATTCTGAAACCACCTAACTGGTAGACACTTTTCTGAATGCCAAATTTCTAAGTCAGAAAATAATTAATTAGCATTATAATGCAACAATTTCAGAGAGTAAAAATCATTCGCCTTGACCGGGATTCGAACCCGGATCCCTCGATATCCGGCCGAGTGCTTTAACCATTTAAGCTACCGAGACGTCCTCTTACACTCTGAAATTTCAATTTTGCTAGAGCTCACATAGAGTTTCAAACATGACAGAATATGACACACGATTAGTAATGATGTCAAGAAAACTATTTATTACAAATACTAGTAATGTATTAGTTTAAATGATTACCTTTAATTGGGTAAACCGGGTGGGGGTTTTCAGCTGAGAAAACTTTTATGATGGAATACAAAATCAGGGTGCAACATAGCGAACACATAACAACACTGTAGCCTTCAAATATCCAAAAAGCATTACTCTTATGGGTAAAGGAAGGACTGAATTCTGCAATAAGTACATGCAAACTTCTTATTATCACTTACAGGGTTCCAATCATCAGGGCTATAAGTCCTTATACTTTGAAATATTGAGTCTGCTGGTGTTAATAAAGGGTTGCAGCACTTGATACTTGAATACTTTACAAAAGGTGAGAATTTTACATCACTTTCACAAATTTGAGTAACTGGTTTAGATTTCACTGTTACATGAACCATCAACAATGGAAAATGTTCGTACTATTTTACAAATATTTTTGCCAATCCATAGAAAATGCACATTACTTCTTGTGATGAATGATGTATTAAAAGGTTTTTATTATCTGCAGGTTAAGGTAGGTTTTGCATGGACACAACTACCAAATAAATTTTTTGTGACTCCTGACAAAACACAATCCAGCAACTTACTCTATACCAAGCCCTTCTTCATCTCTGTGTACTTCCTTCCTCCCTTCACCCCGTCCAACATCCCTATCCAGTTCCTACCCTTTCCTCGTTTGCCTAACATTCTCCCCTCTATTTGAGTCTTCAACATCACACTGCCGATCAATATGCCCTTCATCCATTTTCCCTCCCTCCTTATGATTTCTCCCAAAAAAACCCCTCTCCTTGCCAACCATTACTAGTACTCGATGGTTTCAGGCTTCACTTTGTGGAAATCCATTCTAATAAATCAAAAGAGAGATGGTACTTTTTTTTACTTTAAATAATAAAGTGTGGAAAAAAGTACCATCTCTCTTTTGATTTATTACTAGTACTTCCTCATTTGTTTTCCTTTCCATCCATTTCACTGTCTCCATTCTTCTACACACCCACATTTCAAAAGCCTCCAATCTACATTTATTCTCCTGCTTCTGTGACCATGTTTCTGCACCGTACATAACTATGTTCCAATCAAAGTTTTGACGAGTCTTTTCTTAACATCCTTACTCAACATTCCTGTCATCAACTCCCTTTTCCTTGTAAAAGCCTCTTTCTTAAGTACAATCTTCTCCTTACATCCCTATTAAATTGACCATGTTGGTCCAAAACACTTTTGAGATACATAAACTGTTCTATCTGCTCTAGTTTTTGCCCTCCTATTTTAATATTTAGCTTAGCCTTTTTCTGCCTGGAAAATCACATAACCTTTGTTTTATTAATATTGATTCTCATAATTTCCAATTCCCTCAGCAATGCTTGCGCCCTCTTGGGTGACTGAGAAACTAGAGCTTGGTCATCAGCAAACCTTATCGATTTTAAGAATTCCCCTCAGACTTTCATTCCTACCTCCAGTTCTTCCCATGCCTCTTTAAATATTTCCTCCACATGTATGTTGAACAGCACCGGTGACAATAAGCAACCCAGCCTTACACCTCTTCCTAATACTGCCATCCGGACTGTCCGTTCTCCACTCACATCTGAGCAGTCTGAGACATGTACAGGTTGCAGATTAGCTTCCTGTCCTTCCAATCTATTCCTATTTTCTGCATTATACTCATTAGTTTTTCTCAATTCACTCAATCAAACACCTTTTCCAAATCTACGAAACAAGCAAATATGTCCTGATTGCATTATATATTCATCTTGATTAATGATCTCATTACTGCAATGGCATAGTGCATGCCCCTACCCTTCCTAAATCCAAACTGATCATCTCCTAAGTAATCATTTGCCCTACTCTATATCCTTTTGTTGATGATCCTGAGAACAACTTTAGCAGCGTGGGATATAATTTTGTTCTGTAGTCCCCACATGACATAGCCTTGACCTTTTTCGGAAGAGGATCTAACACTAATCTCACAGTCTTCCGGCCAAATTCCTTTATCATAGATGCTACGAATCAGTCCATATAGCTCTCCTAACCACATTTTCCGAAACCTTTTAGTAGTTCCACAGGAATGTTGCCTAGCCCCATGGCCTTATTGTATTTCACCTTCCTTAATGCCCTTTCTATCTCATTCATATGTATACATCAAAATAAAAGTCGTATACCTACCATGCTCTATTCCCAATCATTTTGAAGAACAGAGCCTGATGTGAAGTTCACAAGAATTCTCAAATGAGTCAAGAGCCAGGAAGATGTTCACATGCCTTCCTCCCAGAGAAAGGAAGTTCTCTTCCTTCCTTCCTGATAAGAGTCAAGGCTAACAGACATCCATCCTTTACTTAACATTTTCTTACCTTTCTTAATTGCGACTCAACTAAGTTCTTGACTGTGTTAGTCCCATTTTACATAGAGTTAACTCACTTTCTGTAGACTGAGGTACAACCACTCACCACAGAAATTTCCTCCCTGGACCCAGCCCCTGCTGCCTTGCCTCGCAATTCGCTGACTTCTGTCCCATCACCTCCCCTAAACCTCTTCCTTTCCGACACTCCTCCCTCCCTTGGACCCTCTTTGTCTGCCTCTCTCTTCTTCGCTCCCTCCTCACTCTCAACCTCCTCTTCTGACTGCTCCCCAGGGACCAGCCCAACCTCTGGTGCTGGAAAGAGAAGCAATAAATCACATGTTAATGCTGATATAAAACATAAGCATCACCACTAACAAGTACAATTCACTTATTCTGCTGAGTACGGAGTAAAATTTATTGGCTGCTTTACTTTTTAATGTTTGAAATTCTCAGAGTTGAAAAAATATAGTTGAATTAAAAAAAATCATAAATAGTACTGAATAATTATTACATATATGAATTATATATCAACTGCAGACAATGTCAAATGGAGTTTTGGATTAAAAATTGAGTCATCTAAATCAACAAAATACCATGCGAGCTAAATATATTCCTAGGGTGTGCAACATGAGCTAGAACACCAGCTATTTCATAAATTTAATCAGACTTCTCAGAGAAGTCTGATTAGTTCGTGGGAGAATTCTGTGATATTTGTTTAATTTGTACATGAATCATTTTCTTACAGCTCTGGTCATGGAATGTGCAAAGGAAAAAAATACTTAACCAGCTACAAAGTATCTCTTTAATTTTGTCATTTTTGCCTGCCTTATGGAACTCAATTGATTTTCATTGATATTATGAGTAAAATCGTATGATCTTTACAAGTTTATGCTAGCACTGTTCTTTTGAATCTCCAAGGCTCCCCTATCTAAGGTCCTGCAGTTTCATGTAATGCTTTATGTCTTTTTACAGCAGCTTTTCATGAACTTGTCAGCTTTTCTCTGTATTATGCTTAGTTACTCAATCAAAGATTCCAGAGTTTAACCCTAAATCCTTCCTACATATTTGAGTTCTCACAGAATATATAGGGATGATAAATCAGAAGGATGTCAAGGCAAAAATTGAATGGAAATCAAAGTAAATATCTAGAGTAACTGCTCCACTGAGGTAAGTACTCTAAAAATAATTAGTTTTCATGCCAGGTATTGAATATACTTAAAAAGCTAGGGGATCGGGATGGTCCAGGGGCTAACATACAGGCTTCCCAACGGGAGGGCCCAGGTTCAAATCCTGGAGATGATAAATATTTTTCAGTTGTACCCCAATCCCTAATTGAGGTGCTTTATGGAGACCACTTTGAGTAAGTACGACATCCATCAGAAAGGATGTTTAACTGCAGACCCCTTGGTGCTTTTTGCTAATGCCGACGCTGGGTTTCTCTCCACCCTTCCTTTCCCATCCATTCACTATGGCACAAGTGACTGTAGCTGTTGTTTGCCTACCATAAATATAATTACCACTTAAAAAGCTATAAATTTTGTTTCACCCATTGAAAACAATCCAGACATGAGAACATATTCTCATTTGTTGTTCTTTCCATTCATATATTGTTTAGTGCAAGGGAGGGATTCCAGAGTCTTTTCACTAAAAAGATTTGAGTCAAACAACAGATTCTGACAAAGTATAATAACTAAATATATTTGATTTTAAAATTTTGGAAATAATATTTGTAATGACATTCACTATTATTATTATCTGAAATAACTTTGTCAGCCATAGTATCTTTTCAAATTAAGTTTAACACAGTTGGCTACCAGTGTAAAGGCACTCACTTGACCACGTTGAATCAATCCATGCAGGAAGGTTTTCCATTTTTCTAAAAATACCCAATGTAAACAAGTTTTTTCAAATTCACGTCATATCAATTCAACTTTTTGGATTCTCTTTTTACAAAATGGTGAATTAGACTATTGAAAATTTAAAGTTAAATTTACACGCTAGACTACTCTGACAGTCCATTTTCAAAGCACTCTATTGCTTTCAGTTTATCATTGAGATTTATACTTTCCCCTGCAGATTTTGAAGGTTTTTTTTAATATTATGAATTGCACTTAGCTTCCTTTATTCAACGGTTGAATTCACAGACCTGCAAAACGATTTCGCAATAAATTAAGACTACATATTGTGACCAATGCAACAACTTTGCATTTAATGACTCTCACTGGATCACATTGAATGATCCAAATACAAAGAAGAAAAAATATCAGCAACAGCAAATACCTACTTTCATTTCACATCTGGCACCCAATGTGAGTGCCACGTTTACTGAACAGTGATTAGATGCCCATATAATCAGAGGAAGAATATTAATTTAAACAGAATAACCACTTTGTAATAGGATGAAACTGAGTCAAAAAAGACAGTGATAAAAAAGTTTTGCAGAGGATGTCATGGACTCAAAATGAACACTAAAGAAAGTTTTCTCAAGTACCTTAAATCAAAAAACTTTAAATATTCTTTCTTTTACAAATAGTCAGTTAAATTCTCACATGATAAACTGATGAATGGCACTGATGCACTAGGGAGTTCTCATTTCCTATGTTCACATACCCAAGAAAATATTATAAAAAATCAAGTCTAATATATGAATTAGCCTGGAAATTCATTCCAATTAAATGAATAGCTGGAACATAATTAGAGGGAGAACTGCAAGGGCAAGTACTGAAATAGTCCATGATGGTGGGAGTAGCCAATGAACTTTGACCATTATATATGTCAACAAGTTGTATTATTTTGCCAAAAATAAGAATGCTTTCACAATAATTGAGAAGTTATCCACAGGCAAAAACTCACTTTTTACATCAATATCACTCTTAAGGGAAGTGGAGTCATCTTCTCCAGGTTCCAGGTAGTGGGGCAGGTGGGATATGCGGGGGTCCTATAAGATGAGAAAACAATAATTACAGAAAATGCACAGAGGAACATAAATGAAGACAATGCACATATAATACAAATATAATTAACTTTGCCACTCAACTGCATGGGGTACTAAAAACTCAAATTGCTATTACAACATGTAATCATGGTTTTTGATTATAGATTTTAAGAATTCATGTGTATGAACAGCATATTTAGTACTTAAATGAGAATAACATTACAACTTTACTGTGACTGTATTGCACAGGAAAAGCAATTAACACTAAATAAAGGTTGAAAGTACAGTAAACCCATGCTAATCTGGACTGTATGGGGCCAAATGTCAGGATTAGGTGAAATCTAGATTACCTAGGGCTTTGACTCATGGAACCCCATGGAACATTTTCTCCCTCGAATCTTTCATACTACCAAGTCAATTTGTACATCTAACAATCACGTTTTTATTTTTATAAATAAGATCTTAACTTCTGAAAAATACCACTCGTTTTCTTATTTAATTTTCAGCTGTAATGATGCAATGTAAGGTCAGTGCTGTATATAAACTCTTCAATACATGTCAGTTGTAGGTGCACAATAGATCTCAGACAACTGTAAATCATATTTAGTCATGTGCTTACAATCTTCCATAAATGGTCCAACAGCATTGCTATCAGTTCTGTAGACGCACATTCATTGTAAATAATATGCTGTCAAAAACCATGATAGCCAACCATTATTTGTCTTAAGTTCTCCACATGCTATTATTATTTGAAAGGTCTATGTGCTTTATCTTTTAAGTCAGGGTAATGCATTTCCATTAAATTGGTCACATATGTACATGCTAACCGTGGACTCTTGAATCTTTCAAATTTCATTAGCATAATTTGCCAAACCTGCATTAACATTTTATGAAAATTTAACTGAAGCCTAAGAGCAAACTGATTGACTTTTGAGTCTTTTACTTTTTCAAATCAGATAGCGTTTAAAGCAATACCAAACATCTAAGAGAAACCTTTGCATCAATTTTCTCATGAAACATTACATAATTTAATGCTCAGACTTACATTTTCCTTTACTGAAATTCTCCTTCAGTTCAGTGAAAAGTTTCTCCAGTTATACAACCACAAGATCTCATAATCATTAAATATCTAAGCTTAGGGAATCACGAAATTAAATGGAAAAAACTTGCTATCTACTTCAAATGCAGGTGTAGAATCTGCAAAATGTGCATTTAGGTATAAGAATTATGTTTCATGCACCAATAGTTAATCCATAATCATATCATGTGAGCCTGGAATATTGACTGAAATAATTTTATCATTTTCAACCACATTTATAAGCTAAACATATACCGAAGAACGAATGAGAAGCAATGAGAAATATCCAAAATAAAAGGTCTTGTTTTACAAGAGATCCTTTGGAGCATACTGATATTTTTCCAGTGTTATAATTTTTCTGGTAAAAATATAAAATTACCATTGCTGTGTAATCAAACTTGAATTCCTATGACTGATGAGAAAATATCAATTTAAATGAGCTGACAAGTAATTTTTAGTAATAATACTAGAAAGAAATGGACTTGATACAACTTAAGTTAACCTAAATTTAGAGTTGACTTAGGTTACTTCTAGGAAAATTATGTTCATCATTTACATTTTATAATATATAATAATATTCAAGGAGCTATTGAAATATCCTCTACGTAGCTCTTTCACATCCCATGTGCTTCCATTTTCAAAAGTATAGCAATTGGTCATTGTGAAAATTAATTAGTGGCCAAGGTGAGCAATTCTTTAATAAAGGGCCCTCTATATACATAAAAAACATTAAAAAATGTAAATCCTTGTAAAAAATGTAACAAGTAGGTGCATGCACTACTTCAACTTTTATAGAAATGTATACTTTGTCCTTCATGGCAGATAAGCCCTCAGTGACAACTGAACTCAAGTTTCGGATCCACCATTAAAAAAATACACATTTCCATGCACAGGGAATAAGGACAAAAACTGTCAACATTGGGCCTCAATTGACTTGCAAATGTACAAGTAGATAAACTGTAGTTAAGGTGTTATTTTAGAATTTGAATTAAGTATTTTTACAAAAATGAACAAAATCATCAATCACATAAAATGCAAGACAATGTGAAAGAATGTGTGCCATATGAGCATGCCTGCCACTAAGAGAAATGTTACAGTATGTGTATGTCAGACAAACCGAAATCTATTGCTGACTTTATGCTGTATCCTACATAACGTTTTTGTAAAGGCAGTTTTGGTGAAACATTGGAAGGATTGGAAATATTTTATAGAGGGAAATTATAATATACTTAAATTAGAATAATGGACATTTTTGTCAGAACATAACCAAGTTGAAAAAGAGGGACTTGTGGATGATATCCGTAAAAGATTAAATATCTAATTTTAGTAAGGTTGTGTCATTTTCTGCTGGTTATGATGCAAAAATGTCATACAAATGAATAATTCAAGCAATTATATTGGAATTGTAAGCATGTTACAAAATGACAAGCTATTTGTTGTCTATTTTGAACTCATCATCATTTAAATGGTAAAGGCAAGTACTGTACTCCATCAAAATAGTCTACTTCATTACATTTGAATCATGGTTCTATGCAAAGAAGCATATTAATTTAGTTACATTAGATCAGTTAAGTGATCATTTACCAATAATTAGTCAATCAGAGTTAACTAAATTAGAATGCAGGATTTATTATAATGAATATTTTGACACTATGTATTTGGTTCTACAGAAATAAATTCAATGGGCAAGCATATTTTTCAGCTTTCACTGCATTCACTGGCTTGAACAGACATCTTTTTTGCCTGCTAGAAAGCTGGTGAAACTACTGTCCACTTAAGCGAATAAACATGGTGGACATTCAGGAAATATAAAGATCTCATCACATCCATACTGCAAATACCTCTGAATGAACAAAAAATATATTTCAACCCGAGTAATAAGCATTTCAATTACTGCTCTTATTATATGATTATGCTACCTTCTAAAGAAGGCTCTTATAGCTATTAGAGAATTTTCTGCCAAAAAAAACTCATGTACAAATGAAATTCCTAAATAATGTGTGTTATTGAAAATATAAGCGTCAATGAATTCATGATGATAATTTCTATGCCCCCTATCTAAAATAAAACACAGTATATATATATATATATATATATATATATAGCGGGTCGCGGTGGTCTAGTGGGTAGAGCGTTGGACTACTGACCGGAGGGCCCCGGGTTCGATTCCCGGGCAAGGCACTTTGGGCGCCTGCAGCTCCACCCAAGCTAGTTGATTTTTCGGGTACCAGATCTTCCTGGGAAACCATAACCGGCACAGGGAAAGGAACTGGCCCCCCTACCCTGATGTGTGAATATTCACACGCCGTATAGGGCTTGGTACATGGGTGAGCTCTACCATCACCTACTAAACCGACCTTCGGGTTGATTACTGTGTTTTTTTATATATATATATATATATATATATACTGGTTTCAGTACAGTGGTTTTGAAGGGCTCAGTACAGTGTTCATATATGTGATAGTCATCTAAAACCAAATAATTAGGCCAATCTGATTCAGTATTTTCCCTTGATATTCAAGAGCTCCAAGTAACATCTTAAAATTACCATAAAGCTATCAATTAAAATGGTGGCATTTTATACTATACGTGTAACTTCCATTTTGTACTTAAAACCCATATGCATACGACTTTGAACCAACACAAATCATGGGTGTAGAAAATGAGAAAGTACTCTAAAATGAAAGACACTTGTAAAAGTGGATTTCACACCCAGTGCTCTGTTTTAAATAGCTACAATAAGGTTATTCAAGGTAAATTATTTTCATGTGTAGTGCATTTATATAGTAATACAGGTAATATGCAGTGCTACTTGTATGAACTGCAAGATGTCATACAAAATCTTTTGACACAAAATATTACTAATTTTTAAAATTGTTCTCAATACCCCATACAGAACAAATCAATAAAATAATTCTTGTGGCACTCGTTCCAATCACACCTGACTGAAGACTAGAATATACTCACAACGCTCCAAATTAACTAGTCACAGTCAAGTAACACACATGCTTCAACACAGTATTTCTCCCTATTTTCTACATACAGGGTTCGTCCAGAAGATAAGTGTACTGATTTTTCCCGCCGCTCCAGGCGCACCCAGCACCGCTCTGACGGGCTGCGATTGGAGGGGGGTATGTTGGCAAGCGACGCTGAAAAAGGCAGTCGGCTCTGAGCTGTGGTGTAGTGAGGAGCTATGTTAACGCGAACCTCCATGCTCGACCCACGTCACGGAACGCGATGCCGAAGTTTTTGGAGCAGCGTTATTCCATCAAATTTGCGCTAAAGCTTGGGAAATCGTCTACCGAAACTGTCGGTATGATTAACCAGGCTTAGGGGGAGTCAGCCATGTCCAGAAACATGATCTTTCGGTGGCACAAGATGTTCATGGAGGGCAGAGAAGAGGTCGACGACGAACCACGGCCTGGACGCCCATCAACGACACTCACCGATGAAAATGTGCGAAAAGTTCGCGATGTACTGAACTCTGATCGTCGTCTTAGTGTTCGGATGATAGCAGAGCAGTGTAATGTGCCAAAAACAATAGTGCACGAGATTATTAGGGACCAATTACAGATGCGAAAAATTTGTGCAAAGTTGGTGCCGAAAGTGCTTGGTGATGATCAAAGACTCAATCGTTTGGAAATCGCGACACAACTTGCGGATCACTGCAAAAATGATCCACATTTTTTAGAGAACGTTTCTTTTCCCGAAGATAAAGAGGAGTTTGAAAGGAACGCGATACAGGACTTTGGACGCCGTCAAAGAGGCCGTGACAACGTGTCTTCGAGAGGTTCCCGATGATGCCTTCGCGGGAGCGTTCCAGGAATGGGAACGCCGCTGGAACAAGTGTATCGACTCACAAGGGTCCTATTTTGAGGAATATTAGCTTAAGATATGTAAAAGTGTAATAAATATTTTTTCCTGAGCTCAGTACACTTATTTTCCGGACGAACCCTGTACTTCAACGCCATCCTATTATTTGAAGTTTAAGATTCTGTTTGACGGAGTTCACAACAGTAAACAGGCTCTTGAAACTACTAATTTGTAATCCTAAAAATAACCAGAAGTGAATTATCACAAAACTAAAAAATATAATGTTATCAGAGGCTTGTATATCATCCCAAATTACTGCAAATTTTCTCGAACTAATTCTACATCCTAATCTGAAAAACAATGCTGGCATCTACATAGGCTATTATCCTCAGACAAAAGAATGATCTCATTAAAAAAATAAATGTATGGAGAAGGTATATTCAAAGTGCAATGGGCAGATTCACTTACAATAATAATGATTCAGTTTTATCCATATTTCTACAACTTATAAAATAACCCAAATAATTACAACAGTAAGCTATGATACAATTTTCATCACATTTTCATAATTTTAAGGCCAATTATCTTTCTATTTTTAATGGGATTGTTATACAAGATGGACAATGGACATGTTATGAGAAAATTGAAGGACAGAAAACATCTATAACAGTACCTCATATCTTGAATGTAATGTTAAAGTACTGATCTCACCAATGGTTTACATATACATTCTAAATACATATATGAGCATATTGGTATGTTAATGACACAAAGACATGAGAAAATCAATGCAATAAAGTAGTGAAATGAATGGATTAATGGGAAAACACATTTTGCTGTAAACCTGATTCCTCTAAAGAGCACTTAATTTAACCTGGAACTGTGACAACTTGTCAAATAAATAAAAGTAAATGTGCACTTTGAAAACTAAGACACATCAGTTTCGATTTACATTGTGCCTTCACAGATGGTGTGCTTGTCAAACACCTATGAAAAGTATAATTAGCATGGACATAGACCACACTCATTTATGTCTCATTCTACCAGAATGAACTCATTGATACTGGTTTAACGGAGAGGCCCAATAATTTGCTCTATTCATTGAACCTAATTTATATTAAATGACTTACTTAGAAGGGGAAATTGAATTAATCTTAAAAAAGACAATGCCTGGTGATGTCAGAGATGCTATCATAAGAGCTTTCCATACTTGAAGTGCATGGTTAATGCTTACACACCATAGGTATGAATCATATTTCACAGGTTGAATGGCATTATTTGAATGATAGCCATTTTGTAAACAGAGCAATTAAAGTCAAATGACCTACAAACAATGACAAGATATTGAAATATATCATCTTATTCAGAGAGGAAAGAATGATGACGATCAGCTAGCTAACGGAAATACCTACCATGAAAAATTATTCAAACCATTCATAAATAATATACTTTTACAATTTATGATATCACAAGAAATGGAATTACATGGAGAGCATAATTCCATACAGGTTGGGTGCAAGTTAAATAAAATTCCATGTTTTTACGTAGCAAGAAATTAATGGAGAAATAGCACTCTCGATAAACCAATGCATTCTACAAAAGAGTTTGCCAAAACCCTGATACATTTGGGTAGATACAAAAAGGATTTAAAAAAATAACCACCCAGGGAAACATATGGAACTTGTAATCATGCTTATATACCATAATGGTTATAATTTTTCAGTAAAATAGAGAGTAACTTGTAACAAATTACCCGCATTGTTCACAGTAAGTGAACAGAAAAGAAATTATGATAAAAATTTGGCAAAACTATGGCAAACATATTAATTTTTTTAAATTAATTTTATTTAAAAATAAAAAAATCCTGCCATATATTAGAGCTAGATATAATTTTTTGTGGAGGAGGATCAATTCCAGATGGAATCTGTGCAAATGATACAACTACAATTACATTAGAGGAACTAGCGACTGGATATTGTAGATGAGTACTGGAGGCAAACATATTCCACACCTCAACTCCAGTGAAATGTTATTATTATTATTGAACCAAACTCAATGTATGGGGTAGGATACTAATCCATTAGCTGAATAGTGTGACAATTAAGGTCAACCAACTAAGGTGTGGATTCATACTGTTTCTGTTAATTTACATTGCTACAGTTAACATTTGTAGTCATTACACTAAGCATATGACACCATTTCTCTTTTAATTTGATCTCCCAAATAGTCCAAGGGAACTATCCCACAGTTGTTTTTTATGTTTGATTACTGGACATCACTCCTTACAGCCCTTACCATATTTGAGACTAGAAAATATTTGTTTCAAGTTCCAATTTTTAACTTCGTTTTTAGAGTACATACAGAGTGGTTAATCCAATTCCATCCAAGAACCTACAGTACATAATCAACTTGAGTATGAAATCAAAATTTGATCAGGCTTGAATGGCCCAGGACTAAAATTATGAAAGAAATTCAAACTTAAAAATGGAAGTGTCTACAAGATGTATAATCCAGCAGGGAATAAACATTACTCTTTATCCACAAATGATAACTTTCTAACAGGTGAGATGTGTGTGTCATTTCAATATTTCAGAGAAGCAATGCAACTGTATTAATTACTTTAGTTATTAACTTACATCGACAGGAAAAATCTTATGACATTGATATTTTCTAAAACTAAATATTAACGTGAGCTACTAAACACACCAATATCAGCAAAAGTGACACACCCTTACCTGTGAATATTTCAACATTCAGCAACGACATATTTATTTTAATACATTCATTCAAAATAATTAAAAATATACTATGGGCATTGGGAACTAGTGGTAGCCACCTGAGATGTAAAACATTGCTGAAAATGAAATTTAATGAACCCTATTTTTTCACCAAGTATTGTTTTCATTGATAATTAGAACAGAGACCAGCTGGAAACTTCTTGCATGTCATAAAAAATTACCCAAAAGTGATAACTATTCAAAGATACATAATTTTGAATGCAACACATTATTTAAGAAGTGTATATTTTTGTTTGAACTGATGTGTTTCAGCAATTAATTTTGGATGTTTCATCTCTGCTGACAAAATCAATTAAAAAGAAAATATTCTGTGATGCCCATCATTTTAATTCTAATCTTTTAACAAGCCATGGCAATCTGACTTGAAATCAGCCTAATGGAAAACATAAAACCCACAAGAATATCACAAATAACCCATCTGTTTAAAGTTTTCTGACATGAATTATAGATACCAACAAAAGAA
Organism: Hetaerina titia; assembly: GCA_037158775.1. Taxonomy (NCBI): domain Eukaryota; kingdom Metazoa; phylum Arthropoda; class Insecta; order Odonata; family Calopterygidae; genus Hetaerina; species Hetaerina titia. Next base: position 38,030,392 of record CM073772.1, on the reverse strand, counting down.
AAATGACACATTTGCAATTATAAAATAGGTTTGCAAAGTACCTTCTGCTATGTAATTGTTCTATGAATTATAGAAGCTTGAACCAATTATAATGAAGAAAAATACCTAAGTATTTATGTTGCTAGGAAACAGGGAAGAGTTGAGTAAACACAATGAGTCGACATTTAGTAGAGGTCAGTGTTATCTGAATATAAATAAAAGTATTTGAAGTCAGAAATAACTGATGCAGTTACTAATGTTGTGTGATCTAGAAGACACACATCCAATGTTGTTGGTTCCTTTCCTGGGAGAGATCAAAATACTTCTTCTTCCATGCTCTTTATTCTTAAGAATTTTATTCTAATTCTACATTAATGAAAATGTTAATAATTTATTACAGTAATCATGAAAAGTGTTCTAATGAGAGGGAGCTTTCCGACATTCTCTGAAAATAAATTCACATTGTTGTGGACTTTAAAACAATATAAAAACCTTTTGCATTATCACTAGTCCCTTTAACTCCTGCTCTTCAGTCATAATAGCCTCCGAAATGTACTTTTCCTACCTCTCATTTAACCTAATACTATCCCTAATGCCACCTTCAGAGTACTAATATTTTCATCCCCTTCTTCATATCTTCTTTGAATTTTTAAAAAGATTTTTCTCTTTTCCTATTATACCTAGCACATGTTTTTCCACCAAGCTTATTTTCTTTGCCCTACATTGTAACATCTAAAAGGCCTTGATCTTCCCATCTATCATTCTCTTTTCTCAGAGAGCAGGTTCCGGAATCATTTAATGCTATGACCTATTAAGTAATTCTTTAAATCTTTTTGTGAAAGCCTCTTGTCATCAGTCCTCCCTATACATAAAATTTATAAACTCCTTTTGATGATACTACTCCCCTCCTATTTCCTAACGATTAGTGATAACTTATTACTTGAATATGGAATGAAATGTTAATATGCCCTATACACAATGCCATGCATGTTTCTTGTAATCTGTTGAAAAATTACACCTTAAAGCTGCGTTTTCATGCATCCGTTTTAGTAGCAACTCAGATATGCATCATCGCATGTTGCGGCATCACAGAAGTGTCTCACCTACCTAATCTTGTGGCACTGGAGTAACAGTGACAACCATAACCTGATGCTTGCTGTTTGGTCATCTGTTTATCTCTCATCAAAACACACAACAGCACATGAGTCAACACAGCATTTTATTTCTATCTGGTGCTGCTGCATACACGAAAACAATATATGCAGCGAAGCAAAAACAGAACGCGGAACCAGATGCATGAAAACATAGCTTTATGCTTACCAATGAAAACAAATGATTTCCAACCAAATTGAACGAAAAATGGCCACCACTAATTGATCAGGAAAGAACAAATAAGGGAGTCAAATGTTATTTAGTGGGAGAGAGTGGGAGAGTAACCTACCTCCCTCTCCTCAGGGGTCATGCACCTTGCTGGCTGCGGGGGGCCAGGAGAGCCGCATGCATGACAAAACCATACCCCGTTAGACGAACACCAAGTCAAAAACACCTGACATCCCATTAGCATATGACAACAGGATAGAGTATCCAATAACATCTACTCTAGATGCATCAACAAAATCAACATCTTGACAAAACTCTTATTAATGACAAATTATCAAAAGAATCAAACATTCAGAAAATACCAGATGAACTAAATTCTGACAGAGATTAGAATAACTACTGAAGACACTCATGCTGTTAATTGATAGTAACAGTAACAATTAGACAACAGTTCAATTTTAGCACTGATTACTGAACAAATTAATTACAAAAGAAATAAGCAAAATGAATTTGAACTGCTTTGGATTTGCCATCCATTTCATCTTAATATTTTTCCCTTTAGACAACCATACACCAAAGAAAATGCATCAAGACAATACATACTATGTATCTTGGAAAAAAGTAATACCAAAGGAAGAAAAAGTTAAAAAGATTACAACGACAAACCTTTGTCATTGCATTGAAATTTCTAGGACTGAAAGGCCACTTGATGGCTTATTTCTTGAGCACATCAATCACCATGAAGTACACAAATTACATATCAATTTCTTAATATCTACCTACTAACAACACTCTAAAAACAGGAATTCTAAACATAACTAAAAAGGAATATAACATTATTCATGTCTCTTTTATCATTCATGGGAAGAGGTGGATCCGAAAACAAACACCTAACAATAAAGAGAAGTCAATTTGAATAAGCACCTATAACATTAGTTAGGAAAGTACTAGAGATGCTACAAAATAAAAAAGCAACATTAACTAGTGTATGAATCATCAACATGTAATCATGCATACATTGAACACTACTGGGTAGTACTTTAAGCAGGTTCACCATATTTACAAGAAAACGTTTGAGCCAATGTGATCAACACCACATACTCTGATTGAAAAAAACTATTTTTAAAATCAATCAATCCATATATACTGCAAATATCCTAAATTAGATAAGGATAGGCCTAATTTAGATATAAAAAATAGTCTAACTACTCAACTCATCTTAATTAACATTCAACTTTTTACATATTATAACGTACTAAGGTTGCAATCCATCTGGCTAGCTCAACTCATTCTAAACATAATGGCAGTGTGGCAGAATGCTCCCTCGCATCCATGCAAAAATTTATTAAAAATAACTAATAGAACGACCAATTTTGGTTCTTTAAAAAAATCTAACAGATTAGACTTGAGTCTTCAAAATCAACACACTAAACATTAGGAGTCTTAGATTTTTTGGACTAGTTGACCTTATTTGTTCATCATGAGGAGAGTGGTGAGGATATTACCCAGTTTCATGCAATTTCTACATATTAATTGAAATAGAATGAAACATACTGCAAAATTGTTTTGTTTACTCTGGGTGCACTAAATAAAATTAAACTACCTCACAAAGATAATTAAAAGTGATTGTCATAAGGCCCTTTTAAGTACATTTGTTTCTCCTGAAATGCCTAACTTGACAATGTTGAACATCAATTTCAGTGAACTGATTACAACACTAACAATCAATTTGTAATATTGTTCTTCAATCGCTCAAGTATGGCTCTCCAACAATCTACCACTAGCATCAAAAATGAATTGCTGGGCCAATTACAACGGCCATGAGAATCAAATCATCTTTTTCATCGATAAAAAATATAAATGCAAGAACTGAAACAAATATTTAAGTACAATTTTGAACCAATATCCTACTATGTAAAGCTAAAAAAAGATAGCAAAACAAAGTTAACAGACACTTTTTCTACTAACGAACACAAAAAATAGAGAATCTACTCCTTAAGGCTATTCTTAATTACTTCAAGGTCTGTTGTACTCTGTTCCACAAGCTGCTTATGAAATATCACATTACACCAACAAAATGGCATATAATAATGGAGCAAGACAATCCTATCATGTTTTGCCAATGAGATAAAGAAACAAAGTGTACTTAAAATCTTAAGTAGAACTTTCAGAATATGTATACAAATTAGGAAAATTTAAAAACACGTCCAAATGGAAATTTTAAGTTGAACACAATTTACTTTAAATTTGATGATACTAAACTACACAAATTATGTTTGATACCATGCAGCTAATAAGGATGAAGATGATCACAAGGACAATTCGAAGTGTCAGAAAACTACCTTTGGGGATTACAGCAATACAAAATGGAAACTTACCAATGCGCTGGTACTGTTCCCTGTGTTTTTTCTGTTTCCTACCCCGCTACATTAAGGGAAGCATGAAATCAATTGGCAATGATTAAACCACTTGTGTCCAGGATTATACAAACTCTCTCTTGACATGGCACACTTGATGTGAGATCAATACAGTTTGCAACTTGATATGGCTAAATAATATAATTGATATACTTTTAAATACCACCAAAGTGAACTAGTGATTCTACACCATGGTTTTTAGGACATTATACTTTAATTCACAATAACCTTATTGGATGATACACTGGATGTTCCCAAGTTCATTTGTAATCCTAACTGCCACAAATATCTAATGAAATGCAACAAAATGCTTCAGAAAACCATTGAGAGAAGAGAGAGAGAAAGAAAAACGGAAAGAAAATGGAAGAGAAGAAACAACTTACCTCTGCTTCTTCATCAAGCACTTCTTCTTCCTCTACAACTTCTGCCTTGTACTCCAGCAGAAGATCTCTAATTGGTTTGGAGTCCAAGGTACAGTTGATGAAGGAGTACTGAAATGGATTAGGCTTACAGTAAATGTATTATATCTCAAATTGATTCTATTTGGAATTAACTCAAATAAGCAATGATTAATATGGTTGATTGAAACATTCATAATAGCCCTTAAAATATTCACCAAACTGACTGCATCTAGGCCATCGGAGCCTAATTGACTAGAAGCACAACTTTTGAAATAACATAGAACATTTATTTGACCAGCAAAGACCAGAAATATTGAATAAATGACCAGAATTCTGGTCATATATTCAGAACAGAAAATATGAGTAAATATTTTTGTGAAAATCAGATGAGGCCATGTTTTTTGGTACATTCTCATTTTCTTTGGCACTTCCAAACAATAAATCAGCTGAAACAATACTTCACCTTAAGAAGCTCAGTAGATGTAGGCCTTTTCGTTGGATCCTTGACTAAACAACCAGCAATAAAATCATTGAAGTCCTTAGACCAATCTGAAGGCCGATCAAGCTTGGGAGGATCAGATTTCTGAATTTTGAGCAACACCCTCATGGGTGACATTTCATGATTAGGAGGTTCCATTTGAGCAAACTCAATCAAAGTGATCCCTAGAGACCATATATCAACCTGAAAAGTAAACATTCTTCAAATGATAGGTAATGATGAGACCAAAAACTTAAATAAGGCTTTTTATTCTTATTTCTAACAACTGACCTTAAAATCATAAGGATTATCTCGAAAAGTTTCGCATAACACCACTTCAGGAGCCATCCAATATGGTGTTCCGATGAATGTGTCACGCTTTTGCAATGTCTGTTTGTTCTTGGCAGAGACACCAAAGTCAGCTAAAATTTTTAACAAGAGAAAAAATATTAATAACAACGCTTCAATGAACATTATTTACAAATATTTCCAGTTAGAAATGAGTGGTCACATTCCAAATATATAAGTCTCTACATCATAAAGCTAACAGTATTTCCTTAAATATTGACATGCAAGTGTATGATAAATGAGTGCCACTTCACAAACATCTGAACTGTTGCCAAAAAAGATGCAAAAACAGAGACTTTTAATAAGACACTGTCTCAGGCGTTACTTGGTGGAAGTCTTTCATGCTAGACGTAAATGAAGGAAGACTAACTTTGTTAATTCAGCAACAAGCACCTTTTCCAGACAATTAGCAAAGTTACCCTTCCTTCATTTCACCAAGACATTTTAAATCTTAGCTTCATAATTTTCAATTCCTTTAAATTAAAGAGATAACATGAGATGCTAAGCTTTGGACTTGAAGATTCAGAAATAGTTATGAAAGAATCATCAAAGCACAAGATTGAAATGGAATGTGATAATTAAAAGAAAACTATTACACAATATTTTTCTTACACTGGCTTCAAATTTTTATGATAATATAAAACCTGTCAGCACCAAGCACCTTTTCCAGAAAAAATCAAATATAAAACACACAAACCATCACTCAGAAGGGACAGCACTATTGATAAGCAGCGGGAAATACAAAATGTAACCTGGACCAAGCTAGCATAACAAATACTGTGAACAAAACTGAAAATTCAAAATTATATTTGTTGGCATTTCACCAGTTTACTCTCGGAATGGTAATTTGTCCTCTTTGTCATTCTTTGTAGAGACCAATAGAAAAATACTCACTCTTAGTTCTCATTTGATCCTACTTTTCAAAGGGTCATGCAGGAATTATGAGATGTACCCATTCATAATTTGCTCTGAAATATATTTATCATTGCTTCCTTGAGATGAAACAATTGCAATTACTTCTGCCTAACTTCATAAATCTAATAATATACAGCTACTTCAGCCTGCAAAAGCTTTATTGCATTTACAAATGGAAATAATTTTATCTTTCAAAGTGGTTTACATTTCTTTCCATTGATTAATCAAACTACAAAAAGGTATGTGGGTATGAAAATATATGCATTAAAGTCCACTACACTTGACATGAGTATGTTGTTAATGTGAAATGTTAACTCTCATGTTTGGGATAAGATAACTTTCCTGGTGGTTTAAGTTTTACTTTGTAATTGTTTTACGTTTTGAAAATAAATATTTTCTTATTCTTTATTAAGTGGATTTAGATGAATTATAACTACCATCAGTGCCCAAAGCAGGTATCCAGAAACATCTCATAAATATTTCCCATTCTCAATCCACCCATTTGGCCAACCCTCCCTAGTGTGTACATGAAATATGAAAACTGTTAATAGTATCTTGCTCAATTTACTAAAACATGTTGTGTCAAAAAAAATCTTACTTGGAGCATGTTTTGAAGTTGGAAACTTTTTAGAGACTTCTCATAATGTCTAAAAAACCTGTGTCATGGTAAATTGTCTAAATTACAGTCGTTTGGACTTAATATTTCAGTCATTTTGCCTAAATACCTCTAATAATTTTAGCAAAAGTAGAAATTGAAAGCAGATACCAAAGCATTGTGCCCAGGTGGCAATGGCATGAGCAGTTTTTGCTAAGGCGTGGGGGGCGGCAATAATTCTGCAATTTCATAACATAGAACCTGACATCATTTTAATAGACAAGAAATTGCCTTATCAGTTAACTTAAGCAAATAAAATTAGCTCCAATGAAAATTGTGCATCAAATTTTCAGGGACCCAATTGACAACAGATCTAAGGTACAATTACAGGCTAGCAGTATGGGAGACATTCTATCCCCTTACAAATTACTAGTATCCATTTAATTACATTGAAAATAGATTGTCTCAGTATTGCATGAATGCAAGGAGCACTACTGAATTAAGAATTCCAGTGGAGAATGAAGAGTTTTTGGGATGCTCCACATCAATATTGATGATTTATGATGTTTCTCCTCCTATTCTTGAGACTGAGAGGGTTGACTGATTTGTAGACATATTCTCACATTGAGATTATTTTTAGCCAATGATAGGGTGAGGGGGTTTATTTCTGGAATTTTCTTTTTAAGAAAAAGGATTACAGGCAGCCATGAATCACTGTTTCTCTACCCTTGACCTCTGTTTAAAGTGTTTGTGCACTTTTTAATATCTAGTCACTCTAGTGTTAATCTCACTCAGTCATGTATCTCCATTGCAATGAACTTAATTCTGACAATGTTCATTCCTGGCTTTCTGCAGCATACTCAGCAACCACAGACCTAATGAAGTTAGTCGCAGTCAAAAGAGCCGACACAATAGTTTTTAATAATTTTTAACAATTTTAACATATGACCTATTTTTTTCAATTATTCGTTTTTCATATTTATTTGCATTTAATTTCATCGTTTAAAGTAGGTTAAAATTATTCATTGAGACAGATCGTTCTATTAATAACTAATTATAAATAAATTATTATAATTGGTAATTTTCTCCACACACTGATTTAAATGTTGTGTTTAGGGAATTTTAAGCCAATGAATTAAGGGGCTTTGCATTCAAGACAAAAGGGGTCAAAAGGAATAGAATGCTGATGATGAATACGGATGACACTGAAAAAAGAAGGTGCATATAGTGCACCAATATAGTGCATATTCTTAAGAAAGCCTAAGGTCAAGTTAAAATTAATATGCAAAACTTTCACAGCAATCCTTGTGATTTTGTATGAGAATTGTCACAATGGAATAGTTTTACCAAATGGTTTAATTTTGAATTAGATGGCTCTTAATTTCCCACAATCAGGAAACAATCTAACAGCACTTGAAAGTACCAACCTTGCCAATATCAATTGTACTACCCTTAGGCAAAACCAGTTGGCATGCTTTTGTTGATATGCTTTAATGAACATTGTGACCTAGTGTTCCCACAATTAAAAAATCCCAACTTACCAAGCTTCACTCCTCCAGACATTGTAAGAAGTACATTGCCAGCTTTGAGATCTCGATGGATGACTTTACTTTTATGAAGAAAATCCAATCCATTACACATATGTTGACATACATAAGCTATCTGTGGTTCAGTCAGTGGCTTCTCAAGTTCCACCATGATTGAATCAAGGGCTCCTCCATCACAGTACTCGATCAACATCTATTAAATAGTTTGAATAAAAATAAACACACTCACTTTATATCTTATATATATATTTACACCTTAAAAGTACCACTGAAAATTTGATCTAGTTTTGGTATTGCCAAATAAAACACTTTCACAAATCCACAGAAAATATGGCCATTACTACCAAACCTAGTTTTTTTTAATTAAGTCAAACATCAACTAGTTGACCACACTGGCATTGTCAAAACAAAGAGTATATGAAAGTTCTTCCTAAGTAATTATTTCTTGAGAACCCATGGTCCTACAAGCATTTTTGTTAAAATTTCACCCAAAATGAAGACATATGGCTAGAAAGGTCGACCATGTCAACAACTTTAAGAAGATAAAATTTTAAAAATATACATTTACTGTATATTCTTTCCCTTCTTCATCTGAAAAATTATTAAAATAAAAAAGTAGAAGAATTTTCATCATTTGCTTTAGACAGAGACTTAGATTATATTCATACATCAGATAGCTTAAGCACTTACTGTCCTAATCAGAGTATTGCAACTATTTTTTTCACACGCTGAATAGCACTATAACATGATTAAACTCTGGCATGAGCAATTAAACCTTCATTAGCTTAAGCATCAGCATCAACCAAAGGTGACAACATTCTTTCTAATAATATTTTGTAGTTGATGTTTTTTGGAAGGGTTGATTAGAAAGATACTCAGAAGAGCTGGGGTTAAGGAAGTAGAACACATGCTACAATTTTAACTCAAATATCATCTACCAAAAATACAATTTTTCCCAAATTATGAGCAATTTAATCAAAAATTAATATGAGATGCACTGTCTAGGGAAGAAAAAAGGTTGGTCACTCCCTGAATTTAAAAAAAATACTGATATTAACACTTACCCAAAGTTTTCCTTCAAAAAAGAAAGCCTCCTGAAGATCTACTACATTGGGATGCTTACACTCTGACAGAATATCAATCTCAATCATGAAGTCTGATAAGTCATCTTCTCCTTCAAGCGCACACCTCTTGGCTGCGGCAAACACATCTGTCCCACGTCTTTGGGCCTAAAATAATCACACAATACAATAAAATATCCTGCCAATTCACACACTATAATTACTTCATATTTTAATTTTTTTATTATCCTTACAAAACTTAACAAAATCTTACCTTATAAACTTTCCCAAATGCACCATCTCCCAATTCTCCCACCATCTCCCAGTATTCTTCAGGATCAACATCCATCTTGATATTATTAAATCCTTTTTTCTTTTTTCCATCGTTTCCTCCTCCGAGGTGGAGGACCTTCTTCAAATTACTTAAAAACATGGACATGTTCAATGTACGTAACTATCACATTAACATTAACTTATTTTCTTTACACAAGTTAAAACATAACTTGATCGCAGACAAGTTGCTTTGGCGGTAATAAATAAAATATATACATAGCAATAGTAAAAAAATAGATATTACTATTTTCACAAAATTTTGAACAACTTTTGGTGGTTGAACAATCACAGACTAGCATGAAACTTCAACAAACGGCTTCCTCTTCATATTAGGCATTCTACTAGGTCGCCTGTAAGAGAAAAATCAACTCGATAACTTTTCGGATAATTCCGAAGATATGAAATTATATTTCACATTGTACCAAGGACTATTTAATTTTCATTAACGACGAAACAAGAATGGAAATTGACAATGTAATGAAAATGCCGGAGAGATACATAATCAGCTGGTACCCAACTTATTACATTGACATAAAAGGCTACTTTCTACATTTTGTGACCTACCGATGAAAGTTGTAAGATTCTACCTCGCGAACAATGAGTAAATGCACAACGCCAGCTTGACCTATTTTGCGGGTAAGGCAAATGACCGTTTATTATGTAAACGTAATTACTAATAACAAGATTAAATTTGGGTGAAGCGAAGGTAGGCCGTCTGCTATGCCTAAACCTTACGTCTCTCCAAAACAACCATTCAAGAAAACAGAAAAAAAAATAAATGTTTAAGGTGAATGACTTACTCGCCGCAAAGACACCACAAGGTTAAAATTTTATGACAAATTTCACAAAGTGAATACTTGTTGTTAGAACCATCTCTACCACGCCTGCCAATGACGTCACAATTTTTTTCATTCTCGCCGGGAATTTGTGGTAATCATGGCGCCCTATCGAGAAGCAAAATTTTAACAATTTCATATCTAATCAAGTTGAACCAACATATCAAAACAAGGGATACGGGAATTCGTGGATTTCAATGCTCCAAATTTGACAGCCTGTCACTTTAAAGATAACATGCACAAAAACTTCGAGGGGGCCGTCTATTGTGGTTGGAGATACTTCACATATTACACAACTGTGAAACAAATATACTCATTTATTAAAAAAGCCTCCATGTATTCAAAAATTCCCCCGTGATTGTTACACAATTTTCTCCTGAAATAAGTTAACGAGTAGCAGCTGCTAATTGGCAATGTTCACGTCAGAGTCTTCGCTTCAGCATTTCAAATGTTATCCCAAATTAACTTGATAAAATGAAATGTTATGCATCTACGGTGGACCGTAATGTGTAATCACATTTTTTTCCAGCAAATAATGCTGCACTAAATATGGCAACACTTGAATGGACTTGGGGGGATACTACCGCAGGAGATCAATACGTGTTCAGAAGCAATCGCTCGTCGATGGAGTTAAGAATTAATCAACCGTCCTATTCGCTTTGTTAAAACTTAACCTCCTTAGAGAGTTAACAGTAAACTGCAGGCGTTAGAAAGATCTGTAAAAATCATTTCATAAAAGATCATTTTTGCTAACAAAAAGACTTGATAAATTACACTAACCAGGTTGCGGTAAATAGCACAGCAGACAGAATTCCGAGAGAAAACCATAGTCAATCGCTTTCCGGTCATGTAAATATCTTGAATTCAGCTTATATTATTTTCGGCCATATTGCTCTCGACTACTCTTTCCTTGCTACATTGCCACATGTATCGTCTTGTTAAAAGTTATAATAGTAAAAAGAACAATTACTTAAGATACAAATATCCAGGATAAAAGTTAAAACTGATTAAATACCATGTAAGAAGAGTATATACTCATTGTTAATAATGCTTTTCTAAATTCTTAGACGACTTCTCTCACTCGGCAACAACGCTCTTCACCCCATTCCTTCATCACCTTCGATTATGCCATATAAGTTATCTTCGCTTCTTCTTACCCAATTATTCGTCGAAATCCAAAAATTGTTAATTAAGGCACACCTGAGAAAGTATATTTTACTGACACTAATTAATATGTTTGTTTTCATTTGCTTTGCTATTCGTGATGTGATTCCAAACTTGACATAATCAATACTCTAAAGGTTGACCTGTACTTCTGGCATGCTTAATGATAATTTGTAATGTAAATGTACTGGTGTACCTGCGGCCATGAAGTTCAGGGCGGAAGGAAGGGTGTTTCATCGTTTTAATGATTTAAACTAGATTATTTTCCGATTAACTTTAATGGATGGGGTTTTAGATATATGTCCTGTAGCAATATGTGAAAATCATTTCCCATTGCTCATACTCTTGTAGTAAACATACTCGGCCAATTAAAACCTTCTAATTAAAATCCTAGACTACTGTCGTTCACAGTAATTACTATACAAGGCGAAATGTTTTATGAGACTTGTTTGCATTAGTTGCGGAATCCTCCGTGGTTCTTCAATTGCTAGTGATTTCTATTCGAGTTGTGAGGACTCCTCATAACTGCCTTTTTATACCAATCAAATGACATCATCCTCGGATTGCTCTGGCATTGGTAGATATATCCTATTCTAAAAATTACTCATGCCATCTTCGTTGTTTCAATTTTTGTAACTGATCCATTCTTTTATAGATTTATTTTCGTAAATATTCGAAACAATGCAAGTTGCTTATGTGTATGCATATCCAGCACAAATCATGCTAATCTATTCTCAGGTAAACATTTCAGAACCCTACCACGCATTTCACCAGTGACATTGAAAACTCCATAGCTCCAGTTTTACACTACCTTCTAAAATGGATTTACAATAGAACCCACCCCAACTCTTATAGGTCCATTCATTGGTATAGGTAGGTACCACACATGAACATAAACAATGGAAACAGAATGAAATAAATATTCCTCCCTCTTATTAGTTGTAATTGACAAAAATGTCCAGTCTGCACACACTTCCATTTATTTTACATTAGGTGCTAACATGTTTTACACTTATTTGAGTCCGAAATTTTTGGTAACTCAAACAATCTAAGATCATATATGTTTTTGCATGGCATAGTTTAAATTTTCCATAAAAAGCAATGAAAAGCCTCTAGCAAGGCATATTTAGAATACAACTTGGCTTATCCATATGATGAGTGGTTTTGGATGTACTCTATTTATGAATGAGAACTAATGGCTGTCTTGTCTGGTGTAATGCTGGAAAGGGCTGTATCATGAACAATTCTTGGAGGGAAAGATGGATGTTTCCACACAAGGTTCAGCATAGAATATAAAAAAACAAACTCAGTATTCAACCCGAAGGTCGGTTTGGTAGGTGATGGTAGAGTTCACTCATTTGGGAATAGGTCACTTTATTCATAAATTCAGGAGACAATAGGAAAAAGGATCAATTTTTTTAAAGAAAGGGATTTAATATTCAAATTGAGAACTTAAAGAAATTGGAAATTCTCAACTAGAACGATATCCCTTTTACCTGTAAGATCAGCTCTCATGTTGCCACAGGTCATCATGCGAGTAAGCCCTATCGAATAACAAAATTCTAATTTAAATATACAAGGAATGTAGCTACAGTCGTGAATCAATATAAACAAAAAATACCGGGCCCGTAAACTTGAATGGCACTAAGTAATAGGAAAAAAAACGTATCTACAGTCGTGAATCAATGTAAACAAAAAATACTGGGACCGTAAACTTGAATGGCACTAAGTAATAGGAAAAAAAACGTAGCTACAGTCGTGAATCAATGTAAACAAAAAATACCGGGACCGTAAACTTGAATGGCACTAAGTAATAGGAAAAAAAACCACCACACACACACCAAAAATCAAAACAAATAATAAAATAGATAAAAAATAACAAAACAAACTTACAATGACTCGATCACTAGGGTGTGTTACGAAATAACTTTCACTCTCATGAATCACATTCACACACACACACTCAGGGTTTGCAAGGATCCCTCCTATGTCAGTGACCCGTTAATCACATAAATAAATGAAAATTATAAAAGGATGTAAAGAAACAAAAACAACTTACATGAATACACAGTCACTCAATCACTCAGGTGTGCTCGAAAACAAGGACCTTTGTGATTCACAAATACTCACACGTTCAGGGTTTCCCAGGATTCCTCTTAGGCCAGGGACCTGCCAATCACACAGAAATAACTAACCGGAAAATAAGGGACTTAGGTAAAAACGCAATCACTCAGGTGTATCCGACCTTTCTGAAACGCATGCACTCACTCATTCAGGGTTTACAAGGATACCTCCTATGGCAGGGACCCATCAATTACACAAACAAAATTAAAGAACTAAAATTGTGGGTAGGTAAGTGCCTAAGAAAACCTCACACCAGGTGTTTCGCCTGCAAAGCAGGCCTCTTCAGAGAAGAATGAGCTCATTCTTCTCTGTTAAATTAATATTAGCATCCCCCAGAGAGATGCACATTTTTATAAAAAAAACATTTTGTTTCCATAGCAGCTACTTCAGAAAATATCCAGATAATACTTCACTAACCTATTGCTATATATATCATTGGTCACCCTTCTGAGTGAATTTTACACTCAATTGGGCATAGTATAAAGATGGATGTGACTAGCCTATGAAACCATACTTAATGTTGATTTTTGTGGTTGATTACAACTGAAAAAAATAGGAAATTCCGCTTCTGGAAAGGTTTCTGAGGATGAGAGCTAGTTCTTGGTTCCCCTCACTAATGCTGACCATTTCAACTAGCATGTATTCTCCAGATAAAAATATAAGCTAAATTTGAATAGCTCATTAAATAATAATAATTTTTTTAAATGCAAGTGACGTTTATATATTCTTTAAAACAATTATCCATCACACCAATGATTACAGACAGTCATCCAATACTTATTCAACTATTTAATAGCTTCAAAATGCATTCACTTTTTAACAGCAGGGTGGCAACAAGATTCCATTTCAACAAGGAGAGGACTGTCAAGAGCACCATATCCAGCAGAAACACCGCCTTCATTAGAAGTTGCAATCTTGGTCCTCAGCATATGCCCGACTTGGCAATTTTTCTGAATTACTTTTTCATCCCTGGAAAATAATATACAACCAGTAATTATGGTGAATTGTATAAATATATTATGAATTGAATACATTATGTAATTATTGTGATGTTTTTTTATGAATTGAGTTATAAAATGAGCTAGAGCTATTTACAAAGCACACATTAAAATTATAGTATTCATTCAATCATGACTTACTAAAAGACTTTAAGAAGAGTTCAACAAACAAATAAATCAATGAATCTAAGTACATATAATATATTGAATTAGGTGTATGGAAATTTGAACATAAACATCTCTTAAAAAATCAGTCACCATTATGTCATAGTAGATTTAATATCATAAAATGATCGTCAATATCATATAAATAACATAACATACACACTAACAAGCATGTTAATTAATGGACACCCTTGTCTCCCCTCCCTGCCTATCACCAACTGAAATCAATCCTGATTTTCCACCCACTATCTATACATGTGCAGTCTGAGATACTCATACGTACATATTTCTTATAGCCACTTATCCCTCTTGTCGTTTATTTATCTTTGGCAAATATGTTCAATAACTGCGCCTAATTTACTCTATCAAATAAATTCATGCCAAAAGCTCACAGAAGCAAATGGATTACTTATAAGTGAGTTTTCAAGAGGGCTAAGTGAAAAGTGAGCTCTTGGGTCAACAATCAAACAGAATTATGTTCGAAGACTGGTTCATTTGTAACATGAAAAAATGTCCTGGGAATCGGGAAGCCCACATTACATGGTCTAATCTCATACTAGTAATGACAGTTATGTATAATATTAGTGTTTGGAACCAATGTAATAGGGTCATCACAACCTTATCTTGAATGAATGTGAAAGCAAAATTTCAGATTATAAGGTAGTAATGTTCACATAATTAACTAATTATTGGTATTCTACCATTCAAGGTAAATCTTGGATGGAGACAGACAATACAACAGCAAACAATACATTTCTATGCCTATCCTAACAAAATATAACCTGACATCTGTCACTATAATAACCTCTTCTTATATTCTGCATTCTTCCTTCCTTCATTCCAACCAACTTACATATTCTATTTCTACCCTTCTTCATTTTCCTAACGTTCTCCCCCATACGACAGGTGTTAATATCCCATTGTCAATCAAAATGCTCTGCATCCATTTTTCTTGCCTCCTTTTGGTTTCTCCCAACAATCCTCTCTCCTTCCCAACCATGCTTAGCACTTCCTCAATGGTTTTCCTCCCCTTCCATTTTACCTTTTCCATCCCTCTCCTCACCCACAACTTAAAAGCCTCCAAACAACACTTTTGTCTTGCTGCAACAACCACTTTAGCTGTGTGTGAAATAATACTTATTTTTCTATAGTCCTCAATAATGGCTACCTTTCCATTTTTTTTTAATACAAACTAACACAGATGTAACAAATCTCTGGGCCAAATCCCTTTTTCATTAATGCTATGAATTAGTAGTCCATAAAAACTCTTCATCACATGTTTTGTCAAAACTTAAGAAGTAGTTCCAAGGGAAATTTGTCTACCCCCACAGCCTTATTTGATTTCGATTCCATTGATGTCCTTTCCATCTTGATATCAAGTATGCTTGGACCTAAGCTATCCTTATTTACCCTTATTCAGGTATTCTCTTTTAATGATTTTGCTTGCTAGCCTAATATCTTTAACATATAACATACTTTAATATATTACTTCCATCTCTCCTGAATCTTCCCGGTTTTAATGAATAACTTTCCTAACTTAACTCTAATTGATTTGCACAAATCTTTCCTTCCTGAGAGTGCTCTTACCTGCCTGTGCTGCACACTTCACCCTACATTTGTAAACCTTAAATATCTCTGCACTGCATCTTCCACCATGCTTCTTCTGCCCCATTAGTTTCCTGCCTCAGTTCATATAATAGTGGTTTCATATATTCATAGAATAATACTCTGCCCTTGTGGTGATAATTTTGAGTTTGTTGTCAAAGGTACTGACTTCCCAGGGGAAACCTTAAAGACACATGTTTTGTTCATTTTTGTTCATCAAAAGAAGAGTTTACCAATAGTAAAATATTAGGGGGCGTATTACGGGGGATATCATGAAAACTCACCCAATGATTACTCCAAATATTCCAAGTTCACTAACTACATCTGTATAAAGAGGAGTATCTGAGTTAGGGTGAATGAGGTAACATCGTTGCACAGGTGGAATGATACGCTCCATCAATATCCATGCACAGCGCTCCTTAGATTTACCAATCTTTTCAAGCATAGTTTTTACTTCCTCTCCATAGAGATTGTTGCCACCTCCCTCTCTCTGTGGCTTGAGAACATAATGGGCAGGGTTTTTAAGAGCCATCTCAACAGCAGCATTTCCCTCATCACTCTGAAAGACAAACAGAAATTTTAAACAGAAACAACAGAAAAGTTGAATATAGGTTTCCTTCATCATCCACAGGCTTTTCTACCATTGCCTTTGCTTTAACACAGCCAATGTTTCAAGTAGTACACTAAAAAACTGTGGGGTGTTCCTGTTATGTATATACAGTTCTGCTCAAGAAAAATCATGAGAATTTTTTTGAGTTGTAAATTGGATGACTGTTGGGATATAATACCACTAAAACAGACCATATTACAATTTGCACTATACAATAAATATTATTTTATTATTATAAGGTAATCTACTGGTTAAGGTAGGTTTTTGGATGAACACAACTACCAAATAAATATTTTGTGACTCCTTCCAACATCCCTATCCTGTTCCTGCCCTTTCCTCATTTGCCTAACATTATTCCATACATTACAGTCTTATACATGCATTAAATATTAATATACCACAATTTTACCAAGTTGAAGTGCATCAGAACAGAAAGAATTAGAAAATAAATAGGTAACCACATTAAAAAGGAAAGGAAAATAAACGGAAACAAATCTTTGATATATTTCCATTCTTCCCTCAGATGAGAAAAAAACACAAAGTGGATCTTTGACTGAATTAATAGATGCTCCTCAAAGGAAGACTAACAGGCAGTTAAGTTTCCAAAAAAAAAATGCTAAATGCTACATGTATTTCTTCAAGTGGATGGGAGGGAGTGCCCATTTAGCTAAACAGGTACATGGAAGTTCTGAGCATGTTGAAGGCCACAACATTTCATCCATACAATTAAGTTTTTCCTGCAATAGAGTACAAACAAAGAGTGGGTGGCAAAATAAACAAAAAAATAGACATTACATATCAATGTGCAAGTGCTAGAAGGGAAAGGCCATGGGGAATCCTGTACTCTCATGAAAACATTAATGGGAAAGAATTGGTTCACAAGGACAATTAAAAATTGTGAAATGCCAATCAGAAAACTGAAGGTTAAAAAGTGTAAGGTTATTGTATATTAAAAAAATTTGATATTTCAATCATGAAATAAAGCTCGATAATGTACTCTGCTAGTTCAAGGAAAAAACCATGCAATTCCACAGATGTGTGAGGACTTTTGAGACAATGGAATTTGAAACTCGTGATTTCTGGAATGAAAATTTTTAAAAGGGATACAATCTTCAACATTTGAAGATTCCTGGCAAAGAGGCATCTGCAGGGAATGGTATTTCAAATTAGTTCAAGCGAGTTCTGACAGTTTTATGACATTAATTGAAGAGAAAGATTACTTGACAGGGAAAGTCTAACAGCTCTGATCAAACAGGACTGTTGGATGAAGATAACAGTGCAGGCTATTTTAAGTCTGATAATCCAAAAAAAGTTACCAATGACCACAATAAAAAATTATGTTGTTTGATCATTATTTATGAAAGATAGTTGAATATATTATATGCAAGTATATAGCTTCAGTTTTGTCTATATTTTATTCTATTTAATTCAAAGCTTTCATTTATTCTTTTATGCTGAACAAATAAGAGTTTTTCTAAGTTTCATGCAAAATTAACAAATATGAAACCAATAACAAAATGTTTATCTTAACAGTATGAAGATGTGAAAATGAACTATGATGTATTAATGATTTTTTTCATTATTACGCACTGCATTCAGATAATAGTCATTTTTATTTGTTAATAAATACAATAAATGTTAAAAAGGAGATGGCATTTTGTTAGCAATATGTTAATTTGGGCAAGCATGAAAATTATCACCCTAATAAATTGGTCCTACTTTGTCCAGTATTATACACTTTTATTCTACATCTTGATGAAATGAATGGCTGTTTTTTTTTGCAGTAGCATCTTGGGTGATATGATTTTGCTTTTGGTTTGCAGAAACATTGCATACACAAAATATTGGCTAACATTTTCAAAAGGAAGTTATATGAATTGTAATTCTAAAAATTTTTCATAAATTGACATTCCATTGACAATAACTTATGTGCAAATGTTCAAGTTTATTGAATGCATTGTTTCCTTTAGAATATTATCAAATTGTTTTACTGGGATGTACTTTTTGGTTTTACTCAAAACATACCATCAGATTCAATTAATGCAAGGTATGAGAATTAAAATTACTTGTAAGTACAGTACAAATTGAATAACTAGAGTACTCTTGCTCAAAACTGGAGGCCCATTTTAATTTTGATGGCTGCCATATTGGAATTTGAAGGTGAAAACAAACTATTTTGTGGTAGACATGACAGAAGAGATCAAAGAAACCAAGACACCTATTCTAATGGGCAGTGAGTCATCATATTATTCTTTCATGTTCACAAAATACAGTGGAACCTCACTTAACAAGCATCACGAATATCAAGTAATATTATTTAAATATACAAGGAATGTAGCTATGGTCGTGAATCAATGTAAACAAACAAAAAAAAGCCGGGACCATAAACTTGAAGTGAACTCAAGTTTACGGTCCCAGCATTTTTTTTGTTTGATAACATCAAGTTATGTGAATAACGAGCAAAAATTATTTTAATATAAAATGACTCGCTCAACGAGCATCTTTTTGCATAATAGTCGATGAAGAGAGGGGAATTCTCATAATGATTGTGCTATGATCATCAGTGGCTGACGAAGTATTTAAGCCGTGCGTGGTTCGGGAAGTTTAAGAGAAGAACTGGCAACCCATTG
Source organism: Hetaerina titia (assembly GCA_037158775.1). Taxonomy (NCBI): domain Eukaryota; kingdom Metazoa; phylum Arthropoda; class Insecta; order Odonata; family Calopterygidae; genus Hetaerina; species Hetaerina titia. The sequence goes on along the minus strand of CM073772.1, from coordinate 38,010,866 downwards.
TGAGGCATTAGTGAAGCAGCAAGGTCTGACTCAGCAGGCAGCAGAGAACTTCATTGGTGACTTCAAGAAGCTCAAAAACTCTCAAGGGTTACCTGCCACAACAATGAAATAAAGAAGTGAAGCATCATTAATACTTCATCTACTATGACTTCAAGGGTTTTCTGCTGAAAATATGGTCCCAATCTGTAGAATTCATATTTAAAAAGCATATATTAGGGATAACTTATAGAATATGAAACATATCCTCAAAAAATAATTATGAAAAGTCATTGAAATTCATACCAGATCAAGAGAGTAGAGCCCAGTGAATATTTCTCGGACAGTGGCCGCGATTGATGGGTCTAAAAATTTTTCCAAGACAGCAGGAGATGCAAGGGCCTGCTGTACCCTCTTTGTGCCAGCTAGATGATATTGAATGGAAGGGCACTTGACAGCACAACTCCTTTCAACTTTCAGTCTTGTTTCCCATTCTAACTCAGAGTGGTAATGCCCTGGTTCATAACCTGCCCTGTAGTACACAACAGCAACCTCCAGGTCATCACTGTAAGAAATAGGTAAATTACAGTAACTATATTGTATATACATAACTTTTTTTGTTAATTGATCATTTTGATCATAAAAGCAACATCTTTGAGCACTACATACAAATACATATTAAATGCTATGTTTACTACTATATTTAAAAATATGTCATAGGATAATGAAAAATAATTGATAATATAAAGCTCATTCAACAGGCTAGACCCAAATTTGAAGGCCTCAAGTAGTACAAAGCTTGAAGGGGACTATCTGCCAGGTACAGTTTAAGGTTCTAGAACACACATAAAAAATTCTAATCAATTTTGCATCAACATCAGTATTGAAGTTGATCTTATGATCAATGGTAAGAAAACATTTATTTTCACAAGAGTCATTTTTGTACATACTACCAGGGGTACCTCTTAAAACGCTGTTATGGATCTATCCTAGAACTATCTCATGATAAACTATTTCATGATGGAAAATATATTACTTAGACAAAAATATACAACTATTATAATTTAGATTGTTATGTGTTTTAAATGGCACAGAAATGGTGGTCGAGGCAAGAGGATAAGATTAAAGGATAACCTATTGGAAGCTTTTGTTGTGTCTATAAGGAGAAAAATGGAAGAAGTTACTTATATGGAAGGGAAGACAAATATGGAATAGTAGGGGAGAAGAGAAAGTTGGAAGAAATTCAAAGGAGACAAGAAAAGTGGATGCAGGACATTTTGACTGAGGATGCAATTTTGAAGACTGACAAGAGGGGAGAATTATTAGAAGGTGAGGTAGGGGGAGGAAGAAAATTGGCACGCTAGATGGAATGAAGGGAGGCAGAAAGTATGCAGAATTGAAGATGGGTTTAATACATTGTAGGGTGGCATGTTAGGTAGGGTTAGTAGCATAACAACTGTTAGTCAGTGTGCTCAGGCAACACATACCTTGACCAGTTGATTAGCATTAATAATAACAAATAATTGTTGTGAGTACATGAGCTCTATTTTTCACAAGTCACAGAGATATGTACGAGGTCTGTTTAAAAGGTTCCCAACCTTTTTTACAGCGTGCCTCCAGTTGGTTATTCTTTAATCCATTTGGAGATATTGCAATTGTGGAAACTTCCTGAATAACCATCTTCAAGCACTTTGTTCATATGTTGTTTTGTTAATTAGAGCCATTTATGTGAAGAAGTGTGGCGAAAAATTGGAACCGTGGAAATGAGCTCTTTGAAGGGCCAACACTGTTCTGTGAAATTCTGAGTGAAACTCTGCAAATCCTACACAGAACTTTTGAGTTGATTACCTAAGCTTATCGCGAGGATGCTATGAAACATGCCGCATGTTAAGTGTGGTTTACTCGGTTCAAAATGGGGTGGCAATCGATGGAAGATGACAAGGGTTTTGGAAGACCATCAATGTCAACTGATGACCTCCACATCAAGAAAGTGAATGATCTCATTCATTCAAATCTATGTTTGACTGTTAAAGAACTTGCAGAAGAGTGTAGTGCATTGATTGGTTCGTGCTATGAAATCCTGAATGAAAAATTGAGCTATCAGGAGCTGTTTGATCGGGCTGAATAGGATGAAACCTTCTTGTCCAGGATCATAACAGGTGATGAGTCATGGGTTTCTGGATATGACATTGAAACAAAAGTGCAATTTTCACAATGAATTGGTGAAACATCTCCCCGCCCCAAAAAAGCTCGACAAGTTAATAATAAAATAGTGCAATAAAAAAGTTCAGGAAATTTTTGAACAGACCTTGTAATGTCGAAGCACCTAAGACATATTATTGAGGCAGCTGACATTTCCACTGTTTTAATAGCTGACATCTCTTTAAACTGATAATTCTTATATTATTCCTATGGTTGGTCTATCAACTATCTATCAATATACTTATTTCATAATTTTTAATTATGAGATTTAAGCCACAAATTGGAAGAGCCAACAACTGAAATGGAATGAATGGGTTTTTTTGCCTCAGAAACTTCTTTGCAAAATTTTTATTCATGAAAAGAGTGCAGCTCAATATGAACTCCCTAACTTCCTATGAATTTCCATAAGGTAATAAATATGGACCATTCCAGAACAATGACTGAGCAACAAAATTTCCCAACAAATATGGATAAAACCCTGGCACTACTTTGGATACTTCTTTGACAGCCAATACTGGTATTACATCTAAAATAATGCTGGTATTGAAGGTTAAATACCATTATAATATTATTTATAGGCATAGAACTTTTAACTTAAAATGTTACCATATTCAGTCTCCTTTTAAGTTTCGGCAAAATTTTTTCAATCACTTTGAAGTGAAAGTAATAGTCTCGCAGAGATATGAAAACACTGCTATTGTTTTACTTGTCAGGCACTACCAAATATATACTATTTCTTATGTCAAGAATTGTATTAACAGCTGCATAAATATTAGTGATAAGAGACAAAAACAGGTATTTACATTACTCACATAATGAGTTTTTTCTCTTTTGTTAAAACTGATCTTTTCCCCAAATCTGTGAGAGTTCGTCGAATCACCCGGACTTTAGGTTCCATTTTTCTTATTTCAAATTCATGAAATCTCTGGTCACATATGTTGTATGATACATCTTCTACAACAAATAGTATCACTGATCTGACAGAAAAGAAACAATAACATTAGTTTGAAATTAACATGTTAAATTATTTGCAATTAATATTTCAAAAAGCAAAATTATGTTAAATATTAAGCAATACATATGACTTCATAGGCTAAGAAAATATATCTACATAAGAATTCCAGTTTCTGAATAATTACTGCTGCTAATGTACATATTTATCGGAGAAAAACCAAAAGCCTTATATTTCCATGAAATGGCAGCTCAATTTAGATCATTGTAAGCCATTTTTTCAACAATTCAATATTCTATAAGTTCTAAATTGGCAATACAACTCACAACAGAAATGAAGGGTACTAGTACAGTTCCTGTTCATTTCAAGATTTTTCACTTAAACTCAAACTTGAAATGAATCACAATTGGTTGGATGCCAAACATAAGGGTGCCAAATCACAACTTTGATTAGAATATCAGTTTGACATGTATGGGTATCAATCATTTGATAATCCCTAAGGTAAGTGGACTCTATTAATACCGAATAAGGATGAGAGTTCCTGCCCCAATCCTGTTTGTGATTTCCCCGACAATTCTGCTATGCAGAAAATCACACAGCAAGGGACTTACTGGGAATGCCCAAGGTTATGATTTGAACCTAGAAGCATCTGGCCAGTAGATAGGCACTATCCTGGTAGGTTAACATGTCGTCTTGAAGAGAGAATAGTAGCCTAATAGGATAACTGATGTTAAACATGCTTTCATGTACATTTGAATTGATAATATATTATTCTTAAGACAAATGACTCAATCATCCCACAACTTTAAAAAGAGGGAAAGAAAAAAATTTCAGGAGGTCCAGAACTCCACTACTACTCACTCTGGCTTTCCATACAATTTCCAAGCGTCAATCATGCCCCCACAAAGTCCTTGGAGGGCATTGTTTTCTGGCAACTATTTATAAAAACAGAAGTATGTTTTATAACTTCATGAAATAACCACCATCCGATATGTATAATACAATATTTACACTATGAGAGAAATGCTTTTATGAGCATCTCAAAAATAACAGAAATTTTCCATTCCAAAATTAGAATGCATATAATTAGCAACAACCAGTGACACTCACATGAGGTAGTAAGTCCGCACGGCCTAGTTCTTGCAAAACATACCTGAAATACAGAGAAAATATAAACTACCGTTGCCAATGCTACAATCTGTGAAATGACACATGAAATGAAATCCTAGGAGAGTTAAATATTATAGGGAATTAAAATTTAAAATGTTTATTTCATCTATATGCACATGTATTAATCACTTGATTAGAGAATACACTGAATTTTTAATAAACAAATGTACCTAAAGCAAATTGTTTTACTGTAAGAGGCTCAGCAATTCACATTAATATCTAGTAAAAAACAAAGTGGATTGTTTACACTTTCATTAAAGAAAGACAATGTCCCTATTCAATCGAGAAATAGAAATTTCAAGAAGCAATTTATATTCAAGTTAACATTTACATATATATATATTCATTCACATGGAAATAGATATAAGGAAAAGTGATAGGAACACAAATAAAGGATGAACACAAGAGAGGTGGAAGGCAGAATCAACCAGATCACAAGCATAAAAATATTTCCTTGACTGGGACAGGTCCCGATCAAGGAAATATTTTTATTCTTTTAGTTCTGTCAGCCACCTTAGAATTTGCTGCCTAAAGAGAACTCCCATAAATTATGATACACCTATAAGTTCACCATATACCCAATGGATAAAGCCAAAAATACTGTTTTACTAATATATTTCATTATAAAATATAAAGTACACTGTATTTGAGTGGACTTGCTTGGAATTCATGGTTAACTAAGTTCATAAAACTAAAAGCCATGAATCAGAAAACTCCTCCAATGACAAAAAGACTCATTTTGAGAGCAGTTTTCCTAGTGTTCTGGCAAGTATTTAAAAGAATAGATTATTCTACATGGATTATGGTTTAAAAGTGCTTGTCTAATATATAGATCGATAATGAATGAAAAGGAATTTTTTTAGGAATAAATGTTACTTTCAATGGAGCACTTTGTGTCTTAATACAAACATTAATATTTTTAGAGTGAATGATTTTGTCAATTTTAAGCTGCAGAAAGAAGTAAAACACACTCATGGCATCAGGTAAAGCTAGGCAAAAAAAGCATGATCAAACAATCCAAGGTACAGATTAATTCACATATGTTAACAAAATATATATTTACTTTCATATATCAGACAACTATCAATAAAGTATTAGTCATATATTTGTTACAATAAATGAATATTAAAGGCATGCAATGAACTTGAAATACGAGGACAGTCCAGAAAGTAATTGAATAGAACAATGAACTGCTCCAGAATACTGACGAAAAAGTTTGTCAAAACTGACATTTTGCAATATCTGAGTTCTTTAGAAGGTTTTCCACAAATTTCTAGGAGTCTGCTGGATGGAATCCTGACAAAAATGTTAGGCTACTGCAAGTTTTGCACTCATCTCAATGAGGAACTCCAAGATACCTTGGTTGGCTGTGAACTCACATGGCAGAATTTTATGCTGAGGGAATTTCTAAAATAGTTCAGAGATATGGCATGTGCTTAAATCAGTTTGGCAAGTATGGGGAAAAAATAGCAGAGATGTAAATATTAAATTTTCTGTATTTATTCCAGTGTTTTTTTTTATAGCCTAACAGAGGTTAATTTCTGGACAGCCCTTGTACTTTTAAATACAGTGTTTTATGGCAAAGAATGAGACAATAAATTATGTCTTAAAGGTTTTAAGGATAATTCAGGAAAAGAGTGATCATAGATGATATTGGAGGTGGTGACATAGTGTGTACTTCTAGGACTGGCTGTAGCAAGGATTGTATAAAGAGTGACAATAAAAGGCTGATTCTTCCAATCGGATGATGACAAGAGCTAATTATAACAAGAAAAAGGGTCAAAATCCTCTTTTTAAAAATGCTTTGACTGGCATTTTTGTAAGAATAAATTAAACAATACATTGCTTGTCCATGTGTACCTACTTTACTACATGAAATATTGTTTGTAATAATGTCTTTAAAGTACAAAAATATTTAATGCATGGTTTATTAGTCTAATGACTAATAAACCATGCATAAAGTGTCGCTATCAGAGGGCATGGTATCAATGCACTTTTTTTGTCCATGTGGTTCAATTTTAATTACTGCATACATCCCTCTTGTTTTCTCAAGACATTTTTCATTGCATATTTTAAAAAATATATATATACTGTCGTATAAGCTAATGTATACAGTCATATAAGCTGGCTTACAAACAAAACTGAAACAATTATGTTTTTTATTTTATTGAATTGCAACAATACAAAGTTACATTACATTAAAATTTCATGCTTAAGTGGGGATTTACATTACTTATTTTTGAAACCATTTGAGAATTTAAATTTAACAAGCATTTAGAGTGGTGCTGACTCTAGCAGCCTTCCAAAATTCGATGTCATTATTGTAACAGTACACTTTTTTTAAGACTTAAAAGAATTTTTGGTAAAATGTCAACCTACAGTAATTTGAAGCTTTATCAAATTCTTAAAAATATGACAACAATGACACTACTCAGGTATGCATATATTAGTAGCAAGTGCCTCATTCCAGTAATCAAACAAAAAATCATTGGAATTGCCTCAACTGCATTTATTGTTATGTCGCTAGAAAATAATTGAAAACAACATCCTCCCAAAGTGTCACAGTTCCATTAGAATTAGGTCTTTTGTATATCTCTAAAGCTCCTTTGGACTCGGCTCATTCGAGGATAATTACCCAAGAAGCATAAAAATACTTAGTAACAACAGTTAACACATGGTTTCCACAATGCAAAGTGGTCGTCACAATGAAATTATATTTAAGTCAGATTTTGCCATTCTCCTTCTTGTCCAACTTATAGGTGCCAAACTGCAATCAAACTCAATTTTTCCTTATTAGGGTCAAAATTCAGGAATAAACTTAACCAAAGAGTTCTTGTGATTTGTGCTTTCTAATAAGGCCCAACGTTCCTTTTGTCAATTTCTATATTTCTTAGAGATCCAGTATTATTTATGCACCATAAAACTTCAGGTAATTAGGGAAAGGATATGTTCCCTAAGGACACACACTTCTGAGACAGCATGGAGCTAGCCATTATGGGAATATAGGAGTTTTATAGACAAGAATCATGTTGTCATTGAATTATCTATGTCCATAGGAGTTTATTTCATTTGACTCTAGGTAATCCTCTAAATATAATGCTTATTTAAGGACAGAACAGAAATTTAGAAAGAAAATTCAAAGAAAAACTGCAGAAAATCAGCCAAATTCAGCCATTCCTCTGCAAAATAAAAGAAAAACTTTAAAGATGTCTCTAAATACATAGTATTAAAATATACCAAGGAGGTAACTACTTTAACTACCATTATCAAGAAAAATACTGCTAGTAGAACACATGCATGGGTAGAAGAAAGGATAAAGACTTGGGATTATGATCTCAGTATTGTTAAGCAGGAGTAGTAAAAAAGTACTGCAAAAAGTGTTTACACCCTTTCTTCAAGAATTTATCAAAATCTTTCTCCTACCTATTCATGTCTGTGATATGCACACTTATACCGGCAAAGCTTGATGCAATTGTATTGATCTCAACCTGCTTTATGCTATCAGTGGCACAATTGAGGAGATAGTCGGATCGTAAGAGGCCTATACCGTAGGTCTGAAAGGGCAAAAAGAGAGAGAAAAAGTATCTTTACAAAAATGCAATGGTAATAATTTTATTTTGTCCCATTTTTGAGCATAATGCTTGGCACACTCTCCTTGGGTGTCTTTTAAACCTGAAACATTGTTAACACAACAAAATAATGAAATACTGTTACTTCATATTGATCATCCAGAGAAAATTTAACCACAAACAAGATAAAAAAGATATTACATGATGTCCAATATTTTAATAATTACTACCTTATTCAAGAAATATACTGCTCTTTGCATCTGAAATATGCCTACAAAGGGTAAATCATTAAAATGAAGAAACTTTTTACATTGTGGAACATGCCATTTTTGAGGAAGTAAGGACCTTTTCTCAAGTTCTGCTGCATTCATTAATTAGAAAGAATTGGTCTTTGGCAGAGAGGCCTTGTAGAATGAAATCCAAAACTGATCACTATGTAAAGCAGAGTCATTAGTGTTAGTTTACAATTATCTATTAGCCCCTCAACATGTCTAGAATTAAAAATAGAATAAAAAGTTAGCATTAAAATTTGCATAGAACTTGTTGATTTCATTGCATTGACTTTATTTAAGTCAAATCTTGGGATCATTTGTACAATTTACAAGGGAATAAATAAAGACAGCTACGCAAATAATGTATGATAACATAATAAATGGCTCATTTTCATGAAAAATTAAGCCTACCAATTAATATGGTACAACGTAAAACTATATTGACTTTCATAACCAGTGCTCCAAGCAAACACCCATTTCCAGATGTAGTATTGGTTGAAACAAACAATGAGACACTTAACTGATTTTCATGACCTATGGAATACTTCATTCCATTAGCTAATATATTAAAGTAAAATTTAAAATGAGTGTAAAACAGAGAATTCAACGTTACTTCAAACAATAATGTGTTATTAACACACCATTAAATATTTCAATCACGGTTGCATATAGAATATATTTTCAATGAATTCATTTATTAGCGTTGAGACATTTTTCATGTAGCAAGTATAAACTGTTCTTCTTCATACAAAAATATCTGATCTCTCGCCCAATTATAATGCTCTAGTTGTCACTGAATATCTTGAAAGTTATGACTAAATGAACAGTGTATGAGTTATATCTATGGATTACATCACAGTAACTCTTTTCGTACAGCATTGGTGAAAGGGTGCAAAACTTTAATGAGTTGGTAGTGAAATAATATGGTTACAAGACTAATTTAAATTTCCAAACCAAATGTTACAAGGCAAAAACTGGTAAGTCATATTGGTTGTTGTCAAATAATCAAGGCATATACCATCCACTACAATACCATGCTCACTGATGTGCTGAGATAATGGCTTTCCAATGACAGTGAAATCATTATTAGGCTACCATAATTTTTTCAAAATATATGAGCTTACTATAGTATCTAAAGCATTTAGTCCTACAATCAAACTATTAACCCGCCAAATGACCATCACAGAAAATATCCATAATTAGGGTACTTTAGATGTCTATAATTAAAAATTATACGATTAAAATATACCTGAATGGGCAATTTCCTCAGCATGAATACTTTATAATTGGATATTTTGAGCCAGTAATTGATTTCTCCCATGAAATATTTTAATTCAATGGGGATGGGAAAATGAAGGAATGTTTTAAAGAAGACTGATCATGCATTAAAATTTTAACATCATATGGAATGAGGAATAATATTTGAGCTGGAAGTAAACTGCTAAGTTAAATGAAAGCTAACTACATAGTGTATTCTATAAAGTCAAGGCAGTCTCTGAATAATATGGCTCATTTATGTTTGATATGAAATCGCACAAGATAGGTTAAGCAATAAAATAAGGAAAACTACTGTAGCCATATTCTAAAAACATTGTGATGCAAATTTTTATTTCTGCCATAATTTCCATGTCATAGATTAGTTTGCTGTCAATTACTTATGGCAGTAACCACATGCACAAAGGTCTTTGGTATCCAATTATCAAGAAATTCCCTGAGTACTCCATAGAATATTTTCATGTTTTCCAGAGCATCTCTAATTTTGACACAAGTTTATGTTCCAACAAATATTGATGATGTAAATGCTAAGCATCAAAAGCATGACAACAGCAGCAAGGGTGGTATCATTTCAGTAACATTAATAATTTATCATGGGTAGAGCGTTGGACTACTGACCGGAGGGTCCCAGGTTCGATTCCCGGGCAAGGCACTCTGGGCACCTGCAGCTTCACCCAAGCTAGTTGATTTTTCGGGTACCAGATCTTCCTGGGAAACCATAACTGGCACAGGGAAAGGAACTGGCCCCCCTACCGTGATGTGTGAATGTTCACACGCTGTTGGGCTTGGTACATGGGTGAGCTCTACCATCACCTACTAAACCGACCTTCGGGTTGATTACTGTGTTTTAATAATTTATCATTCTCACCATTTAATAGGAACCACAAAAATCACTCATAAGCAACAAAATCGCTTCTTGAAAACTAGACAGCCAAGGAACAAAGGGGGAACATTTTGAAACAAAAATCACTATTCTACCTATACAATACAAACATATACAGTAGACATGAAGAAAATTGAACTGTTAAACAAAAATATTCATAACAAATATCAAAGCCCTTATCTTCACATACAAGATGAGCCACTGACTCACATTGTGGGATCTCAATGTAATTTCTGTCATTGGAGGACCAAGGGCAAGGGCTGTGAATTAGAACAATTATACCAGCCATGAAGTAGTAGTCTCCCTCAGACGTATCTCAAAATGACAGGAAAATTTCCAATGTAAAATGTGCCATACTCTTGTCTTTTCCAGAACATCCATCTAATTCTCTTGAATTTTTCAGAAGAGCGAAATTCACTCAGTTTTCCATGTTTTCAAGGTTGGTGGACACCATAACAAGGCAACAACAATTATAGGAGAATAATTAATATTGAACAGTTTGAACAGTATTTTTAGATTAAAACAGTGCAACCCCAATTTATCAACCCTTTATTTGTTGTTTTCTTATGTCCTTTTTTCATTCATGTCATACCCAATAGTTTCGCACAAGGTTCAGTCTTGGGATCACTACTATTAATTCTTATGATCAATGTTTTGGCGGTATGCTGGTGACACTGCTTTTACACATAGGGTTTTAAAGAAATAAACTTGACATACATTAATCTTCATTAATCCCGTAACTATTCACCAATAATCTCATAATACAAGGGTCGAACTGAAAGTTTTGAGATACACAAAAACTAAGAAATATTAAATAATTTTGATAACTATATTCTCTCAAAATACTTGCTAAAACATACATTTTTGCATTCTAGTAAACCACTTTTCAAAACAGATTTTCTACTCATTTTCCTGGAGTGTTGAAAATTCGCTTTTATAGGCTTCAATAGCTTCTTCAGGGCTGGAGAACCTTCTTCCAAACATGTGATTTTTGGATGAAGGGAATAATCACAAGAACATTAAGGCGGCTGAGTTTACATTACACATTAATCCCTTGTGGACTCCTGCATGGTAAGGCTGGCCATGTGTGCAAACATATTATCATGGTGCAGGATGATTCCTCACAGTCCTGTCTTCAGCAGCCGTTCTTAAAGCTTTCTGAAAACTTTTGACAAACTGTTGCTACCACAGAGCAGTAACAGTTCTTTATTCTTCCATGAGCACAGTTACTACATGATTTCTTTTGGAGAAGAAAGTTGCAGCCATTTTCTTTCTGCCACTTCACTCTTGTTGGTGGATATTTGCTGGGAAAAATCCATACAGTCAACTGGCGCTTCTTTTCAGGATCAAACTGATAAATCCATGTTTTGGCACCAGTAACTAAATCAGAAACGCACATAGAGTTGCCTCTGTCAAATTTTTTTAACATTTCTTCGCATCACTCATCAAGGATGTACTTTTGTGTCTCTGTCAAAGTGTGAAGCACCCATCGAGATGAAATTTTCCTGACTCATAGATTTTCATGCAGGATTTTGTAAACTGCCAGCGATGCAATCTGTAGTGATGCTTCAATGTCCTTAAATGTCACACGATGGTTTTCATGCACCAGTTTCCACAGCAGCAATGTTTTTCTCAGTCACTGCAGTCGCCAGATGCCTGCCCCTCTCCTTGCCTTTCAATGAAGTTCAATCACTTCCAAGTTCTTGAAACCATCAACAAATTGTCATACACAAAGGAGCAAGGTCTCTAAAGGCCCGTTACAAATGATCAAGGCTTCCAGATTCATTTAAACCACTTTTAAAGTCATAAAGAATCATTGCCTGAAAGTGCCCTCTTGCTGGCTCCATTCTCATAATACCTGCATGCTGTGTAAACAGAAACAAAGGACACTTGGCGACAGCAATAAGCCGAGCAAATTGCAATTTTCATGCATTACATGGAAAGGACACTGATAATGACCCGCTTTATTGGAATGGCAATAATAGACTGCAACATGGGCTGTCTCAAAACTTTCATAGCAACCTTCATACACAAGAGCAAAACCCAACATTGCCATTGCAGACTCTGCATTTTTCCATTTTCCTCTGTTACATGGGTTGAACCGACGAGAAAATTCCCCTAGAGTCAAATCTGCTCTTCTTCTACAAGAGGAAGCTATCAGAATAATCTGTAATGAAGCTTCTTGATATCACAGCAAATCAGAGTACATTACTATTTGTATTATGATAGTTAATAACATACATATATTTAGTACCTTATATGATCTAACAGAGAAAATGATTAATCCTTGACAAGATCCAATGCACATAATTACTATACAAGAAAGAGAAAACTAAATACATTATATTCTTCCTTAGCTCCACTGAACTAAAAGGCTTGACCAACAAATATCCTAATAAACTACCAGCTTCTGCATAAAGAACCAAAATTTCATTGCTCAAAACCAAACTGCAATATTAGCCATCAACCAAGGCTCTGCCAATGAATTTCTTGAGACTGACACAAGTGGCTTAGTTTTCAAGTAAAATTTAAATGTATATATATTCATATAGGTACTTTGTTTTGAGCTTGCAATATTTTTTATGATATCTATTGTGGTTTGTAGTAGTATACAAGCAGTGATGAATGAAGATTATGATTCACTTAAGTCCCAAAATAAACACCAAATAAATACCAAACAAACACACAGGTACTCTCCCTGTATTCATTACTCAGAATTACCAGATGCAACGCAATACTTTTTCACGATTTTTCATTATTTACACAAATTGACCACACCGTTTATTTATCATAGTATATGATGACACCTAATGAAACTAGGTAATACACCTTTCAGCCATTAAATCCCCAAAGAGCATGACAATGATGTCAGTGACATTGTCCATAATTTATCGTCAAGGTGGCTCAATTGTCCATTGAGGAGCATGAGGATATTGTACCTCATTTTCTTGAGATGAAATATCTTTAATCATCATTATTAAACAGACAACACCCTTCCAAGATAACAGCTGGAAAGGAATATGTACACATCTAAGTGAAAGCATTCCTTAATTCATGGCCATTTGCTTGCTTGTCTTTAATTAATCAGAACCTCATTGATTTTCCCAAAGAATTATTGCTATTTTCTTGACTCATTCAGGTTTTGGCAGTTATGAATATACAGGGACCCTTGACCAAATCTTATGCCCTTCTATCCCCCTCAACAATGAATCTCTTGACAAAACAACTGGATAACAAAAACTTCAAGAGACAAAATATCACCTAGGAAATGGAAACTAATTCCTCACCAGAAAATAGTTATTACAGCAAAATTTATTGGGATATCACTATCCATGTTCAATAATGAAATGGAGGATGATTCAGAAAGACAAAAAAACACTGAAAAATGGACAAACATAAAACATTAGAAAGATGGGAAAGGAGTCAACATATATCAAGCCTGAAACTACTCAAGTCAGCGGTCAAAAGTTAACATCCTAACAGCTGGCAACACAATGGGATAAAAACTATACAGTTGACTGCAAGTACTGATAGTGATGACTTTATAGAGTCCAAAGACCATAATGGTTTCAGGTAAAACAGACTTGAGTGAAAGAGAATTCTGTTTGCTACTGACAATGAAGCAATGGAATTAGCAATCAGTGGAATGAACATCTACTGAGGCTTATTTATCAATTAAGTGACTTTTACTCACTTAATTGATTTAAAAGGGTTCCCGGCATTATTTGATTTAACCTCAAATATGCAGAGTATCTAATATCCCCATTATTTTCAGATCAATGGAAGGGAGCTTTAAAATAAAATAACTCAATATTTATACTCTATTACATTTCAGAGACCAACCAGAAAAGGGTAAATTAATGCAATTCCCATTTCAGATAGCAAATACATGATCTTGTAACTCTTCCTGAAGTGATAAATTCACCAATTCCATAATTTTAATTTGGCGACCATGGCTTAATCCCTCTCTGCCTCAATTTGAATCAACTAGCACAAATTTACTTCAGGAAGACACTTAAAAAAAGTTTGCATCATTGGTGAAACTGCATCAGTATGAATATGCAATTCTAACTGTGCATAATGAAAATGGTAGTATACCTTTAGCATAACTAATACTCTCAGGGTTTAAAGATGCTAAGCAAAATGAGACTACCTATATGACAAATGATCACCACCACCACTACAGTTATCAACCAGGAGGCTGGTTTGATATGTGAAGATAGAGCTCACTTAGTGCTAAGCCCAATGGAATGTGAAATTCACAAGTCAGGGTAGGGGGGTTGGTTCCTTTCCCTGTACCACCCATGGTTTCCCAGGAAGATCTTTTACCAAAAAAATCACACAGCTTGGGTGTAGCTTTGAGTGCACAGAGACAACCTGGGCCCTGTGGGCAGTAGTAGTACCCAGCACTGTTCACTGCACCACAACATCCCCACAGACATCTCATATGGTAGAGAAATTATACTACTTTTCAAAATAAATACCTATTTACAGTTTCCAAGAAAATAAGTTGAAAAACAAACAGTAACCTTGTAAAAAAAAGTGAAATGCACAACTAATAAACCATGATACAAAACTAATATTACACGGAACACACAGGGACAAAGTGCAAAGCATTATATCAAACTCATAAGCCAACATCGCATTAATGAAACACTACAAGCCATACCATGCAATTCAAATGGCACATTACAAAGCACTTTACTGCAGCATTTAGTTATATCTGGAAAAAAGGAGAAAACAGATGATTTAGCAGTGCATGTAACAGTGCACTAATGTACTATTTACACAGTGTAAAAGACTAGTAAACTAGGGAAACTATAATCTTCAAAAAAAGCTTTAAAAAAATCTAAACTCATGATACTGATTTATTGATTGAGAAACCATTTTGTGATGTGAACCCTTAATTTGCTGAGTAAGCATAAAACTGAAAAGGCACGCAATCATATTTTTGCAACTTAATCTTACGTTATAATATCATACATTATGACATGTTTTTGCAACATAAAGTAAATTAAAATTAAATGTAAGTATAATGCATACGTAAACTTTAACATTTGTATCATATCTAAGATTGTTAATGTATCATTTTCATTTTATGAATATAAAACATCACACATTGATTCCCACCTCCTCTTAATCTGCTAAATGCCTGAACCTTTTCTATCACATCACATGGGATAATGTGCAGAGCAATTAAATTCTGAATTATTCTGATCCATCCACCAGCCCACACTGACAACAAGCTATTTTTGCAATGATATTTACAATGTGAATTTAATGGACATTTTTTGGCTTGGTTTTATCCCCAAATTTCTTATCTACCTTGGAAAATTGAATTACCGTAGAACAAATTAATATGGAAATATGAAAGGGTTGTTCAATTACCAGTTTGATATTATCCGTCATCACTAGTAGTAATATATATTTTCCATGTGACTAGCCAAATTTTACAAAAATATATTCACCTGAAACACTGCAATTAAACCAAATAGTTATTTCACTCTTCAAAAAAAATGGAATTATATTTATTTGACTTTTTATTGGTTTATTCAGTTATTTTTGAGACTGCACACTTAATAACAATGCATATTTGAGTAATTTTGTTAAATACACAAACATAAAGAAAAACTTCCAAACAGGCCTGATTGCAGAAGTGGGAATGGAAATATTTCATGTAATGACACAGACTCTGTGCTTGGGAACATACTACATATATACACAAGAATTGTATGTAAAATTTAATCTATGCTAAATAACAGGGTGCTGACAGTATGTAATTGAAAACCACACAAAGCCAGCAATTGCCAACAAATTACAGTAACATATGGCAGATATAAGAAATAATCAATGGAAAAGTATTACCTCCAAAAAATCTGATTAAATGAAGGACAGCAGGAAAATAAAATATGAAGACAAGGTGTTTTCTTCATTAACTTTTTAAATGGCATAAATCCAAGCCAAATATCAGCAAATGCATGCAGTGGACACACATTTACTAGTGAGAAGATATGATATAGAGGTTCAGGAAATGTATCTCTTTACAGAAAACTAAAGTTATGACCAAATGACCGAAAAATTTTTATCCTTCTGTCAACTCTACAAGGGTTATGCTCAGTTTGACAGAAAAAAATAGATGTGTTAATGCATAATTTAAAGCAGAATTTTTGGACAGACCAAATATTTTTCCTAGTTAAAAGACTAAAGAAGCACATAACAATAAAACCATTGAACAAACAAAACTATATTACATTGCAAGAAAGTAGATTTTTAGCATGTTCCCATAATATTTTTTGTGTTGAAGTACTAAAGCCCCTTTTTTATTATGATTTCTTCTACCATATCGAGTTGGAAGTGTGATTCTTATAGTGCATATATTCCAATTCTACGACTAGTTTGGCAGTGGTGGAACAAGGACTACATTCACCAAAAGGAACACAGGACAGGGACTTGGGAGCATATAAATTACTGATGTGCCACATAAAATTTGATCAGATATATACCTGGATGCTTCTTTAAAAAGAGTAAAATCACTTGCAAGTCATGTTCAACTGTAACAATCCCATCCCTGAGATACTTAATTTTTAATATTTTGTAGCAAGCTTAGATAATTCTGACACAAATACCAATGCATGATAACCAGACATCTATGATTACATTTAACTTTAGATCACACAAGGGGAAGGGACACACTTCTAATAACAGTTTTATGAAGCATCCACATTGGAAGGCCTATTTTCAAGCTTTCTTGGTGGTTAAGAATAAAAGGAAAACATATTGGAGACTGAATAAAATGAACAGAAGAAAATGTTACTGTCCCACAAAATGCACTATATTTGCAAGGAAGGAAATAAAAAGCATTCCTTGGAACAGAAAAACTTCCTTCTTTTCAACCTATGAAGAGTTCCAATACATGATGCCAAGTACCACTGCATTTAAGCAGTGATGTTATGTTTGTAATTTCTAATGTGTATGCTAAAATAAAACATTTCAAGGGGCTTAAAATGGAATGTTAACTGGGAAACATTATTATTACAAACTGTTGAGTTGCCAGGGGACAAAACAGTTCATGTAAGACACATATAAAAATCAAATGTACTTTGTAAAAAAATATCCAAGTCACTAAATTAGTACACTCTTTCTTACTAAAGGCCAATCTGCTTATGGGAATTTTAATCACCCTCACCTATGGAAAAAGTGGATTTAGCAATTGTACTACCTCTGTATGACTCTTGAAGCTGGGCCCAACCAACCAAAACCGGAGGCTATTGTATTGACCTCGACCTGCTTCCAGCAGCAATATGGATTGCACAGGACCCTGCCTTGCTTCTCTATCACATTCTTTGGGCAACACTCTTTTCCAATGCATGTCTCCGGGTCTGACTCCAACATCAAATCAGAACGAATCAACCCGAGAGATATGGGCTTCGGGCCAATAGTCAAGAGAGGAAAAAAATTTAAGCTGAATCTAAATCAGTTAATTAATGAATCAGCTAAAAGAGAAAAAGTAGCGGCTGAACTGAAACATGAAGAGTGGAATAGAGCTTGGATTTTTCAAATCCTGAAAATAATTATTCAGAATAAAGTCCTGAAAATACATTAACATAGCTTGGAACATATTTGCTTAATGTAATGAAATGCAGACTTATGACCACAAGTTCCTCAATGACATAAAAAGCCTATCAACGTGGAAGTGATTACTGAAACGCCAGCAGGATATTACGGAAATTATGAAAGATACTATGACAAACATGGACATCATGTAAAATATCATTATGCATAATCATTCATGAAGCAGTTAATGAATGGTCCTAAAGAAACCAGCGACTACATTTGGAAATTTAGGGGATAGATTAATTGTATTTGACTAGTATTTCAACTTAAAATAAAAACTTAAACCGGAAAATAATATTTTCATTGAATTGAATGATGTGAACTTTTAGAAAAATGGGCTGTATGTAATCAGGAATTGAATCCCGAATAAAATTTTGATTGTAACATGCATGATGGGTAGTTACAATAGTCAATTTATTCACCCAGGAACGAGAAATGAAAATTAAAGCACAGTTACATTGAAAACGACAATTTTTAATGAATAAATGAATTTCAAAGAGCTGAAATTACTTCCATTGGCATTAATAAAATGTATCTAAAATTTGGTAGTTTTTCCATAAAACTTACCTGAGCAAACCCCTCATTTCTGACAGTCTCATATATATGAAATAGTCGTTTTGTGAAGTCATCCACTTCAATTGTACTGAAACAGTCAAGATAGAAGTGGGGTTATTAGTTGAGTAGAACTGAAGCACTTGTAAAACTAGTGTTTTTGTTACCTTTTCAGACTTTCACACAAGAACTCGTAACTATGAGCAACTTTGTGCATTAACTCATTGAGAATTGGCTGGATTTCAACCGCTTTCTCAAATTCTCTTTTGGGGAATGTTGAAGGAAGAAGCATAAACGGAGCAAACTGAAGTTCATTTTTACTGAATTTTAATTTTGATCGCATAGCAGCTCCTAGCAGAAAGATTGCAGTTAGTACATTTTCGGAGAATGAACAGCATATATACAGATGTCATTAACTGAGCATAACACATTCATAATTAAACTTCGTGAAATGGCAATAGAATTTCCAATCAATCATATTTCCAAAGAGCAGCAACAAGTTGTGAGCACTTTACCATTCATCAAAGCCCAATCCTTAGCTTTGTCCACTAATTCTTCCAAAACTACATCTTCTAATGGCAAAGGAATGCAAGTTTCCAACCGTGGTACCTCCATTTTAATCACACCACAATAAAACACGCAAATATGTCCTTCTTAACGCCTTAGTTCATTAGCTAACTTATTGAACTTTGAACTGTCTGTACCGGAGCCTCAGATAAACACACCTACTCCAAATTGACGGTTTAAAGGACAAGCTGAAGAGGGTGGTATCGTCTCAAAATAGTTGTTACACTATTTTACAATGTTATCCATTTTATGACTAATGCTTAAAAAAAAGCTAAGTAATTAATAACATTTTCGTATCTGAGTTACAATCACAACCAAACAACAACTTGCGAACTCGTGGTTCACAACCCGCCAACAGATGGGGACTCAGCCAAAGAGAGCTCGAGGCGCACGAAGTGAAATTTATCTGGCAGAAGAATTGCGCAACTAAATGGAGTTTCGATCATTGTAATAGGTTTAATCGGTAAATAAATTATAAGGAGCGCTTATGTTGAAGTAGTTTGGCATTCCCAATTGTATTGAATGATTTTTTAAGTATTTTTCATATTGTAAAAACACATTTTTATTCTTTGGAACACCCATACGCATTATTTTATTTCAACTCGCATTTAGTATGCAGCAAAGGTATGTTCTTCGTCTTAAATTAACAATGAAACTGGTGGGAGAAGAAAGAATTAAAAAATTCTCAATGTTTCGGAAGTTGTCTTTCCTAGCACATCAATTCTATAAATTCCCTAGCGATTTAGTTTCTTAATTATAATGCAAATTGATAGAATTATTTCGAATCGAAAACTAATCAGTCTGTTATTGTTCGCTCAGAACTATTTTCATAAATGAATTTTTAGCTGTCATCCAGCCTATTTCAATAATATGCTACGAGGAGTAAAAAAAAAGTTCTTGCTAATCTCCAAATGGACCATAAAATTGACCCAACTCAAAAGTTAATATTGAACAAGTTGTTTATGAATACAAAAAAACCTACATATAATTCAGCACAGATCGCCACAAATTCCAACACGCATGTGACTAGGAAGAAGTATTCGTACGTCACGGAAAACGTCACGAGATGAGATTCACTATGGCACATAAATAATCCCCACTGCAAATAAACAATTAAATTATAGTTTACATCTTAATACACGGAAATAATAAAAGTTTAATTTTATAAAGAGATTAAATTATTCAAGTAGAAATGTCATTGGAAAAGAACTTCGTGATTTAATGAAAATGTGAAATGGTATCATTCCGCGGCGGATTGCTACCGACATCGCCTGGCGCTGAGGTCGGGTGACGGAGTGTTTTTCCTGGTTGGTCTTGCGTCAGATAATCAGACAGCGTAAAGGAGTCGGAGTGGAAGGTTGGTCTGCGGAGAACCGACATTCCTCCCTCCCATTACGAATCAACTATCCTTTTTTCGCGGGTGTTTCTTATCGTCCGTCCTCAGCGTCTCCCCAGTGGGAACGTGGACTTTCGCCTCTGCCTCCTCGTAGCGTGTTTTCTGCGAGTGAAAGTGGTTTTTACTTTTCAAGTGCCTTTCGGAAAGGGAGTTTACACAGTGCGCCTGTTTTCCCTCCTACGCCCACTTTTCGCCTTCGCTCTCCGCCGAAAGGGGGCGAGGCGCTGCTGAATTGTCCTCTGGTTGTCCGCACGCCAGGCGCGCGGACACTTTCAAAGACGGCCGCCCTCACGGATTACGCGGTGCGTGGACATTACAATCAAGAGGAAGAAAACTCAACGGTAGCCAACAATTGGACTTTGGCCGGTGGAGAGCGTGCACCGGGTGCGTTTTCGGAAGAGTGGGAAGAGGAGGAGTCTGTCCCTGGCGTGGAGCCCGGGTGCCCATCTCCTGGTCCGCCAGCATGCTATTTCGGCGCCGCGATGGATTCACCTCAAATGTATGACACCAACGCCGCCGAGGCGTCCGCTGCCGTGGGTGCCGGTAAGAAGGCTCTGGGCAACGGACACCACCACCAACTGGGACACCAGCAGCAGCACATCCAGCACCTCGGTCACCAGCAACACCCGCAACACCATCACCTCGCCCACCACTCGCAGCAGCACCACCACCATCTCCAACCCAGCCAACCGCATCCTCAACACAATCATCATCAACACCACCACCACCAGCCCTACGGTGTCGTGGTGTCAGGTGGTGGCCTGAAGCCCAAGCCTGTAGTGCTGGCCACCTACTCGGACGGACTGGCCGGCGGTGGCGGCGACCTGGCCGACCTCAACACCCCGGAGATATCCCTTGACCTCCAGAACCTCATTGACGACAGTCAGTTTGGGGACGGTCTCTTCACGGACATTTTGAGCGCTCCGGGTAAAGCTACCGCCGTGCACCACCATCATCATCCGCACCACCTCCATCAACACCACCCCCAGCAGCACCCGCTGGGAACCTCTCGCTCCGCGCAGTCCAGTTCCCCCCCCACGAACCAGCAGTCCGCTTCCCCGCCACCGCCGACGCCCACCTCAACGCCCCCGGCGTCAGCATCCGCCGCTCCCCCGTCCTCCGCCTCGTCCTCTGCGGCTTCATCTCCTTGCTCCGTGGCTTCGTCACCGGGAGGGGCAAATCCCGTGGTGGTGTCCTTCCCTCAGAGGCCTCCCGCGCCGTCCGCCTCGACGCTTGCGTATATGCCGCAACCAGTGCATTCTGGAGCTAACTACAATGGAGGGCCAAGGCGCGGGGCCGAATCGCCCTCGGTACCCATCAAGGAGGAGCCGATAGACCCGCAGGACTTCCGGGCCTACGCCCCGTCCCAGCAGCAGCACCATCCCCCGACCCCGTCCCCCTCATCGCCGTCCGCATCCGTGGCATACGCCGCGGCATCCCCCGGTGGTTTCGGTGGCCCTACCTTCACCACGCTTACCCCCTCGACCGTCCCCGGGGCGAGCGAGCACCACGCCCACGGCAAACCCATGTCGAAGGGGGGCCTCCTGGGCAAGAGGAGCTCGTCTTCGTCCTCTTCGTCGGGCGGTGGAGGCGGCGGCAAGCGCATCGACAAATCGAGTGATGAGTACCGCCGGAGAAGGGAGAGGAATAACATCGCGGTGCGTAAGTCCCGCGAGAAGGCGAAGATGCGATCGCGTGAGACTGAGGAGAAGGTGAAGCTTCTGGTTAGGGAGAACGAGAGGTTGCAGAAGAGGATCGAGCTATTGAACGAGGAGCTCAACGTTTTGCGGTCGCTCTTCACCAACGTGGGAGTCCTACCTGAGCACTTGCACCGAGAGCTCAACAAGCACCTCGAGTCCTTCCAGCAACAGCACCAGAACCTCTGAGTGTTGAAAGTGACGCGAGTGTGATCGAAGAGATTTCGGCCTCTCCGAAAGAGCTCAGCGGCCTCCACCGAAAAATTGCCTTTCTTAGCAAAGTGTCTTCGTCATTGTTGTTGGGGGAAAGGTTTTATTTTAAGGTGTTCTTTTGTGGATACGGACGTGTGGCCGTTTATGTTTTTGGGGAGGACACGTTTATCCGCCCACTTGTTTATTTTGTAGTCATTTGTTCATGGGGATGTGGGGAAAAATGTGAACGTGATTGTGATTGGTAAGCTTTTGCAGGAGGAAGGAAGGGGGGAAATGTTTTTTAACTTCTTGAGTGCTTCTTGAAAGAAAAAAAAAGTTATTTCTATTCCGAAGAGTGGAGTGCGGTAGGATGAGTTGCCCAGCCGCATTTTACTGTCGTTTTCGTATCTCAAAATGGAAAGAAAGGATTTTCGTAGAAATGAGGCATAGACGGACGATATTTTTCTCACCTGTGAGGTTATTATTGCATTGTGATGCCTCTTTTCTTGCTCTTTATCTCCACGTGAGTGCGGGTTTTCAACAAATTTTACATGTATATTCATATATATATAAATATATATTTTTAGAATGTAAACTTCTCTTGAAACAAAAAAAGACTTATTTTTTGCGGTGTAGCAGTGTTTTGGTGGCGACGTGGAAGTGGGGGGTGGGGAAGAAAAAAAAGACGAACGATTTGAAGAGATCGTTTAGTGTCACCGCCAAAGAGAGTGACGGCGTTCCCATTACCCCACCCATCCCATTTTCCACTGCATCCCCACCTCCCTCACCTCAACATCTTCCCCTTTCCCTTCGCCCCACAACGTTTTCTCCCCCAACCAATGCTCCTTCACCCGGAGAAGTGCCTCCGACTTTAACAATAACCCTTTTGTAGATATCATTTCAATATGTTCACGTACAATTTGTAGCATATTGTTAAATAGTAAAGTGACCTTGTTTCTTCTCAACTCTGTTTTTAATATTCACTCTCCTGATTGTTGTCAAATTAGATAAGATAATGCAACTCCAAAGAAAGCAGGCCCGGGAAGGTCGGTCGCTGATGTGCTCTCGTCGCTGAGATGTTCTCTCTCATATTCATCGACTGAGAAATCGGGCTCGCCAGCGCGCCTCCGGTAGTGTTTACAAAAAGTTGTTAAATTGAAAATTATGTAATATTTTTGTTAAAGACAGCAGTGATGTGTGATCTGTGACGTTATCACCACTACGAGTGGTACAGTCGACCTCAAAAAAACTGTCTTTATAATACGTTATTATAAATATATAGAGAGATAAAATTATGTATACACATCTTGTATTTATGACAAGTATTTATTACATTACAGTGGTGATTGTTAACCAATGAAGAAAAAGTAAGAAGTGTGAGAATTCATGTGCACAAAATATATTTTGATAGAAAAGGAAATTTTGGAAATTTTTATTTTTTTATCCTTTCCCACGGAATACCTGTTACCTCAGGAATCAACAGGTGTCTGCGACTACGGAAGGGAGAAAGAAAGAATGACTGAATAGCCTGTTAACTCTCTCTTGAGGTGGTATGAGAGAACGCCATTTCTGGGTAGTTACTCTTTGTAAGATGTGTGAATTTAAAATGTAAATGGTATGTCTTTGCATGCAGCAAGGACAATTTTCAAAATATTTTTCGTAAAAACGTCTCTTTTGAAAATAAGTAATTCATTGCTGTAACTAAGGCTGCGTGATAACTAATCTCTTGAAAAATGTGCTCCTAAACAACAATGAGCGGACAGAATTCATTTCCAATTGGATTATCTGGCAGATTTAAAAAAATACATTTGAATTTTTTCTGAGCATCATGAGATTTGGAAATGTAACGATCTTCACAATACCTTAACTGGTCAAGAAGTCTTGATTGGCATTCATAGTAAGGTGAGTTACCATTGACATTTTACTTAAACATGAAGATTGGAATTTTTTCGAGGTCGAAGGACATTAATGCCGCTTATTTATTGGTTTCGTTCGATGAAGTTAAAATTGGCGTTAAAACTTATAAATGACTCGTCACCATAGTAACTTTTACTCCAAAACCGCGTGTTGTCCTATCGATTTCTCGGAGCGAAGGGAAGCGAGGAATTACTTTACACCCGTGAAGTGTTTGGTAATAAAGAGTGCGCCTTGAGGTTTTAAACTGCTCAAAAGGATTTTAGTAAAATTTTATGACATCAGATTTTTTATAATATATCATCTTCGAAAATTACAATTCAAAATTTGAAAATGATGCTTTCTCTTAACTTCGTTCAAATTTAATGTAATCGTATTGGTTTAGTGTCTTAACGGTATTTACTTTTACGTTGACCCACCAAAGAAAGTCTGTTATCTGTTGGATATGAATTCTAAAACTGCGAATGTGTAAATTTGGGACGAGGGTTGGAGATCACATCTATCCTTCTCATAGATGACATCGGAAGGATTTCATGGAAAATTTCCAATAATCATTTATAGACTGAAGATTTTTCGGAAACTCGCTGGAAGCCATGATTCACCCGGGATGGGGTGTTTTTACGAAAAACTGTCACGCTTTTGTCTACCGACACCAAATTAATTTCGTCATGTTTAATTATTGGAGCAGGGGAACATTTTGATTCGCAATGAAGTTTTCATTGTTAAGTGGGTGCTTGTCATTATGACGTCGGGGGCACACTAACAAGTTAACTTGGTCAATTCCAAATTAAGGAAAAAGCTGTTGCTCATTAATATCAACTCTATCGACCATTTTCTTTCACTCGAGTCTGTGGACAGCTGTTAAATAAATACTCAATGCTTATTGTAACTAATTATATGGAAATAGTTCTTTCCAATCTGGTACAATATAGCGCTAATTGGTACAAGATACCACAATCGTGTACAGAAAAAAAATAATGTTAGTAAGACAAAGGTAGGTAAACCGTTTATCAACGCGTTGGCTGGGGGGAAAATGGCAAATTTTTCAATTAGCACTCAAAGATAGCTAAACCCAAATATACGAGTACATTAATGTGCCGCAAGAAATCTCATGCATTAACACAGCTTGGTCATTGGAAAGGAAATTGCTTACTCTTGTACAATGTCAAGATCGGTTTAAATTTTTATGACTAAGGCCTGGGGTTTCGGCGACCCACGTAATCTTTTCCGTCCTTTTCTTTGACTTTTTTTACATGACTCTGTAATTCTTAATTCCATCACAATTTTAATTAATTACTCATTTTTATATAATTATATATACGTGTATATATATATATATATATATATACATGTACAAATTAAACAATAGACACAGTAATCAACCAGAAGGTCGGCTTCGTAGGTGATGATGAAGTTCACCCAGTACTAAGCCCGACGGAGGAACAGGTCCAATTTTTTTCCCTGTGCCGGTTATGGCTTCCCAAGGTGCGGTACCGAAAAAAATCTTGGGTGGAGAGGCTTGCCCGGGAATCGAACCTGGGTCCCGGTCTGTAGTCCAATGCTCTACCCCTCGACTAACACGACCCACCCACAGATACACATAATTATGTATGTATACATTCACAACCATTTAAAGACCCGAAGTTCGGTTTATAGGTGAAGGTAGCGCTTACCTACAAAGCCCAATGGAATATAAAATTCACAAGGATAGGGGGGCCAGTTCCTTTCCCTGTACCACCTATGGTTTCACAGAAAGTTTTGTTACCCGAAAATTAGCATAGTTCGAGTGAAGCTGAGGGTAACGAGAGGTGTACCCGGAAGTCGGACCCCGGGGCCCTTCGGCCATTAGCTCTATCCACTGGATTCAGGACTGGATCGGGATATGGTGGTACCTCTATCCTTCATCCCACCCAACATCCCTATCCTGTTCCTGCCCTTTCCTCGTTTGCCAAACATTCACTCCTCTATGACAGAGGGGATATATATGTTATATATATATATATATAAACCGCCTTCCCCACATATCCTGTGTTCGCCTTTTATGTGTTTTCCTATCCCCTTTCCTTATACCTATTTCTATGTTTGAATGAATATATATATATACATATATATATATATATATATATATATATATATATATATATATATATATATATATATATATATATATATATATATATGCGGGTTGCGGTGGTCTAGTGGGTAGAGCATTGGACTACTGACCGGAGGGTCCCGGGTTCGATTCCCGGGCAGGCACTTTGGCACCTGCAGCTCCACCCAAGCTAGTTGATTTTTCGGGTACCAGGTCTTCCTGGGAAATCATAACCGGCACAGGGAAAGAAACTGGCCCCCCTACCCTGATGTGTGAATATTCACACGCCGTCGGGCTTGGTACATGGGTGAGCTCTACCATCACCTACTAAACCGACCTTCGGGTTGATTACTGTGTTTATGGTTATATATATATATATATATATATATATATATATATATATATATATATATATATATATATATATATATATATGTATCGTACATATAAATATATATATATTTATAAAAATATAACATATATATCCCCTCTGTCATATATATACTATATATATACATGGTTCGTCCGGAAAATAAGTGTACTGAGCTCAGGAAAAAAAAATTATTGCACTTTTACATATCTTAAGCTAATATTCCTCAAAATAGGACCCTTGTGAGTCGATACACTTGTTCCAGCGGCGTTCCCATTCCTGGAACGCTCCCGCGAAGGCATCATCGGGAACCTCTCGAAGACACGTCGTCACGGCCTCTTTGACAGCGTCCAAAGTCCCGTATCGCGTTCTTTTCAAACTCCTCTTTATCTTCGGGAACAGAAAGATGTCCGGTGGTGCCAAGTCCGGGCTGTAGGGCGGGTGCGGCAGCGTTGCCACGCCGTGCTTGGCCAAGAAGTCCGACACGACAAGCACGGTGTGAGACGGCGCATTGTCGTGATGCAACCACCTGATGTTTTTGAACGCCGGCCGGACGCGGACGACTCGTTTTCGAAGCCTGTCGAGCATTTGGACGTAAAATGCAGCATTTACAGTTTGTCGTTCAGGTACAAATTCGTAGTGGACGACTCCCCTTTTGTCAAAAAAGACTTATTTGTCAAGACACTTATTTTCCGGACGAACCCTGTATGTACCATAAACGCAGTAATCAACCCAAAGGTCGGTTGGATAGGTGATGGTCGAGTTCACCCAGTACTAAGCCCGACAGTGTCTGAAATTCAAACGCCAGGGGTAGGGGGCCAGTTCCTTTTCCTGAGCCGGCTATGGTTTCCCAGGAAGACCTGGTACCCGAAAAATCAAAAAGCTTGGGTGGAGCTAAAGGTGCCCAGAGAGGCTTTCCCGGGAATCGAACCCGGGCCCTCCGGTCAGTAGTCCAACGCTCTACCCCTGGACTACCACGACCAAACACACCCACATATATCCCCTCCCATGGACTGACTGCAACCTTGACGTGTGGGAAGGTCTTGTGCGTTCCGATGACTCCTAGAGCTGTGGGAGTTATGATAATTGTTCCTGGTAAGGTCACCCATTCCAGTTAGAAACTAGACGAAAGGTAGTCCACGCAGCGTCTGTTCTTCAGTGAAGAGGCTGAAAATGCGTTTGAGCCCAGTAGGGAGGCCATTGAGTGATGGTGTCACGTTAAAAACACGATTTAGGAAGCCAACGGGAAACCACCTCAATTATTATTCCCAAGAATATAATGATGGACAATACGTATAGGGATTATGAGTCCTGGCAACTACGGGACTCGGCCCAATCGGCCGTGTGTCGTGCCCGGCAGCGGGAGAGGTGAGGGTTCCGCGGTCGTCATCTTACGAAACCCTTACAGGAGAAAACCGACAGCAGCAGGACAGAAGACGCAGAAGAAGAAGACCAATTTAGTTAAAATAGGAACTTCGAATGTTAGGACAATGTGGAGGACAGGAAAATTAGAGAATTTTAAGCGAGAGATGGAAAGAGGAAATATAGATGTTTTAGTTTTATGCGAGATGAAATGGAAGGATAGCGGTGATTACTGGAGTGGTAGTTAGAGTAATATACAGCGGCGGATATATACTTACTTTCAAAGGAAAATTGAATTTATCTTAAGCTTAAAGCAAAATTCGAAATGCTATCATAAGAGCTTTTCATACTTGAAGTGTATGTATACAACTTACACACTTAAGTATGAAAAAACTAATATTCCACAGATTCCATGTTTTTCATGACAGATATTTTGTAAACAGATCATTAAATGTAAAATGACCTGCAAACACTGGCGAGAAATTGAAATACATGTTTTTATAAATCTATATCGGTAAATGGCCCCCCTACCCTGAGTGAATTTCACACGCCGTCGGGCGTAGTACTGGGTGAACTCTATCATCACCTGCCAAAGAGGATTGATTACTGTGTTTATGGTTTATATGTATATATATCGGGATGTCTACACTACGATAAATAATTTAAACAACTTAATTTCTTTATTCATCCCAAGCCACACTTTGAGGGTCACCCTTAAAAATTTCATAATCATCGTCCTTGCCTGTTTACCTGTGACGGATGCTACGGTATGTCTATTTGCATTAGTGATGATGGAAACTCATCGTTAATACAAATTCTACTTCATTTAGATGGATGATATACGTTTCATCCACAGGCATACTTTCACTAAGATATATTTTCATATTTTTCAAAAGCGCAACCAGTCACGATACTGTACCAGGAAGCACTTGAAATTAAGTTGAAATTTACCTCTTATATTGTTCCCCCCTTAGATTAGAAAATGTGTCTTGTGAGCTTGATGAGCAATGTATAATAACACACAAATGAGTATCTCTTTTTCTTAATTTTGGTTATTTCGTTCTAGTTATTTTTTAGAATGGTTATGAATTTCCTAAAATCTTTCTCATAATCAAGTAGAAGATTTTCTTTTTATATCTCCAATTACATTGTCCTCGGTTAATTCTTTACACAAACTCCTATTATACTAATTAATTTGAATTTTTTTTAACTACTGAATGTCAAATCATGTTTGTTTATCAATTTAAATTCAATTTACAGCGCACTCTCTTAAATGCAAATCATTCATTAAACATTCCCAAATTAGTACGGATGTAACTCCAATGACACACACGTACGTGATAAAATAGCGGGGACCTTTAAAACTTAATTTTAGTTGAGGCCAAGAGGTATACGGTAGAGTCTCCGTGAGGCGACATAACTTTCTAGGTTCTTGGTTAATTTAACTCAGTTCCACCACCTTGACTTCCGTGCATACCCGAGTGATTTTTATAGGATTACGTAGAAGCTGTTTACTCAGATTGCATACCCATATCACGTCCTGACGTGATAACGCAAGTGAGAATGCCAACGAACTGTAGGCCTTAGTTGGTCATGGTTGACATTGATATGAAATGCACTTGATACGTTAAGATATCACTCATGAGTATTTTTTTTTGTTCTAAGGTGGAACACTTTTGAGAAAATCGGATGCTGAATTTCGGAGAATTTTTTTTAAAGTGGGTATCGAGAGGGAAATTTAGGCCACCAACTTTTTTTTTAACACTTCCTTCCTTCCAGAGCCTCCCCTCCCTCTTCCCCCTCGTCCGTCGTAACCCTTCGCCATATCCTCAACCCCATTCCACCTCCCCAATCCTCATTTCATCCGCCCTCATCCCTCTTTCTCTTCCCCCGCCCTCCCGCTCCTCCTCCGAAGGCGCTTCCCCCCTCCCCACACACTGTGCGCCAGTCTTCCCCTCTCTCAGCTTTCCTATTCGCTCATATTTCACGCCCAAGCCTTTCGCTTTCGCCGAATGCCAGAATGAGAAAGAGTCTTACCGCGTCTCCTCTCCCCGGAGAAACCAGCGATGTGGGGTCTCCTGGTTTGGTTCGGTCCGGTGCGAATCTTTCTCGTCCGCGAACTAGTTTCCTCTCGTCATTTTACCCTTTCCGATGCTTTTTTTACGAAATGACATTACAGCCAAAACGGACAGGTTCCTGCTACGGCCCAATGCTGGTTCTCTGGAGAATCTGCAGTGCATCCTCAAATATGTATGACCAAATAAAGAATCTCATATATTTGTGTGTGTGGGTCGCGATAGTCCAGGGGTAGAGCGTTGGACTATTGACCGGATGGCCCGGGTTCGATTCCAAGGCAAGCCTCTCTTAGCACCCTCAGCTCCACCAAAGCTCTGTGATTTTGTAGGTACCAGATCTTCCTAGGAAACCATAACCGGCACATGGAAAGGAACTGACCCCCCTACCCTGATGTGTGAATTTCACACGCCGTCGAGCTTAGTACTGGGTGAACTCCATCATAACCTACCAAACCGACCTTTGGGTTGATTACTGTGTTTTTGGTTTCTTATGTTACTGTGTTTATGTGTGTGTGATCGAATGTATAATCAAGGGCTGTGGGCCCTTGAGGAGGCTGGTGGGGTACTGAGAAGATTTAGATGGACATTTCACATCATCGCATAACATCTACGAATAACTACTAATGCACTCGTTACCATTACTGCATTTAAGACAAATAATATAGAGCAGGGCGACGATTCAATTTTTAATATAGGCTTATTTCTTCTTCCAAGAAAATGCTTTCAATTTTCTTGTCGTTAGTTTTTAATTATTTCATAATTTGGAGTTCATATTCATCATTCAAATGAGAATGTATCTCTTGTTAAATATTTGGTGCGTGTGTTAAGATCAGAGTAATAAAAAATGAAGGAATCTAAAACGACATTATAAACTTATTAAAAACACATCTCAGGATAGAGCAGTTGTGAGCCTGTTATAATTACTTTAACAAATAATCTGTTTGCAAATATGACGATAAAAAATTCATGAATGACAGAAATCGTAAAAAGCTCAAATTTCTCTGCGTAAAGGACTGCAATTTTCATGCTTCCATGATACATCATTTCACTAAGATATCCTCTGCGAATTCTATTTTGTTCAGGCATATTTTTATACCCATTACGAATTTCCGACCCTTTGCATTGGTTTCAAATATATTATATGCGACTATAATTGAGGGGCTAATCTGTAGGGGTCAGACAGACTCGATCAGGATATTTCAACTGATAGAATTGTAAGCAGAACATAAAGTTTCTTTTATTTTGTATTATGAATTTTATGATTATAATTGATTCAATGTGGAAATGTTAGTTAGAAATACCGGTTTTAACCTTTAAAAGCGATTGGGGGTGGTGAGAATGGCTGACTTTATGCTTACTGGAGAGTTAAGTTAAATCATTACACGCCACAATTATATTCATATGCTATCTATTCTGGAGGATTCCGCAAAATTTAAAATTATGAAAATCACACACTGAAATCGTCGAGTGAAAAACCATGGTATTGATTCTTGAATGGAGTTAGCCGGATACCAGGACGCATCAAATATTCCTACACTACATCTAACCTTTGTTAAATTCTTTTATTGATTAAATATTTTTTCTCTTGTCGCTCGCTTTTTAAGGGATACAGACATTTGAACGATCACGAAACTTTCAAAATTGTTTCAACTTGCTGTGCAATTGTGTAAAAATCCAGCGAATACATGCAAATGAGGGCATAAA
This sequence comes from Hetaerina titia, assembly GCA_037158775.1. Lineage (NCBI taxonomy): Eukaryota > Metazoa > Arthropoda > Insecta > Odonata > Calopterygidae > Hetaerina > Hetaerina titia. The sequence continues at coordinate 37,979,032 of CM073772.1, read as the reverse complement.
ACGTTTACATTTGGCTGTCTTCAATTCTTATTCATATCTCTTGTTTTGGGTCTGCGTATGAAGCAAAAATACAAAATGAAACGACTTTCAGACTTTCTTCACATGCATGAAGATACCCACCTACTTTCTAAAGTGCTCTGGATTCATTTTTATCATATACAAAATGTGGATGGCGAGCAGTTTATTCACCGAAATAACCCGTAGGCTGCTGGGTCTCATCGAGAGAAGTGTTGTCTTTATGTAACTTGGTGCTTTCTAGTAACACTAGTTGCACTACAAAGTCATATAAATCTTTGCTGAACCTGAAGATAAGGTGACCGTATTCACAAAAGATTAGAATAGAATATTTGACAGAATTCATGAGCAAAAAATGGGAAAGTTTTTGAAACTATCATGACAGTAAAATAGTTGCTGCTGAATAAAAATTAAAATATCTTCACGACATATATAAATCAAATTTAGGCTATTACAAGTATACTGGCACATGAGTGATACACACGCCTTTGAATAGAGAGGATGTAGTACCTAATTTTAAATAGTAATGCAATGCAATGAGTTGCTATATTATGCACGTGATAATTCTGCGAAATTAGTGCAGAGTTGAAGAGTAGTCGAAAGTTGTTGTTGGGTAGGAACGTCGGACAGAAAAACAAGGGAAAATATGACATTAATAGCATTAGAAAAATCCAAGCCATCGAAAGCATGTCGTTTGGTCACCCCAACCCAGTCTTGAATACTTCTGCCAAGGAATTCTGTGGTATTTTCTTTTAGTCTTTCCGAGCGGAAGGGACTCACAAACGCTTTACAACCACCACGTGGAATCCCCGGGAACACAAACCGCTGAAGAGGACATGTTCGTTTTTTTTCTTTTTGGGAGCGACGAAGATCTGCGGGGAACGGGCGAAAGCACTTCAGAGCTCGAGGGGGGTGGGAAGGGGAAGGGGAGGAGGGTTAGAACCATATGGATCCGCTCGGCACGTCGCCGTTGCAGTCGCTAGTTTCTGTGACGTGATTCACTTCTTATAACCCATTCCCCGGTTCGGTTCTTCGGTTGCGTATTCTGTGCTCACAGCCACCCACGCGCAACCTCTTACCCCTTCGTGAAAAAAAGGAAACCCTCTCCCTCCTTACCTCATCCCTCCCAATCCCCTCATTCCCAATCTCTCTCTCACTCTCGTTTCCCACCCTCCCCCTGCCCACTCCCTCCCCTCCTCCCCCGCTATAGCGAAGCACGAAGAATCCAGCGCCCACTCTCTTAAAGCGGGACGAAACGAAAGAGAAAGTGGGTCGAACGAGAGTTTCGGTATGGGGGGAGGAGGAGGAGGAAGGAGAAGGCTGGGGGGGGGGGAGATGGAAGGGGAGGGGGATTAGGAAGGGGATATGGCATGGCGTTGGGAGAAGTTGTATTGGGGGTGGGAGGTTTGGAGGAGATGCGGGAGAGGAAGGAGGGCGGGAGAAGGGGGGGGGAGACCGTCTGTAGTGAACAGTGGTGTACTTAGATATGGCTGGGAGGAGTACAAAAAAAGGAAACGTACATAAACCACCTCTTATCCTCCCATCCCCCTCCATAGATTCTTGCTCATCTATCTTCGGTAGGGCAAATCCTTCATATGATCCTCGGTGCTATTATGCCCATCTCGGAGGAGCCGTCGTCACCGTAATTCATTGTGTGCTTTGATTTCTTTTTCCCCCCTCTCCCTTTCTTCCGCTCACACCTCGACTTCAAAGATCAAAAGTGAGGCCGGGGATCTCTGGCTGCTTGATTCCGCACTCATGTGCTTCCTGAATGACTAACCAGAATTTCGTCTCGCGAATGAGTTGGGGGAGAGGCTAATTACGCTCTACGATTTGTGCAATGAATGAAAACAGACGTTCCTCCCGCAGAAAAAATCAAGATATTGATGATTGTCTGGTTAATTGATCAATGGATTTATGAGGCGGTCGGGGAAATTTAGTAGAGACTGGCAGTTCTTTGGGTGACAGGAGACCCATCGCACACTCTTGGTGTGGTGAAAACAAAGCTTGACTTTCGCACGCTATTTAATCAGAAACATTACATTATAGACGTTTTTCCTCCGATAGGGAGGAAGTTTGAACAAAGGGGGGATCTAAGTAATTAAGTTTGGATTGATATCGGCGAGCAGGCCCCTTGGATGTGTGAACTTTAATTACTTGAACCTTATATTTTATATTGTATTTAAATGAAAAATTGACCCATATTGATACGACTCTTAAATATGATGTGGGCCTAAAGACTGTTTGAAATTGACAGACATTTCCAGAAGTGCACATTAAATGTTTTTATCATAATATATGTTTTGATAGTGGGTCACGGTAGTCCAGGGGTATGGATTACTGACTGGAGGGCCCGGGTTCGATTTTTGGGCAAGCCTCTCTGCGCACCTGAAGATCTACCCAAGCTACGTATGTGATTTTTCGGGTACCAGGTCTTCCTGAGAAACCATAACCGGCACAGGGAAAGGAACCGGCCCTTCGGAAGGGTTCTCCACCAATACCTACCAAACCGACCTTTTATTTATATTATTTTATTTATATTTAGAGAATGAAGGTTCTTTGAAGAAGGTCATGGATACTAACAGAAATCCTCTGACCATAAAAAATTATTCCTCTATAAATTGAATTATTTAAAAAACTAAAATAGTTGTGTGATCACTCACTAAAAAAACTCGTTGAGAAAGTACGATATGCTTGCAGAATAATGCAAATGAAGAAAATAATTATAACTTTAAAAACAGTCGGTCATTGGTCGGATATTCATTCATAATTTCGACATTTGAATTTCACGCAAGCATTGGAATATTGCTTGGTTCATATTCTTCTCTTCACACGAAACTAAATATCTCGTACCTCTCCAAAACCTGTACGCGATTACAAGTCCTTTTTCAAAATCTCCATGTTGGGAGACTATATATTTCCAGTTTTAAATAGCCGCTCAATGAGAGTGATTATTGGTACCAAATAGTTTTTTCCATTTATAAAATATCTATTTCAACAAAAATTATTAAAGATCTACCTCTGTGTTAGTTTGCGATATAATATCTTGCAGAGTTCGTATTTTTAGTGCATCGCTGTTATAAAAGAAACGTTACTAAAAATCAAGTGGACTTTCGGAGTAAATTATCGGCAATTGGAGCCAAAGGCATCTCGAATTTAATGAAAAATCTCTCTCCGACGGATGCTTACCTCTCAAGAGTCTATTCCCTAAAATACAACTTGGGCCAAATGCCGAATTCTCCTCACTGGTTCTATCCAGCTTTCGCCAGATCCCCTCCTCATCTAGCTCTCGCCCCCTTGATCGTCTTCTGTCCTCCGTGGTCGACCATCCAACCAATCGCGTGCACCGTCCCTGCTTCTTCTTCTCTCCCTCCTGAGACACGAATCTTCTATTGTTTGTGTCATCTGAAATCCTCGTCCTACTTTTTCATGTTATGAAACACAGTGTCGTTCATGAACTTAAGGTTATCATCTTATTACTCACACCTTTGATACACACATCCCATCATTGCATCTATACACATTCATAACGATATTTACACACATAATTCCAATGAATGTAAATTTGCTTAACATACATAATCTTTTGAAGCATCTTAGTTAGAATGTAGGCACGGCCGGTTGCCTTGACGTCAGTAACAGGCTGACCATGTGCAGCATGGTAATTAATTATTTTAGAGGGTTATAAGAGGAAGAAAATGTATCTTTTTTCATTTATAATTTGTGCTTTATCCAGGGCATACCGTAAACGTAAAATAACTTGTTGAATAATAAACCGTTTTATATCTTCAAATAAATTATTTTTTTATCCGAAAGAAAAATGGCTCTCGCCGAATTTATACTTTATATATTTTAGTTCACATTTTTGCTTAAAATATTAATATTTTACCGGACAAGATATCCAAATTATTTCTCTGCTGAAGAGCTAATTTTTTAAAGAGAATTTCCAATGTGAATTTTGATTCAATCTGATTTTTTAATTTTAATTTTGTTTCTCAAAAAATAGTTAAGGATTAATGTGATTTGTTTTCCGTCATTTTGAAGGTTTAAAGTGTATTAGCATTGGACCACTTGTCCTCTGGCTTTATTTTACACCTACCAATAACAAAAAACAATAGGAATTTGGTGGTGGTAGTCAAATCTCTTTTGTGTTTGCTGCGCAATAATTTCTGTTCAATCATAATAGTTGTGTCCTCACGACGCATTTTTGCATAGAAAAGCTAGTTTTTCTCTTATAATTTATTTTACTAATATCGATTAGGTTTTTAAGACTGTCGCACTTCTCCCTGGAATCATGGCATGATGCGGTACGATGCCATAAAAAGGTGAGAGATAGTAGGTCTTGGAATCACAAGTCGAGCGAATTTGAATGAATATTTTTTGCAAAAATGGACCAATTTGATTCCATCAACACGTAATGCAATCCTTCATAAACATTAGGTCCGACTCTCTTAGTTCTCACGACTTCCTAATTTCATTGAGAATTATATCGATGCCTACATTTGCCAATATATCATGAAACCAAAACATTTACACCCCGAGAAGTACCATGAATCTCTTGTGAAACTTTCTTGGCAAGTGAAACTCGAACTATTTTATTAGATTTTCTAGGAGTGACGATATTTAGTTTACTTGCATGTGAAAGTTTCCTTCGTAAACTTTAATTTTTTTGGGGGGGGGGGCTAGTTCGGGCGAAGTGATCGGATACTATGCGTTCGTTCGTCAGGCCTGCAGGAAGGCAGGCTACGACAAGCACACCGACAAAGGTATGCATGTTGTAAGGGGCGCCGCGGCACCGGAGCTGAGGCTGGCGAGATCTGGCCTTGGCAACGGAAACAGTATATGCACATACATCATCAGATGCGGGGTTGACGGACGAATCTGATTCGTCACTGCTTACCGACGATGACCGTTTCCCGTTCGAAACGAATTCGAAGCGAATGGAATTAGAAATTTCGTTCGAATGGAGTGTTATTTACTCCTGATCATCAACATATTTCCCCATAGCTTCTCGTTTGCTTTTCTATCCATTTCTTCAGAAACGGTCGACCAATATTTCTAAGGTCCCAAACTAAAATTGTGGATCAATAAGTCATTAAAGAACCTGCGATGTCAAGATGTTTTCACTTCCCCATTTTTTGGAAATAATTCTATAAAATTACTTTGTTGAAAACTCAGGGGTTCTATGTGATAAATATACATACATTATTTTTATACTTGTGTATATGAATATATATGTGTGTGTGGATCGCTGTAGTCCATGGGGTAGGGCGTTGACCTACTGACCGGAGGGCCCCCGGGTTCGATTCCCGGGCAAGGCACTCTGGGCACCTGCAGCTCCAACCAAGCTACGTGATTTTTCGGGTACCAGATTTTCCTGGGAAACTATGACCGGCACAGGGAAAGGAACTGGCCCCTCTACCCTGATGTGTTAAAATTTACTCGCCGTCGGGCTTAGTACTGGGTGAACTCTACCATCACCTACTAAACCGACATTTGGGTTGATTACTGTGTTTATGGTTATATATATACATGAAAATATGTACAAAAAAATATATGTATGTTTATATGTGTATATATATATATATATATATTTAGAGAGAGAGTCATATCTTATCTTCCGAAGAAGACGGAGTTCGAGTCCGTCGAAATTATCAAGATATTTTTGTGAGTGTTCTTTTTATGTGTCCTCGTGCTGTGTGTTGCTGTCCAAGTTATATATATATATATATATATATATATATATATATATATATATATATATATATATATATATATATATATATATATATATATATATATGTAATGATTTCTTCGAAGTAACACGGAAGTGTTGAATAATAAACTTAGACAGCAACACACAGCACGAGAACACATAAAAAGAACACTCACAATAATATCTTGACAATTTCGACGGACTCGAACTCCGTCTTCTTCGGAAGATAAGATATGATTGAGGTAACACCACGTACCCATATACCTCAGTCATATCTTATCTTCCGAAGAAGACGGAGTTCGAGTCCGTCGAAATTATCAAGATATTATTGTGAGTGCTCTTTTTATGTGTTCTCGTGCTGTGTGTTGCTCTCTAAGTTTTATAAAAAATATATATTTCTATATATACATATGTTTTTGTGTGTGTGTGTATTTTTATGTATTTATGTATACGCACTAATTCTTCCTGAAAAATTGAAAGGGAAAGAGCATGGGGGTCACAGAATAAAAGGAAACCCATGGGAAGGAAATCGCGAAAATTGCAGAAGAGCAGGTACATGATAATTTTACGATCTGTGAAATAATTGTGGACGTAATATTACATGCGCATGTTGTGAAAATGGAAGAATATAGGCTAATTCAAGGTTGCATAGCCTTCAGGAAACTAATCGCAACTCATTCTTCAGAGACCCTTATGCTGTATAGAGACTAAAACAGTGCACACAAATGTCCTTAATTCACAAGGTAAAATGTCTAATCCTCGTACACCTACTGTTATTTATTCGCCGTTGAGATCGAGTAATGCATATAGATCATTGTAATCATCTTCATAAACATTCCATCACTGTTGTACCAAAAGTAGCAGTATGCAAGTGAAAATAAGCCCACGAATTCGGTCATATGACACATTCGATCTTATAGAGGACACATGTTAAAGGAAAAAATTCTTTTGAAATGGTTTGCGAAACATTTTTAGTTTTGTATTTAGTTGTGTATTTTGTTTGGTGAGCAAATTCTTAATTCGAGTGTTTATTTTCCATTCGTCATTGTATGCACTTATTGTAATTATTGTTCACGATTAAAATTCCATTTCGGATATACTATATGTGGTTATATTGTTCGCTGAAACAGTCGAGTGACACCTTAGCGACTCTGACGAGATAGAATTCATAGTTTAATTAATATTTTTTCTTTATGAAACGACTTGTTATGACAACTGATTCTTTGGAGTGATATCATTTTATTAATCCCATGCCAAAATTTCAAGTATTTTTGTCGGCATAGATAACATCCAGAAATATTAAGCATCCAATAGCATAAAGAAATTACAAAAGAATCTAACAAGATGTATTCATTCTTCTCTTAACATTATTTTTACTTTTAACTAATTTTTTAAAACAATGAGATATGCTAATGCATCTGAATTGATAGGAATGCTGAATTTATACTTATAAACTAGGCAATTAGATTGATTGCAGTCAAAGTGATCATTCGAATTTAGCGTTTCTCGGTATCAGGGTTCGATTTACCGGTGAAGACTTATCGATTCGAAATATCTATATTTTATTACTTTGCTCCTCCCCAATGTGCGTGTCTTTGAGGGCTCAGGGATTGGTTGTGTCGGCAGCGCACGCAATTTGGTAGGACGATCCATCTATTCCGTTTCTCTTAGAAGATGCAGCTATTCCATGAAGGAAATATTTTAATTAAATTCAATAATACATAATGCAATCAAACTGGGTCGTCGAATTCAAATGTACATGTATGTCCTTAGTTTGGCAACAATAAATCGTTTAATACGGCGACAGCGATTGCAATTTATGAAGAATACGGTCAGGGTTGTTCGGGCGGGACTGTCGTGATGTGAAAAATTAATATTTATAAAATGCAGACATCGCACACAATTAGATTCAATAAATAGATCCTTTATACCACCTACCATAAACGCAGGAAATTTCAAATATCGACTCAGACACGTGGACTAAGAGGTGTGTTGCCCATGGAGAGATGCTTTGCATACTCGTAACTACCCGACATTTTAGTTGACACTCCACGCCATTACATTTTCATTGGAATCATCTTAAAGATAAAGCTTTTCTTCGTGGAGGTGAAGTACAAGTTTCCCGCAATGAATTAATATGTAAATATAACGTATGCTATAACTATTTCGACAAAATGCCACTCTCATAAGCGTTCGCCTCAGAAATCACAAACATGTGAATTGGTAAAAATTGATAGTTTTGTTATTTTTTTATTTCTAGGCAACCTAAATTAATAGACAAATGTTTAGCCGGAGGGGTGAGATAGAGCCGGTCCAATATCGCAGCATTATTCGACGAGTGAAAATAACCCATTTAGGGAAGGTAATTCAACTCACCACCATGTTCCCGCCATTTTTTCCCAGCAAAAACCTCATTCCCTGCCACAAAACTTGGTTCCCGCCGTTGGAGTCTGGTTGCTTGATCAGAATTTGAACCCCAGGCCTTCCGGTCAACGGATGAGTGCTCTACCGGTTAGATTAGTATGTCGCCTTGCCTTAATGTTGGTAAGCACATTTGTTTGTAAAATAAACACCTCAGGCACTTAATCAAATAAATCATGTAATGGGAGCTGTTCCTTCAATTATTGCCATTCCTAATTGTAAACCGTTCTTCATTCATTTATTGGGCAACTAGAAGGTCCTCCAAGGCAAAATCTGTGATGGATATCTACTTTCATAAGAAGAAAGTGCATTATTTCAGTCCCTTTTCCAATGTATTTTTGTCAAAAATTCATTGTCATAGTAAATGAATAACTTTGCAAAAATAAGAACTACCCAAGCATTAGTTCTAAACTTAATACCTTTGTTCTTCTTTTGCGACTCGTATTTTGATTGGTTTCAATTGGGCGCTATCCACTTCTTCTTATTCCGAGACTATTACCGTCGTCAGTGCATAACTCCTCCGTTTCCTTATTCCTTCTGACACTTCATTTTTTTCTTTTATTCTCTTTCCTTCACCTTTTTTTCCAATTTTTCATAGCTGAATACAATATATTTTTTTGACTCCTTTGGGCATACTAAATCATCAACAAAATTTAAAAGATCCCTCGGAGAGAGGACAATCACACAATGCAAATTTGCTCCAAGAGTCTGTGCGTGTACGTTGCGATTGTACACACACAGGTATTTACTCCACCTGGCAAGTCTGCAGTTCTTTGGAATGACGGCTCAAGCGAATCCTTCGGTGTTCGACCTGTAAAACGCCCCTGATATCCGTGTCATGTGCCCCGTCTTTCCTCTAGTTCTCACGCTCGATTTGGTCTAAATGGGAGCGGATATCGGAGGCTCACGACCCTCATGAGCATGCGTTTGCTCTACCCCCTCTCTCCCTTTCTCTCCCTCCCTTTCCTTCCCCATCCCACCCCCACCACGGGCCATTTCCCCCTCGGCTATACACCCAAAGGGGACGTACTTGGTTCAAAACCGATCTCATCTTTGAGTCATAAAATAAGAGACGTGAGAAGAGTCATGAGCAATAATTACTCCTGGCATGAGTATTGTATTTGGTAGACATACCCAGCAAGGAGGCAGCATGTTAGCAAGGAATGGACGCCGCCCAAGTAATGCTGATGAACCTACGAGCTCAGATATACTTAGTGCTTGATTTTTAATGCAGATAGTCGGTTTTATGGTAAGGGGTAAAACACCTAATTACCCCATACCCTTACCTACAGTGGCGTAGAGGAGTCAGGTTTCAGTACACCACATAGTTCTCCAGCCCAACACCGATTTTCATGGGCTGTGTGTTTATATTACCCGTACTTTTCTGTCATATTTTCACTGTATATACCCTAAACGTATGCCAAGTAATCACTTCAAATCCACCTTTTACTAAAACGGAATCAATTGCAGGCGCTGTTACTTTGTTGGGATGTACTCATGATGATAGAGAAGCACGTATTTTTCTTCAAATATCAACAGGTATTTAAAGTAATTTTTATGTCCTTACAAACCCGTTTAGAAACGATTTGACTTTTAGCCTGACAAAGGATTATCCTTATCTTATATGTTGTTGTACTTGGGCTATCGTCATCCCTCACCGATTTGTTACTAAGGAGAAGGTCGCATTGCATCATACATATGTAAAAGGGAATATACTACCAACCTGACAATATCATAAAGATGACTGAGTGGTTTTCCAACCCGTGACCAGCAAATTAAATGGTGAGCACACGATCCGCTGAACTAACCGGTTCGATCTTCTCGGAATGTAACGTATTTACCCGTAAACTTCCATAAAAAGGTGTTGTTTCTCTACTAGTGCCATTGTTGTTATTTTTAGTCCTTCATGTTTCCCAATCTTCACTGCATGGAGCTAGTACGTTGCCTGGCGTGATTGTCTTTCCAAGATGGGGACCTATGTTTGATTCCCGGCGATAATAGAATTTTCAGAGAATCCTCTGTCCGTTGCATTGGACGTTGCAAAGCGTTGAGCATCACTCATCTAAGTTCACCTCACCACCTAACGATTGGGACGCTGTCGCATTAGGACAAATGGAGTCCGGTCCTATATCTCATTATTTATTCCTGACTCGTATCTCAAACAAAATTGCTCTAATTACACCCCGGAAGATGGAGGCGCAAATGAAGTGATAAATTATGGACTTTTCATGGTAACTACGATCCGATCACAAAACGCCCTTTTCAAATATAATCCATGAGCTGTCGTCTTAGTAATCCATGCAAAGATTTCGTTCCGTAATACCGGTAAGATACCAAGCCATAGCAAATCCTCGTAATAGGAGCCGGGAACAAAGAGGCTTTCGGAGAAATCTAAGGGGTTTTTTAATACTGTTCGATTTCGTCCCCATTCGCATTGTGGTAGCCTCAGGGTAAAGAATGGCGTTGGGAATTTTAAAAACATATTACATATCTGGAGATGTCCAGTGGATAGACCGCTAAGGATAGCACAGGTAGTAGGATTCGGCTCTGGGTGACGCCTGTGAGTATCCTCTCACGGCTTCACTTTAAGCCGTGTGATCTTTCGGTAACCAAAATTTCCTGGGAAACCACAGTCGGCAATGGGAAAGGAACTGCCTCCCTACCCTGTTGTATGAATTACACTTACACGCTGCATTGAGCTTAGTATTAGTCAAGTTCCACCATCATCTAAAAAACAATTTTTCAAAACGAAACCCACCTTTAGAATGAGAATGAAATCTTATTATGCCTACAGATATGCATTCTGCCACAATAAATAACAGTAAAATGGTCGATTTAATGATCTTGAACCCTAAACATGAATTGGTAAGTCCAAATTATATATTTTGAATAGTGGACATTCTAGTAAATACCCTATTTTTTTGAGGGTTTTAAACTGACATTTTTAACGATAGATAGCCAATATTTATTATGAAATTTACATTGGATAATTTTTTTTTATTTTCCAAACATGATTTCACTGAAGTGCCCTTCTTTTATTCTACCATGCAAATTACGCTCATATCCTTTGACACTTCCACGGCCAATAGGTTATCATTTTCTATCGGTAAATTGCTTCCCTAAAATATCAATTAGGCAAATCTAACATCGAAATAAAATCTGCAATATTAAGAGATGGCTTGAATATTTATCAGATATATATATATATATATATATATATATATATATGCAAAATATATGTCCTAACTAATCTTCCAAAGAAGACGGAGTTCGAGTCCGTCGAAATTGTCAAGATATAGCGTGTGAGTGTTCCTTTTATGTGTTCTCATGTTGTGTGTTGCTGGCTAAGGTTTTTATTGAACACTTCCGTGTTACTTCGAAGAAATCATATATATATATATATATATATACAAATATATATATATATATACATACATACAAATATATAGTCTTTTAGTCCAATCTTTTAATACATAAAACTTTGTTTTCAAACTTAGAATGGTATGATTGGAATTTCCTGTTTTGATGAAAGGCAATTGAAAAATCTAAAAAAAGTTTTCAAAATAGTAAATTTCTGCATTGGCTATGCGCACTGAAAATATAATCACTGGACTAAGGAGGGGCGTTACGGCAAATCGACTTATATCGACTTAATCGAGCCGTGGCACGGGCCGAATGGACCAATGCGTGCCCGCTCGACCTGCTCGTTTCACAAAAACGGCTTTTTTTATTTCGTAACGGCCAACGAATCGCTGTTCACAAATAAACCAAAGCTTGGTTGCATCATCAGTCCTTTATTTTTGCGGAAACTTCCGGAAATCACGTTTGTCTGAAATTTAATTTCCTCAAAGGCTTTGAAATTCCAGTGACCACGTCACGTGAACATGAAGACAAGAATAAAATAAATGTACGCAAGGAGGAATTCGTGAGAAACAAACTACGAGGAAAAATAAAAGCCAATGTAAAAATAGACAAAGATATAGAGGTGCACTTGAGAGAAAATATTGGTTCCGAGTAAGTAACGGTGGCGTTCAGGGATCTCCACAATAATAACTAATCAAACCCAAAGTCGGCTCTGATTCTGAAAGGTGAGGAAGATCTCGTGTTTAGCCATTGAAGTTTGATATTTGGTTTCATACAACCGATATGAAGAGTATTTTTTTCCTTGTCACCTGTAGGTATAGCCAGGTAGGTATACCTGTAGGTATGTAACCTGTGGTAGGAGCCAGAATTTGGTAGATACTCTGGTAAACCCAAGCTCCTCTAGCCCTTAGCTGGGGGTTTCTGGAGGTATCACTCAGGTGTAAACTTAGGACATTCCGTCAACAGCTTTGTGGCCAGCGTCTCTTGTCACCAGGTTACCACGCCTTATGGTAATGCATTAAAAAACGAATCAGTATCGCTTATATTCCGTAGTACATACAAAAGATGCAACTAAAAATTGCTACCCCCTTCAAATCCCAACACATTTCTTGAAAAATCCCAGGGAAATGCCATGAATAGGCCGTTCTATGTGGCCACGTTTATGAGGTTATGTTAAAATACGTACTCATCAGTATGACTTATCAACTCAAGGATTGGTATCGAAGCCGTCCTGTCATCTGTTAACCTCTTCATTCCTTTATAGCTCTTTTCTTTACCCCCCATTGCTCTTTCTTCCATCATCTGCTTGTCGAAAGTCTTTACCCTCTGAAATTCTTTGTATGTCTCCTCTAATTATGGTTTTCAGTAAATTATTCCTTCAGGATTGCCCAATTAATTTTGTTCTCCCAACTCTCTTTGAAGTATTTCTTTATTTTATAAATTCTCTGCCTATCAACTCAAGGATTTGAATCGAAGATCTGTCTGTGTTTTATTGTCTTAATTCGTTTGTAAAAATATTCCCTTACGACTCTTAATATTCATCTGCTTATGTCTTTGATGCATGGCGGCTGTGGACATATTGGTTCCATGTTTAAGTTTTATGAAGCGTTTCGTTGTGTTTAGACTAGAATTACTTACCGTTAAGTGTCATTTCTTTTTTAAATAAGTCGTCTATGCTTGAGGTATGATTCTCTAAGGCCATTTGACCATTTGACTTGAACGGTGTCATTACTGGTTGGCCCATATGACAGGCAAAGTAGGGTTGGGGTCGAAACCGAATGATTTTGTCCCATATGATTTGCTTCCGCGAATTTTCACCCGTCCCGCGATTTGTTGGTATCCAAACTGTAGGTGGCAAAGATTTCAACCATCATTGAATGCATACAAGATCGTTGCTAAACGTCATTTCCTTACAAGTAGATTGGTGACGTCCTCTCAGTGTCAAATTTTCCGTAGAGTATTTAAAGATTAGTGACGACTTTCAACTCCTGTTCAGTTGCGACCGTTCGCCGTCCTTTTGCTTACTCAACTCCGCTGGAAGCTCCCGAGAATCCTTATATCGTCATTAATTTCAGAAACAGGAGGAACCAGGTTTGAAAAGTATGTGATTCAAACACATTTGGTATTTGGAGTAGTGTCGTGCATCCATTTCCTAATATTGTAAATTGGGGCAACTTAGTAATTTTCGGAGGATAAATTACAGCAAAAAGGGTTTCTTCCACATTCTTCTAGCGGCGAAGAAAACTCCAATAACGATACCCTCGACACTCGGTCACGACTACGGTTTTTCTCACGCTATTTCATACTCGAGGAGGAATAGAATGATGCCAGCGACATGCGCAAGTGATGGGGGACATGGAGGATATATCCATCCAGCATCACACGTGCGCAACGCTCACGAGGTCCAACACATCCCCGTGACGAAATCACTGGTGATGTGTCTTTGTTCGATTACTTCGATTTCCAGATTTAACCTCAGACAACGCTGATTCTGGGGAACGTGTAACTGACATGGACAGTGGATTTGAATATCGTACTTGAGGTATTTTGTGAGACGAAGTAGTGACTGCGGGACTAACAAACTGTGATTTCCTAATTACAAAATTTTATATGCTACAGTTCATCTTTCACGTGTTGATTGTTCATGTAAAATGTATATTGAATTCTAAAATGGCTGATATCACTTAGCAACGTAATTTATATATGATCTAATTCGTCGTTAGGTGAATTATGCCTAATTAGCCTTGTTGGAATACATGAACTGTCTAGTTATTTGCCCTCTATATAATTTCATAGCATTGGATAAATGAATATTCAAATTTTTAATGTTCGACTACACATTACAATGGGTTAACATTAGACGATAATGCTTGGTGTTGACGCAGAAGCGTCTTCGCATTGCATCATCCCCCGGGCGTTAGTTTGGATAAGGTATTAACATTCAGTGTTTTAATTAAGCCTTGGAAAGTGTTGAATGTCTCTATAATCAGACATTAATCACATTATCTTCTTATCATGATCCATACCGAAAGTTCACTAAGATCACCTGAAATTTTATCTCGTTGTCTTGAAATCTCTTTGGATTCAGTAGTTGACAGAAACTAGGTCAGATGCTCTCTCACCTCCGTGTTACTGACATGACTGACGGCATGATTTTATATGAGGTGTTACGGGGTTTAAATACCGAGTTCTCAAGTTGATTATAATGCAAAAGACATTAATTAAGGGCCTTTATCGGCCTTTAAGATCCTCTATTCTCTACTTCCTGCATTTAACGGGAGTTGAGTAACGGGCTCATCATTTTATATGCAGCACTGAAGAAGCCGCGAAAACCAGTTTTGCGGTCTCGCGCTCTTTTTATTTTTAATACTTTATTTTCCCGGGATCGAAAGGGAAAGGGCGAGGCGGATGCAGAAAAAGGAGCACCTAAAATATACGCCAGCGTGAAATTTTGATCACACGTTACACTCCCAGTATTCCATCATTGAATAAGCTGCTCCTGCATTTCCCATTCATGCCAAATCTTACTCTTTTCACAGCTCGGGTCAGTCACGGCCAAGTGCCCATGCGTCCGGTCCGGCGTGCTCGTTATGTGCATTATATCAATAATAATTGTGCTATATCGTCATCAGTGTCGTATTTATCCTTATTTTAAAAAATGTCAAAATACCATTGCACTCTCTCGAAGGCGGGAATCCAACTACTATATCGTCATGCCGGATTTGTTATGTTCCTCTGCGATTTTTAAGCATAGTGTAACTTAGCGTACTAGACAAAGGCAAAATTGCATTGCATAGCCATAGATTAGATAATTTTTCGGGAGAGATGCCATATTTCAACTAATCCATTTTATTTGCGACCAAATCAAATGAAAGCACGTATCCTGGTTGGAGTGTCGTTTCCTTTCGCTGTGGGGTTAGCCAATGCATTTAATGTCCAGAAAATCGTAAACATTGGATTTTGGTTCACCAGTTTCATCGCTCGGGTACGAACCCGGGTACCCTCTGGTCGGAAAACATTCAACTCGCACACACATATAACATGTGCATTGTGATGGATTAAATTTTTCCAAAAAACTAGATAGGTCATTAAATTGCTTCAGGGTTTTAATTGTCGGCGTACAACTTTCCTCCGAGTCCATGAAAACATTCCATAAAACTGGAGCGCTGGAAGGTAAAATAAATCATACGAAGCTGTCTCAAAAGGAACATATCTCAGCTCAAAGCACTGCTCAAAGAAACCCGTTTTTCCAAAAGAATAAAACAAGACATGATATTTTCTCGCGATTAAGTCTCGCAGGGGATAATTTGTCATCCGCCTTCTCTCGATTGCCCCCGAGGGATGAAGGTATACCGTGGAATTCTATGGGCAGACGGACGTTTAGACGTAAAACATAAAAATAGAGAGAGGCGAAAAAAAAATCCCACGCGCTCTCGTTCTTCTTTCCCCTTCGTTTGCCTTCCCCCGTCCCCTCCCCGCAAATCACTTTCACTCTCTGAGCGATTCCTTATCTCCTGACCCGATCCCTTCCGTTTTCCATGCCTCTCTCCACTTCCCCCTTTCTTCTTCTCCCCGAAACCGACACCATTTTAATTTGCTCGACTGGCTCCAAAAAAAGTCTACCCCAAAAATCTGGTGAGTGCGATTATGTTTCCGATTAACGAGAATGCAATGCAGTCCGTGATGATCCTGGATCCATTGAAGTTTTTGGAAGAGCTGTTAAGAGCGGGAGGAGCAGGTGAAGTGACAGGAAATACGTCTCCTTTGATTCACCATAAAAGAAGAAGCATTACCTACATTGCTACTTAGAAAACTTAAAAATTGCGACGCAGTTTCCTTCTAGTCGAGATTTTATAATGTTTTTCTGTGTTTTTGTGACATGCGATTGAAGTACAGCATACGTAGTAGAAAAATATTGAAATTACCGAAAGACTTACTGACTACGAAATCTGGTTTTAACTTATTCTGACATACTTTTCAGAAAAAAATTAGGACGGAATTGCATGCAATAATAACTTGTTTTAATCCTTATTCTGGCAGCGAATTACACGGAGAAAAAGTTGCATACATTTATTTGCTTCAACTTTCTTATTTTTCTAGATTGCACTATTGCGGTGATTCGTGATAGATTCTCACAAACTCTCTTGTCGGGAGCGAGCTAATGTGACTTGTATCTCTCATAGAATTGTAATTTCTTCTATCTTCTTTACTCCTTCAGGAGATTACCTTCATAGATCCACTGATCTGCTAACATAAGCTTCCTTTGTTACTTCTCTCTTATTATATTTGGGTCATTTCAGTGTTTCTATTACGTTCCAAAATATATTCATATAGTCGCAAACGCTGGGGAGCTCTCGGATTGGAAATACCGACTTCCTACACAAAAAGAAAGGAATGTAAAGGACGTTAATTTTTCCAACAGCGGATTTTCCCATTGTCGCAGTCGTTAGAAAATAAATATGAAGCAGAAATACACGGGAAAATATCGATTAATCGAAAAGCCGCTTCGGATATTTTCTCTGTCTGCATTGGACGGAAGGAAGAGGCTGGAAAAGCTAGGCGGGAGCAACTACAGCGCGAAGGCAATGAATTTGCCTCTAATCGGAAGAAGAATGGATGTGAGGAGGGGAAAGGCAGTGGAGGGAGAGGGGAGGGGAAGAGTGGGAGGGGGAGGAGAGAGGTGAGTGGGAGAGAGGGCAGTGGGTTGGGGAGGGGGGGAATGGAAATAGTTAACGAACAAACGAGAGGGAGAGTGGCATGACCCAGTTTCCTAGCAACGTTTTCAAGCGAACAAGGTACGCGATGCGGGATGAGAGAGCTCGCAGGGGAAGGATATTTTTTGATTTTTTTTTTTCGGGGGGGTGGGGGGAAGAGGGTGGAGGAGCGGGTGGGAAGAGGGGAGGTAATGGGGAAGGAAGCAGTGGGTGGAGGAGGAGAGGAGAGTTTTGGACTCGGCAGACTGGGAGGGGAAAGAGAGAGAGAGTGTGGGGAGTTTTCATCGCTCCTCGATGGAGAATCGGTGTGGGTCGGTTGGTTTTTCGGCAGGGGGGCGGGTACGAGGGAGGGGGGATGGGAAGCGGGGCGAGTAGTGGAGTGTGGGAGAGGAGATATGGGCAACGTCGTGGAGTTTTTTTTCAGGAAGGGCCCAGTTTGTGTGAGAGAGGGCCCGCCGCCGTCGGGAGTTTCACTTTCTTATCCGCGCCGAGAGTTTGTGAGCGGCGGGTGGTGGGGGGTGGGGGGGGAGAGAGGTGGAGGTGGTGGTGGAATGGGAGATTGTAGGAAGTGGAAGGGGTGGGGGAGTGGGTTGGAGAGCGTGGGAGGGGCGGTGAGAGGAACGTGGGGCGGGGCGGTGGCGGCGGCGGCGGCCCGGGTTATTTTGTCGTTCCGGGCGAAAAAGCACCACGAAAGAAAAAAAAAGATTGGCCGCGCACTACTTCCGAATATGCGATGGAGCGAATTAACCTACACCGTTTATGCAAGCCAATCAATTCCCTCCCCCCCTCTCTTCTCTCTCTCTCGCTCAGTCAGCTCGCTAAAAATTCCCTCCCCACCCATCATCATCACCTCAGCTGGCGGAGAGGGAGTGAAAGTGACTTGACGATCGGTCCTAATATGCGACCCTCGTCCTTATTCTTCCTCCTCGGCCGGATTTTGATCAGGCCCTGCAGTAACTTCTTAACGTATGATAACCCGACAAGTGAAATTCTATGTGCGCAAGCGTGGTGAACTTAAGCGTTAAAAGAGAAAATTAAATGTGAAAATAAAAATCGAAAGGGAGTCGGGATATTTGGTGAATTTTTCCGCAGTCTGACGGCGGGATAAAAGTGGTGGAAATCGGGTTCCCTCATCCTCTTTCTCACCCCCTTTTCTCCCCCACCACCCCTACACTCTGCTTGGGCGGCGTGGTATGTCACCCCTGAAGCGTGACGCGCAGCATCCTACGTGGTCCGCCGAATCGCCGGTAATGGCCGTTGCGCCACGCAGTGCCAAAATGCCCGTGCATCGGCGTCCTAAATTTGCGATCAAGTGTGATAACGACGGCGGGAGACTTACAAAAGTCTCAGAAGTGAACTTAAGGGCGCCGTAATGCAATCGCGTGGCGATGGGCAGGAGAAACTGAGGGACGAAAACTTCGAGGAGAGATTGTTTCTACCCTTTTGGGTCCCGAAAAAGTCGAAACTGTATCAACAACCAATGAAATCGGAGGAAAAAATATGATTTTTGCCATCTTGAAACTTGTGAAAGTGTCGAGGTTTTTGTATAATTCTAGAAATAATTGTGTTTGTGAACCAGCACTTCCCTAGGTCTAAACTTGCTTCTGGTGTTGGTTTTCTGCCTCTGATGCAGTGGGGGGGGGGGGCAGCAGGCCATGATCACACCCTTCGATGTGCAACATCACTCACTTGTCACACCTTCAGGTGACTTAAATGGTCCTACGAAAAAAACTTAAATGCTCTGCATATGCCCGGGCTTGTATTGCACGGCGTAATTTTTTCACTGTTTGTTCAAAATTATCTCACTGTGTGAACTTCATATGCCGCAGGATTTAACACGGAAGAAATCTCTTCCTTCTCTTACCTTTCACATGAAACTTAAGGTTGGCCCCTGTGGCCGGGACTACATGTTTCAACAGAATTGACTGATTCACTTTCAGAAATCATCTATTACAAGAAATTTCCTATCAATGGTAAAGCCGGAGAAATTAAGTTGTCTCTACTAACAGAACAAAATAAAAAAGGCTTTAAGCTAAGTGAACCTAGGTTTTTGTTTGAATTACTTTCAAGTTCGAGTGTGAGTTTTCCATCGAGCTGGTTGTGCGCATAACTATCAGCTGCAGGATTACAGTCCAGTGAACAGTACCTATTTCAGAATTATCTGTTTCGTTCTAGTTTTCGTGACAAGAAGTAGCATCTACCCAGGTTGAGAATGATAAGATGTTTATTTTTTCTTAACTGAAATTTCGTTCTTGATTCGTGTATTATTTGCTTCGTTAACTTTATCTCTCTTCCTCTCTCTGTATTAGGACAGCAACGACAAATAGCACAATTGAGTAACACTTCGCGATTATGAACAGCAAATTGCGATTAGAAAAAATTGTAGGGGTGGCCTTAATTACTCATATCCACAGCAGGAACCTTTTTAGAGTGATAAAACGAGTATTTGTGATAAGGAAACCGTGACTGAAACGACTCAAGCCTGAAGTGATTTCCCGACCGGGCTACGTTCGAGTAAATACCACAATGTCGTCGTTCTTGTCATGCAAAAAAGTTTGACCTAAATGTGGCATATTACACCTTTTCTTTGTTCACCGGGTGTGTGGGTTGCTGTTGTTTAACTGTGTCACCCAAAGGACGAGGGATTCCTGTCAGTTCAATTTGGATATTGGTGCCGAAAGCATGAACACGGGAAATATTGGGAAGAGGAGCCGAAAGAAACTCCGACGGAAAGTTTTTCTCGATGTGATCATGTTTTTCATTATTGGGCAGACATTGGGAAAAAAAATTCTCTCGAGAGCAAACAGGTAACGACGGGTTTGAATTTATGGCCTTCACAGTCTCTAAAAATCAAGTGCCGCCAGCAAATTCCGGTTAATGAGAACTACGCCCCATTGCCCCGGAAGAGATTTCTTTGAATGTAGTGAACAGGAAAAAAGGAGTGCTACGCGGAGCCTCTTAACTAGACCTCATTTTCGGGCCTTACTGTATATTTTCAAACGCTCGCTCATGATTATCATTGACGATACTCAATCAACTTAGTTGCGTGTAAATGAAGGAATGAACCGATGTTATGACATTAGTGCGATCTTCGGGAACGCAGGAATCTGATAAAAAAAAATTGTCGGTAGAGGTTCTGTTGCTGTGATTATTTCAAGTATGCTTTTCGTCCGATGCATGAAATATCTTTGTTTTTTCCGATTACCGTTGAAAAGTGATTTCAAATATTGTGCATGTGTAAGAATATTGATTGTCCTTTTCCAGAAACATGTTCGAAACGGATTAATTCGAAAACACAAGCACTTGTATTTTTTCGCGACCTCGGGGAATATGCATGTTATATATTCACGGACTTGCTCGTCAGAAAAATACTATTTGATCCGTTAATAAAATCGAAAAATTTGACAAGCATTACTTTATTTGTACCTGCGAAAATGCTTGGTAGCGATATTATTTAAGGCATTTTTCTGTGATGATAAACTGTCATTTGCCAAGGTAAATTGTCCATCAACACACATTCAAACATTTACTTTTTGTCAGTGGTACATGAACATGGGAAAATAAGATTGATGTAAAATCTAATTATCATACCGTGTACGATATTAAACCTCAAGTTCGTAGTTCAAAGGCGCTAATTGCACCTTAATTATCTTGGATATCACAGCTTTTGTGTGGCATGATGATATAAGTTGCTCAAGCACCTGATTAAAGCAGTATCACATTCGTCTTTGAAAGGCTGACTAACCGACCGACATTTACTACTCTGGTCCCCGAATAACCCTGAAATTCGAATCACGCTTTGGGAGTGGCTGATGAGTTTTTCAGATAATGGGTTTATATTGGTCGACATTTAGGTTATGAAATTGCCTCTGCTATTCTCTTCTACAGACTCTGCTATAGAAACTCTTTTAAAATCCAATCGCTAAAATATAATATATAAAAATAATGGGCTTTGGCGGATAGTTGCGACAAAATTATCCTTCGAACAAGAGATCGTCGCTGACTTTACAAGTACGTAGATGAGATAAATAATACAATTTTTTCCCAATTACGGTAATTCTAGATTGAACCGGTGCAGTTGTTTTATTTATTCATTTGAGCTAGAGCCAATAGGATAAGGAAAAGGGCTTTATGAGCAGTAGAAATTTTTCAAACGTTAATGAGGAGAAAATTGCATCTTCTTTTAGCACATATCTATGCATTTCCTCTCTTATTATTTCGAGGATTTAGCTAATGATATTTCGGGTGGGAGGAGGACGTGGGCTAAATTTCTATCAACCAATTTTACTCACCTGTAAATCATTTCCGTCATTGTGAAATCCACGGGAACGCTTTGAATTTTTGGTCTATCTCAGTCCCTCTCTCGTTAGAACCTGTCTAGGCGGGCCACTGCCGCCGGAATCTTAACTCTCCCGCTCTCTCTCCCTCGCTTCTCACTCGCATGACAAACCGTCCCGGAAATAGGTTCCGCGCTGCGAATCGTGCCTCGTTGCCCTTCCAATGTGTGCTTTCCACCATTTCGAAGATCATTAAAACAGGAAAGAATCGGCCTCCCTCGTAATTGTAGTAGTACTAACGCGAAGAAGGAATTTTGTAGCCAGGTGCTCCTAGGAAAGTTTGATTTATAATGCCATCCACTGCTTTCTCGACATGGAAGAACACGTTTCCATGTTGAAAATAATGTCGAAGCCCGAATATAACTGTCATCGACTTTGAGAATTTGTTATAGATTAACGCAATGAAATGTGAGCTTTAATGTTCTCCCAATATAATTGACTTAACTAATCCCATTTAAAGAAATCTGGATATTCTTGATGGATGAATTATTTTTAAAAATATTTGTTTATTCTAATTATTAATCATATCTACTAGTATCCATAAATCTTTTCTTTGATCCACAGTAGAATTTAGCAATAATTGCGAGAAACAGCCCAGAAAATACCATAAAACATTGAATTTTTTTTGGTCAAGCGCATCAGACCAAGCATAAATAATATGATGGTATAACGCATGAATGTGAATACGGAATCACGGTGAAAAACTCTTCGTAGCCAATAACGCACTTAGGTCCATCAAACAAACTATGAAGGCGGGCCACGAAGCAAAAACTCTACGGAAAGACAACTAAATGAAAATATAATTGTAAAAATAATATTCGACATAAAAAATTCATTCGGGTAACGAGGACGTAATCACACATCAGTCAGCAGTCTTGGAGGGGGCACTCATGGACATAGGGGAGTGTGGTCGCTGCATGAGGACCAATATAAGAGCAGAAAATACGGGTGTTTTTCAAATCGAAGTATTTGTGGGCTGCTTGTTAGAAGCAGCCAAAAAACAAGCGAAATATAGCAAAAAGAAATCCAGCTCTGTTCCAACTCGAGAGAGGGAGAGAGAAATTCACGTCCTGGGCGTTTCAGAATTTCCGCTCGGGGGAAATTTAGGGGGTATCATGTCCCCTATGAATTGTACTCTCCCTCCTCCAGTTACCTCCAGAGCTTGACTGAATTATTAACCTCGAAAGCAAATCATTAGACGAAGAGACCGCAACAATTTTTATTTAAGTTAGTTCAATGTTGTCTATGCCGGAAAATAATAGCAAATCCTTTGTCTAGGTTTGCACCTTTTTGTCTTCTTCCCAAAACGCCACATGGGGACACCCTGTGCTCGAGTTCACTGAGCGCATACCACAAACGCTGACCGGAGGTGACCATGGGTTTAGCACCAAACAGCCATTTTCTGGGACATTCATGGGCTTGTCGCTTGCTATTTTTTTTTGGAATGTGGATGCTTCTTCGGCCCATCTCGTCCACACCCTTTCACCCTCCCCGCCGTCCCCCGCCCCGCCCTCAGGCGCCCGGCACCGCACTCCGACCCTCCCTTACCCCTACCCCCTGTGCCTACCTTTGCATCCCCTCCCCCGGGGTCCCTTTGCTTTCGTGCCTCCCTTCCCCTCCGACTTCCCTCCTCCCTCCCCTCCATTCCATCCTCGGCCCTCTCACTCTTCCGTCTCCCACTAAAGCTTTCTCTAGTGCGTTTATTCCTTGCCAGTCCTTCTTGGTTTTTTCGACTCGTCCTACTAAAAAAAAGGATCTCGGACTCTTGTCAATCGTTGCGTTGAAATGGTCGCACAAAAGTGTAGGCTTTGTTAATTGGGTTCTCTCGACCGCTAGCACACCGTGGGTCTACCGTTAGCCCACTAGAGGGGAATCCTAATTCATTGGGCGGCTACTCTTTGACGTCTTTAGAACAATTAATTCGATGCACATGCATGAATCATAAAGATTTGGTAATTATTATTATTGGTTTGTCGCTTTGGATAGACAAAGACTGAGCAAAGATAATTTTCTTTGCCTCTCCTGACAAAACACAACCTGATATCCGACACTACAATGAACCTTTCTTCAACTCCGCCTTCTACTCCGCCTCCAACTACTTCCTTCCTTCAATCCGTCCAACGTGCCTATCATTCCATTTTTTATTGATTAAGCCGTAGTACAACTGTAATAAATCTTTAATGGGTAGAAAAACTATTCAATACTCAAAAAATATGAAAGAGGGCCGCAGATTCCCAATTTTGGTCTAGGCATTGGATTAAAAGGCGCTCCCACTGCTAATTTTCTTGAGTTCTCCTCGAGGACAGTGAGAAGAGGGAAACACTCATTTCCTCGGTGAGAGTCCAACCTGTATTCTTGTAACCATCCAGCGGGTGCAATTCGTTCTCAACCGGGGATTAAATAGGACCGCCAATATTTCAGATGTAGTTTGGCGAGTGTGAGAGGGAAAAAGGGTCAGGACTAGTGGCCGTTTTAAAATTTAAAACTTAAATTCTCAAAATTATTAACCGGTTAAAGGTTAAAAGTACCGATGTCTCGAAGGCCTTTTTGTTTAACTTTCGTGGCATTTTTTCGTATTTAATAGATACTATATTTTGCTTTCGAAAATTTCGAGCATATCTGAAAGATCTATCGATTGAAATTCTTTGATTGATTGATGCTTAGAAGTTTTATTCTTTTTAATCTGAATGATATGTCATTATGTCCATCATAAGTTCGAGGGATAAATAATTAAGATGGTTTCCTGTAGCCTTCCTCAATAATGTTTCCAACGTGATATATTCACTCAAATGGTCAAAAACCTTTGCAGCCGCCTCACTGAGGAACAGATGCTGGGTGGACTACATTTCGTCTGGCTCCTACCCTTCGACCTAACTGGTATGATTGATCCTACCAGGAGAAAATATCATTGGTCCCGCCAATAGAGTTCTGGGGATCATCAGAACGTGCAAGCTCTTCCACACGTCAAGCTTACAGTCACGGTGTACTATATGTTGGATGCATTTTAATTAGGGATAGAATGTTGTAGACTGTGATAAAGGGGAAACAATATGTTAGACAGGTGACGGTTTGTCTTGGATAGAATAAAGGGTGATAGAAAGTATGCAGAGTTAAAGGACAGTTTAATTAGTGTGGGGTATGAGGTTGTCGTCTCATTAAACTATGATCCACATCCCCAACTACGTGTAAATGTTACTAAATCGAAAGAAAGATGAAATCAGAATTTAGTTTGAATGAAAACTTTTAAAACGCTAAATTCTTTAGGAGATTGGCAACAATTTTGTACATATTCACAAAAGGGGCTGTTTTGACATAAGAACAGATGAGTTTGTACAAGACGGAGAACCAAATAGTGGTCTCAAATTTCAAAAAGAAAATGAAATATTTGCATACCATAGAGATATAATGCGCGTAAATGACTCGGACGAGAAGCTTATCTCCCGTTAAATTGATACTTTCCCAGCACTGAGATACAAAAGACATTACTATTACCACCACCACCTTCTGCAGATGCTGCGGCAGTACTTTCCAAACGCTTATAATGAATCATGATACGTTTATATTGAATTCAAGAACATAATGCAATGAATAAAAAAATGAGCACATTTTAAAATATTACAATGAACGAACTACATGGAGACGTTGAAGTTACTGCGGTTTCGTGGAGTTTATTGTCATAATCATCATCAGTAGGATATGAAATATTTCAATTCTAGGATTGGTTTACTGGAGCTATTACATCCTCCTCTTATTAGAACGTAGGGCTGCATGTTCTAGGTTTCCCATTGCCTTCCACATCGCAGTTCTGCGGCCGAAACCGTGAACCTCTGTAGCAGCTGATCCCGGTCAGGGCAACCTAATGGTTTTCCGGTTCGCCGGTCACGGGGATCGAACCAACGACCTTCGCCTCCACAGGCAGACATGCTACCTCTGGTCTACCCTCGCCCCCTATAATTGAGTTTAGTGTATCTACCTCAATTCTCTGAGTGAAGGTGTTCTCTCATTTATTACTTGAAGACCTATGTAGAAACCGTAGATATGCGTATGCAAGCAAATGTATACGTTATGCATATTGAAATGAAAGATATGAAGTACCTTAAAAATGTATAAATAAATATGGGTGGTATGAAACAATGATAAAAAATATTCAATGAAATCAGGGTATGTATTAAAATTAGGTTTTTAACCTAACTTTAATACATACAATGAATGATGCTTGCTTGTTGCTTGGTAAACACTATTGAGGTGCTTGAAACCTGTAGATGATGTTTTATCTTGTCTGAAAAAATTATTACTTGGTGATGCGTGGAAATTTCAACGTTCCTATACCGGGAGAGTAATTGGATTGGCGTAGTTGGCAATTGGCAAGTTCGATAAGCAATAACCGTATTAATCATCGTCCTGCCGTACTACGATTCACGTTGAGGTAAACAGATTTTACTCGCGTTCCTTTCCTCACCGGGGTTTTAGCGTTTGGCCCAAAAAATGACGAGAGGCCGCGCTGAAATTTATGCTCACGCGTCAAATGATTAAAAATATTCAAAATGTTTTGGTTAGCAACCAAAAAGTGTTCAGCGGCCATGTCCACGGATAAGTTTCGCAAGTAGGAGCAGAAGCAGATGCCCGTATATTTTTATACTGTCCTACTTACTTAAGGTAAACATCGATAATTTGTTTCTTGAATCCCTGGGAATAATCTTATTTTTTAAAATTAATTTAAAAACAAAGAAAGAGAAATTTTAAAAAACTCTATTTCGGACGTAATGACATAATTCTGACGCTCATGTTTTCTCATACATTGTTTACACTCCTTCCACCGGGAACCAACGATAATTGTGGCAAAACGTCCAATATAATGTAACCCCAATGATATCTTGCAGAATGTCGCAACATTTATGGCTCGGACTGAAATGAGAGGGGATCGTAGACGACGTGGAACTAAATAGTGATTGTAAGTTTGAAAAATATATATTTGTTGCTCTGTAATTAATCTCAGTTTCTTACGAAGAAGTTCAAATAATTATTATTGAAAATTTCGTGGACATTCTCTATGTTAATATTGAAATAAGTGAATAAAAGGATTATTATTGAAATATTAAGAAATAGTAGAGAACCATACGTTGGTATCTCAGAATGAATCCCACAGTTTCACCGCAATAAATTATCCAAGAAGTGTTGATGTTAGAAAATGATTAATTTTCTTCACGAGTGTTGCAGGACCTAGTTTCTTATGCTGGCTGTCACGGGCGAGATCAGCAAATAGATTTATTTCTCTGTTTCAAAAACCTAAGAGGTAACTCTATTACATTGATAGGATTAATACAAATGTTTTATAAGAACCCAATGTAAGCACAGCCGCAATATTATTCAACAAATTTTCATAAATACGAAATAAACATTAAAGAGCAACTACTTAATTTGTATATTTCTAGTGTGTTGAAATATTTTTTTAAGCTTTCACTAGCCCAAGACGATGGCAAAGAAGATGACAACAGAATGATAATACCTATCACAGAGTTCGCTTTTGTGCCGGAGATGGCTTAAGTTGTAAAGGCTAGTATTTGTTGCGAGGTTGTTTAGACATGGTGTTTGTTTTTATGGCGCCGAAATTAAAGAAGGTTTTATTTTCTCGGGTCATGTTCAATGGCGAGACTTAAAAATGTGGCGGTAATCAGCCTGTGTCCAGCCAAAACCAGCATTCAAAGGTAGACTATTTAACAAAACTGAATATTAATGCAATATAAAAGCATGCAAAACTACGTTGCAGCGAGAGAGAAAATATGAAGAAATTAAGAGATTGAAAAATCGAGAGTAAGGTAAGAGATAGAGGGAGAGGAAAGGAGAGAGAGAGAGAGAAAATGAGTGCGAAAAATGTTTCAGGGATGGATCATGTATTTTGTAGAAAGAGGAAAGAAAATAGGAAGCATTTCTTTCTCTGAAATTAAATTCTTTGGATATACTTCCGTACTGGTCTGATAATCACCTCTCCATAGCTTCCCCCCTTTTAATCTTCCCACGCTCAATGGAAACGCTGTTCTGAAGGAACCACCTTAGACAGCAATGCGGTTCGGCTGTGTGACTTTTTTGGTGTCATTTTTTGGTGGAGGAGAAGTCGAGAGATCCACCTTCTCGGCCTGCTTTACTATCCGGACAAATCCCGTCTTGACCTTTTACAACCCTTTTTGCATTTTCTCACAGTCCTTTTTAGGCTCACGGAGGTGAAGAGTGAGGGGGTGAAGCAGGGAGATGCCTCGGCACGATTATAATTGCATGCTCCTCTTCCCGATGGCATCTTATCAACCCAGCCATCGCGAATTGCCTCATTCATCCCGCGCTTGCGTAACCTCTCGTTCACTCCCACGCTCCCCTTTTCTGCCCGCTTCCATCTCTTTTGGCTCAGAGTGCACTCTCGGCTTCCCTCATTCCCCTTTCCCTCTCGCTCTCAAGTCCCTCCCACCACAGAATCTCCAAAAATCTTCTCCCTTCACTCCTCCCCGCCCCCTATCATCCCGAATGGCTCTCCCTTGTCTCCATCGAGCTCTCTTCCTCCTCTTCCCGATTTCCTCATCTCACTCGTCCTACATCCTTTTATTCTCCAAAGACACATGCCCCACCTCACAACCATTTTCCTGCTGCAGATCGGGTTTCAAGAAGGGGATGTCTTGAAGGAAAGCGAGCATCGTTCCCCAACAATCGTATCAATCTGCTGGAAATTTCCGGTAGCATTAACTTGCCCTTTGGTTGGCGAACGCACTTCTCTTAGTTGAAATTATTCCCGACTTACTCGAGAAGTCAAAGGGCTGATCACGTGGTTTGTAGTGCACTGGGTTCCCTTTTACGACAAAATTAGGGTAAATGTAGACAAATCAAATGGTTGTATTTTCAATTTAAAATTAAACTGGCCCTCTTCATCTACATCTACACAATACCACGCAAGCAGCCGCAAGGGCGTGTGGCGGGGGGTGTTAGGTCACCCGTAACCTAGAACCAAACCACATGCAAAACCAAATCATGTTACCTCTACACAAATATTAGTTTGTTCTGAACTCAACAAACCTTAATCACATGAAAGAAAGTACTTACATGCGACAATATTTAATAAAACATACGTACAATCAAATCATCCGGTAGAAATTTTAAGAAGGGCTTATTAAATGAAAAGAATAACATGAAGGAAGAAACATGCAATATATCGACAAATTTATACACTACCAATTCTAAGTATCTCCTACGCGATTGCTGCCATGCCTATTATGATCTCTAATGGTTCGAGAAATAAACGACATTTTAAATTTATCCGTTCTACAATAACTCTCTCTGATTTTACGTTGATCTGATCTACCATATTAAGTGGGGATCTGTAGAGTGGCCTTTACATCCTCAGATAAGTATCCTGCCTCATATTTAAGTTGTAAATTTAACCTATATTTTTGCCTACGGTCAACTAGTGACTCCCATTCTAATTCTTCAAATAGAGTCGTGATACTGCTACCTTGTTCATAACAATTGTCCACAAACCTAGTAGCTCTTCGTTACTCTCGATCTAGTTCCAAAATTAAGCCTACTTCATGAGGATCCCATCCACTTGCAGCATACACAAGGTGGGGTCTAATTAACGTGAACACTCTTAAGAGGTGGCGGGAAAAATCCCTCGTCTTCTAATTGTATCAATGTGAATTGATTGTTTCAAATCGTAAAGCGTTTAAAGTATTCTGCAAATGGCTCAAACCAGTGGCGAATCCATTTCAGGTGGGTTCTTGTCTACGTAGGACATGACTGTTTACGGTAGTTGTTGTTATTGATAGTCAAAATCTGAATTCTCGCTTATGAAATGTTATGGGTTTCGCTGTGCAAATTTAATGAAAGGAGCATTATTCATCTCAGCTTTTCTATCAATAGTTATAACTCAGGCCATTGGCGGATCATGTGGGAAGATCAAGGAGGAAATGGGGGTGCAAGGGTCTCATTCCCACAAGTTGCTTTCCATTGCATTCCTTCATTCGACTGCAATAAATGGTTTATGATTATCAATCATTTCAAGTCCGATTTATTTATTTGCCATCCCTCTCTCTCAGCATCTTGGTCCCCTATACTCCATCTAATGTCAACACTATGTTCGCCCCTGGTTCAGCATTCGAGGGCATCTTAGGAGCGCGGGGAATTGGTCCTAACTATTTTGATAAGTAATATTTCCCTTTGTTGGTTAGGCTTATAATAGCTTTCACCAAAGCTCCCGGATTTTTCCGGCAAGAAGTTAAGAACAGAGCCAAATGGAGTGAATGGCGGGCGAAAAAAGTCTAATGCATTGAGTGGATGGAGGAGAAATTGATAGGTATCGGAATGAAAGGATGCTGAGAAAGGTGAATGATTGGTTAGCGACGAAGAGGGTGGATGAAAATTCGATATCAGGGAAACACTGAGTCTAAAAATATCGAGAGGTTGACGAAATCATCAGTGTTGTGCAAAGGTTGTTTTTATTGCTTCAGAAGGATAGCTCAGCATTGTCTCACAGATCCTCAAGGATATGCATTATTTTTCTGGTCCGTCATAAACTTAACATCTACACAATAGAGTGCCTGTACAGAAATAATAATGGAACTTCCTTTATCCTCACCTATTTTTAATGGTGCTAAATTTATCAGTTATTGTTGTGTCCATAGTCATTCTAATTAAAACAAAAGAGTTTCACGCTAAAAATGATACGACTTGGATCTTGCTGAGTTTGTTAATTAACATTTTCGTGAGACGAGACGTGTGGTCAGTTGAGGAGGAAAGGTGGGCAATGGGTTTCATGGTAATTTATTCTTCCATACATTCAATGGCCAACGGTCTGCGAACCTCCAGAATTTTTTAAAAATTTCACAGAGGAAAATCTGTCTTTGATTTAATATTTGTGATCATGAACATTGAAAACATGAAATTTAAGACACTGGAGGTAATGATTTAATTCAGCTCCATGCATAAGGAATCAGGTGAATAGTTATTTGACTTAGTTAGTAATAGGAAGATAAATAATTTCTTTATTTATATGTAATGCTACGTATTAGTTTCCAGAATCATCAAAGGACGTGATTATTGATTTTCATTCAGAATTTTCATGAAAAACTTCAAGGCATGAGATTTTGAGGACCTATTCGATCAAGTTAGCCTTGTAATGTGATGGTTTATAGAACGAATTTAGACATTTAGTAAATTCTAAAGCGATGAAAAAATTCATCTTTCATCCTTCATAACTCGCATGCAAAACCATCCAATCGAGCGTCACACTTTACGGGTGTTCAAATCACTTACGATGAAGAAAAATTAGTGGTAGATTATTTATGCCTACAGCTTGACCAGCCATCGTGTAATATTTAATACCAGTCAGCATAGATCATACTTTATTTTCCTATTGAAAACAGAAAGGCTAGACTTTCCGTCAGAAGTTTGGATTTTTCCGTTAATATTTCTCCTTAAATTCGAAATTGAGCTTTTCCTTTAGCAATGGGTGAATATAGGTAATTGAATGAATTACAACAAATAATTTACTTAAATTGTGCAATGGTCTCAACTGATTGAGTAATTTTGGTCTAATAAAATTTTTACTCCGCATCCGCTAATATCCATTGAAATGTAGACATTTCGAAGTGCAAAAAATAATTTGTCTTGACCGGGATTGAAACCCGGATCCCTCGATGCTCCTTACCTTCTAGATGTAGCGAAACCGATCGGCGATAAGGTGCAACAGCTTGTTGAAGAGTTTATATAATTAGAGAAAGTTATTACATTTCCGTCACATGGAATAATATGATGTTGGATACTGTTGTCTGAAAACACTGAGGAATACGTGTTAAGCTAAGAAATATTTTGTATTCACTGTAAAATAAATCTAAAAAATTTGAAGAGAACGAAAACAGTTTAATGTTCCTTGGAAACCTACTGGTATCATGGGTGATTTCAATGATATGGAGATACCTCATCATATAAATTTTAAGTTTTTTTATGTGATACCAGTATTCAAGTCACATTTCTGCTTATGGAAAAAAATATCTTTTTCCAGTTATGTCGATCATACTTCCTTCCACACACCTTCCGGCCGTAATATGACACTCAGGGGGTGGGTTGAGTTTCTTGGTGATTTTTTGCTGTGGTCTAACCGAACTTTCAGGGAAAGCTTCTGGTTGGCTGAAATAAACTAATTTCATTGGCTGATACCGAACCGATTTTCTGGTGATAGGCCAATGGCTTTTCTGGCATTGAGGTTCAACTTTATGGCTAAAAGAGGTAAAATAGTACGGCGTTGTTGGTGGTAGAGCGAAGGCATCACGAATTTAATATTTCCTTTTTCCATCCTTCTTCACTCTACATGGTTTCGAAAGAAGTTTACGGTTCACCATTTCTCCTTCCGAAGTAATATAGTGTTTTGTGGAGTGCGATATGAAAACTCGAAGTAGTGATAGGTCGCGAACGACAAAACATGGCGTCGTGATGAGTTCGTTTGATTTTATGCGTTAACAGTTATTAACATATATTACGGTTGCTTGAAGATAGTTGCAAACATTGTCTTTATAAAATAGTCTATTGGAAGATTCTTGTACATTTTGGAAGGTTCTATTACATTTTCAAGTCCGGAAGTGTGTCCAAAATAGGGACAAATGTGGAAACGCTTTCTTGTTCCTCTAGTGTGGTCGTTGGAAAAACATCAAGGAAAGGACGGACGAGATGAATCGCCTGAAGCTGCAGAGCTACCGCTCATCATTGCAAGGTAGGCACTCAATTTATTGTGTTTCTTTAACAAGTGTGGTTCTTTCCATGATGATGGAATTGTCGGACAAGACGCATGTGGATCAGTAGTTAACGAACCGATTCAGGGGCGTGTGCTTCCTCTGTCAAGAGGTTTTTTCGAAATATTTTCTCCATGTTCCATTTTCCCGCCTTTTTTCACTCGGTAACTATCCATGCCCGGCTTATTTACGAGAAAATGTGTTGCATGGATACCGTTGGCTTTTCTCGTACTATGCTACGCGAGGTGTTCTTTTAGAGTTATGGCGAGTTTTATACTGCTATATTTTTTATTGTTCGTTGTTTTAATTTTCATTTAGCGGCTCAGCACTGTAAAACAAAATCAAATCTTTTATTTTTCAAAAATTAAATAAAAATGTTACAATAGTATTCTTAAGTATAAATCTCCTTCAAAGCACAAAAATTGAAATATCCATCCCGAGATGTGTTAAGCGAGGATTGGATAAGATTGCAGTCGTGTTGCTATAATTAATTGCTGAAGACTTGCAGATATCCCTAGAGCCTGAGATGATTTTTTTGATGCGGGAAATTTTAAATTCACTAGTGGTGGCGAAATAATATTTTTATTTTCACGCTACTGGCAAAGAAATATCTTTATTGCATACGAGTTCGATTCATGAAAGGATGATAAACTCCAAAACTAAGTAACTGCAGATAAAAATTATTATTCAGAGGCAAGTATATGCTCAATGTCATCTGCGACATTACTTTTCCGACTCGTTTTCTTAGGCACACTGGAGTCATAAGGGAATTGGCGAGTTATGGACTAAGTCCAGATTATCTATACCTTAGTAACCTAACTGTAAAAGAAGTAACAAAAAGGATGCATTGTGCATTTTATGATCTAGTGCTGGATGGAAATTCCCATAAATATTTTTTCTCATCATGGAGTAAAGACATAGAATCAATTGCAGAAACTAGTTTGTTGTTCCATTAAGTCAGAAGTATAAGCAGAAGTGAAAGAAAAAGGCAGGATAAATTGTTTAGATACAGAGATAGATGCCTTGTAGAAGAAGGGAAGGTGAACCAAAGCATATATCTTGTCTGCAAATAAAATTTTGCAGTCTTTGGGGGAAAAATCTCTGGGAACTCAGGAAAGTGAAAGTGTGGGGTACGAGAGACGAGGCAGAACAATGAGTAGGTATGAGATAATTGGCCACCAAGGACCGTTTTCCCGTTCACGTTGTCCACCATCAGATATGTTGTGAACTTTTTACTTCATGAATATCGCGTTTAACTAACGTACAATTATTTTGATTACTTCACTTCGGGCTAGGAACAATTTGGCGAAAGGCAATACGAGAAGAGAACGGTGAAAGCAAAATGGAAATGGAAATGAAACCACGAGATGAAAATATTTCTAAATTGAGAATTTTTAAATGCAAAAAAATACGTAGTAAAGAAATACCGTAGATGAAGGATGGTAGGTGAGACAGCGTTGTGGGAGCAGAAATGATACCGAAGTAAACAGGCCTATGATAGAAGAAAACATCATTAAAAAATGATACCTGGTGTAGTTAAGACATAGTTATAGATCTACATAGTTCATATATTACATTTAACGCACATACTATTACATATTAACAGCAAATGAAGAAAGTTTCAGGAAATTATGGCAGAAATCTGCGTAGGTAGCTGTTTGAAGATCCTGAAAAATGCCTTGCTGGACTATAAAAATTGAATACAATGTTTTACCAAACAAAAATGTCTTCTCCATTCTTCAAACTTTCTGGTCCAGTCAAAGCTGTCTCAAATGCTAATCAACTTCCTCTCTCTTTCCCACTTCACATCTTCATTCGAAAGTAGTATTATATTTTAGTACTAGAAAAACATTTTAACTCGTTTTTTTCCGTTGGTCGATGGTTAATGTAAAAAAAGAAATATAGCGTGAATTGGATGACAATGAAATCTTTTATATTGAAAGGAAGGACCGAGGGATTGTGGGTGAATCACGCCTTCGACATGAATTCTCTGCTCATAGAATATTTGGACATCGGGCGTTGTTTTAAGAAATATTATATTGGCATGCCTACTTTCAACCAGGGAACTACATGTAAAATTTGCTCTGTGAACTTAGCCATCGCAAAACATGTATTTTTATTATTTTATTTACTTTCCATTCAGTTGATCAGCACTGTAGAACAAGATCGCACGCTGTTCGTTTAAAATTTAAGTAATCCTGGGAGAGACATTTAATTAGAGATTTTCCCTATTGATTCGGTAACACCTGAAACGGTATAAACATGAATTCATTCACTTAGAAAATGTGAAAAAGGCTTATTTGGTAGAAGTATTTCTAGGTCGGTAGTAACGTATTTTCATGAATTTCATCTCGGCAGGTTATTTTCACACCTATCTTCAATCGAAAATTGACGAATCTTTCTCTCGTTGAAACATTGCATTGTTCGACTCATTTCAACAAGGAATACATTTGGAATACGTTGCCTCAACCACGAATGTCAATCTGAACCCATGTCACATGATTTAGAGTGAGGGGAGAGTTCAACTCGCTGTAGGTTCAGCGGCGCGTGAAAAAACGCCAATTTTATAAGGGCCGGGGGGGAGTGGGATAGAAAGGGGCCTTTCTGTTTTCCATTAACAGACACGACTTCTCTATTATATTCGGTATAAAACAACAAATGCTAGATTAAACCAATGGCATCTTGGGCAACGTTTGGATTCGAATGTGAGACCTTCGATCATTTTTATGTTCTCCCTGTAGACTTTGGACACGTCTTCGTATGGCGTGGGTCACCAGTTTGAATTTTAGCTGAGCGGCATCCACTTAGGACAAGTTTGTTCTCTTTTAATTGTTTACTGGAACAAATCGTATCATATTTAATGGTTTAATGAAGGGTTTCCCTAGCTACAAAAAGTGCATCGTCTATATATTGTTGTTATCATTGCCATCATCAATCATGGTTATTCCTCAATATGCCGTCATACCGGGTACTGGAGAAAAAGAAGTACGATTTCATCCGATGCCAAGTTTGTCGTGTCTGTTCCTCTCGATCTCCCACCATTCCTATTTCGTCCTCTCCCCTTCCCTCTGTCCTCCTCGTGCCGTCTTCCAACCCTTCCCCCCTCCATATCTGCCCTTCTCCTTCCTTCCTTACCTCACGCCTAAATTCCCCTCTCCTTCGACCGCTCTCCCCCACCCCGCCCCGTTGCCTCGTCTTCGCTGCGCTCAAATCCCCATCACGTAACCCTCTCCCCTTCTCCTGCATTTCCCCTTCCCGTACTCCCTCCGCCCCTCTCCCACATTCCCCGTTTTCCTATTCACTCTGGTCCGCCGCTTCTGCGATAGAGGAAGTCGCCTTAATCCGCTTTCCCTTTCTAAGGCGCCACCGAGCACGTGGAAGAAGATAATAAAGATGGCCGCCGCTTTTTCTTCGAAGATCGTCACGTGCTTCATTGT
The DNA here is from genome assembly GCA_037158775.1 of Hetaerina titia. Taxonomy (NCBI): domain Eukaryota; kingdom Metazoa; phylum Arthropoda; class Insecta; order Odonata; family Calopterygidae; genus Hetaerina; species Hetaerina titia. Next base: position 37,943,266 of record CM073772.1, on the reverse strand, counting down.
CTAGTAAACTCATAATCATTGCTTGCGGGTGAAGTGAAAAATTAAAAAAAAGCTATTATTTCATTCCCAACAGAATCGACTATCACTATGAAGCATCGCCATTCTAGTTGAAATTGCTTCTTGTAGAAAATCTATCTTACCTTGGAATATGATTTGTATTTATGCCGAGTAAGACGGGAAGCTTGGTCCTCAGGCATGAATTCAAACGTTGGCTCGAAGACATAGACAATTTCATTATCATATCGGAACTAGTCGCCAACTGAACATGGAGCAGTCCACCAACTGACCTGCTACGATGTGAAAAAATGTTTACTACCTTTTATTTTCATGCTATTGGTCAATATTGATGATGCTTAAAACGGAGAGGGAAAACATCCAGAATTACCGAAGTGGTAGCAAATGGGAAGGAAACACGGATTTTTTCTTCCGCTTAACATAACTAGTCGCCTCAAAATTTTCCTAAATATCTTGTAACAGGAGGAGGGCATTGATGAATGGATTTCCATGTCATGAAATATTTGACAGTTACCATCAGGATTGCGGTTGATCAAGCTTTATTTATCCAATTATCCAAGGTGTAACAGTAATTACTGAGTGCATTAGAAAATCAGTGTGATTTGTATGGAATCCGAATCAATGTTAGCAAAGCAACAGAGGTTTGAGGTTTTCGAGGAGGAAAGCTAAGGTAAACGTTAAAAGGTCATAAGCTAGGACAGGTGGATCAGTTTACGTATCTTGGAAGTGTCTTGGACCAAGATGGGGATAGGAGGAATATAAGAAGGGATAATAATAGGGATGTAAGAGCTGCATGAGGCAGAAAAGCTTTCACAAGGAGGGGATTAATGATAGGGACGCTAAGTAAGGAGGTGGAGGAAAGATTTGTGAAGACTTAGTTGTAGTGCATTGTTTTATACGGCTCGGAAACTTGTTCGTTGAAACAAGATATTAGGCGTTTGGAGGTTTTTGAGATGTGAGTGAGAAATATGTAAATGGTAATTAAACGCAGAAGTGTAAAGGGCATGGTGCAAGAAGAGCGAATGTTGTTCTAAAAAATCCGCAGGAGACAGGGAAGATAAGAATACAGAACTTTAATTGGCGATGGAATGCTGAACACTGTGATGGAGAATGCAAGCGAGGTAGAGATAGGGAGGGGTAGGGATGAAGAACAGGATGAAGAGAGATAGAATGCATCCGGAATTGAAGAACAGTTAACTATAATGTTGGGTATCGGGTTTTTGTCTTGTTAGGCGAGTCTAAGAAATGTGGGAGGTGAACAGTCTGTGTTCATCCAAAAACCTACCTTAAAACAGTAGATTGCCAAATAAAATAAAAAATTAATGTATGGCGTAGGAATGTTCAATTACCTTCCTTATTCCAATTTATACCTATAGATATCAACCTATAGTTTCCAATTTCCATCTATTCCGTCATCAGCATTAATATTTAAATCTGAAAATTCGTTGTCTACGACCAACTATATTTCCATTTCCAAGCTAGCCATCTCGACCGTCTTCATTATTTACCACTTGCAGCCAATCCTCCTTACGTACCAGGTTTTCCTGCTGGGATTTTTCCATGTATTCCTTCGACTTATTTGTCTCTCGTGATACACCCTATCTACTTCTTTTTTTTTAAGTGCACAAAAGAGACTTTTCTACTCACTTTAAAGGTTCAACCTTCAGCATCCGAACCAGAAGACCCAGAAGTCCGTTTTAGCATATTTATTATCATGATCCAAACAAGTAGTCAAGGCGCACTGCTACGGAAGTATCCCACAAAATCAAAAATATTTTTCCATCATTCTGTGGAAAAAAATATTTATAATTTCTTATAACAATTGATGTCTCATTTTTGTTAGTACCAGTGGATACCTGCTTACAACGCATAAAAGTGGCCAAGAACATTTTCTATTCACAAGTCTCTAATATTAGTCAGCCGTAAATTACACTCCATGGCCTTTTATACCTCTTCCACATGCATAAAACTGTCTTTCCGTTCTGAGTCGCCGCGCAGTTTGCATTCGCTCGAGCATCGATCAAGGCCACGCTGAATAGAAGGGCAAAGCCGGCTGTTAGAACGAGAAAAACCGCACGCGCGCATGCTGGCACGGCTGACGGAGAAAGCGCTGCGCGAAGCTAGGCGGTGCCTATTAGATAATTAAAGGAATTTCGGACTTCGTGTTCTTGAATTTAATTTTGCTTGGGGCGATTTGTATAGCAGCGAAGAATCTTGATTGATTCTTTCAGAGAGTAGATAACATGTAATTTTAAATAATATAATTTTACAGTATTTTTTCACTTCCGTGAGCATAAAAAAGGAAAAGTCAAATAGGTCGGCATGCCATGTATTGTTTTAGTTCGAGCCGTCATCGCTGTACTTTTTACTGTATGCTAAACTCTCAGGTAATATAAAATAATACTTATAGAATCCATAGAGGTATGTTTCTCGATCGTTTGTCTAGTGATATTTCATGGAAGCGCAAAATTCATGTCGTTAGAATCATAGCATATACCCAACAATTTTTATTGCTACAATATATTTCGGTTCGTAATTTTATATTCAGTGAATTTAAAATACACCGGAAGAAAAAATCATTAGCAAAGGAATGTGTAGGAGAAGAAAACAAGGAAAGACCAATGAGATGGATTGGAACCCATTACAAATTGACAAATTTCGTAGGAAAACAATGGAAGGGTTGACATCACGAAGAAGGTCAAAAGACGGGTAGTTAGAGTAAAAAATAGGAAAATAATAGGGGATTCAGAGAATTGCACAGGGGAAGAATGTGGGGCTTTTGTTAATCAACCTTCGGAGATAGGGACTAATCAATAGCATGAATGTTATCTAGTGGAGGCATCCAGCATTAATAATCAGAACAGTCGAAAATCTGGTCTAAGCGAGAGGAAGTTTTCTCACTTCAGGGAATAAGGGCAAAGATGCAGGATGCTAAACATGACACACACATTGCTTCGGTTAGAATCGATTTACTTGCAGCATTACGAGAGAATGATAATGTGTACGACCATGTGCATGCATTTTCTACGAGTGATGTTGCATCAGCTCATTTGGAAACAAAGGTGTGCTGCGAGATGGAAATGTGCATGTTGTTCTCCAAACCATTTTGTTCGTCATATTCATAGAATTTAATTAATGCCTCGCGGAGTAAAAGCGCAGAATTCTTCTCGATGACCAATTTAAAACACACAATAATTACAACAGTTGCACCTACATGGCTACTACTTACTGAGGTACTTAGTTTGTCAGTTATGTATGATCAATTAGTTGTAGCATTAATTACAACCCATTTGTGCAGGTGATTCTCTTGATGAATACTCTATAAGATAAGTGGAAACTTAAATGGTAGATAGTACAAGTATATCGTATGCCAATCATTACAAGGATACAACTTTTCATCCATTAGTGTATTTCTTTTTGAAGATAAAAATCTAGCTTCTGGTTGACATTCACTGCGACATTTTCCTCATTAAATAAGCTTATCTATCTGCCACTGTGACGGAAGGAGTGTAAATTAATATTTAATGCATTTAAGCAATATAGTGGTGCAAATAAATTTTCAGTAACGGTGAACCACTCAAAGAATAACGGAAAATACACTAAGCGACGAAACTTACCTATAACCTTACCTTAACTTACCGAAACTTACCTTAACTTACTAAATAACAATTCAATAACCTCCGTTAGCACTTCATGCCGGTCCCGGTGGTGGTGGGGCAACGTCCTCGCCTGCCAACCCGCCGGAGGTCGGGGGTTCGATTCCCCCCTAGATGAGTTTTCCCCCCCACTTGGGTATTTGAAAATGCATCAATTGCTATATCACCGTTCTAAGTCCGATATAAAGACAAAAATGCTGTGATACTAATGAAAATTAAATGAATAAATAAAACCACTAGTAAAACCACTTGGTAACGATTTATTAATGACTAGACTGATCAAGTGTAACGATTCGTTTTTTGATATTGCAATTTAAATTTCTTCATAGTTCCTCATTAAAAACTAATTTTTACTTTTCTATTCAATTGAAAATCTGAATAAAAACTCTGGGATGTTAGAAAAATGAAAATGAAGAAAAGGCGTTTTGTATAGCTATTGTGTGGATTCATTTTTATATGAATTTTATCAAATATTTATTTCATTTATTTATTTGATTATTTCATTAATTATTTTAGTTACTATTTTCCTTCTAACGCTCCCATACATACATATAGAAAAAAAGCAAGTGAGTTAAATTGAGTTTACGAAATTAAACCAATCAAACCAAACTTTCTTAAATGGCTCACTAAAATATTGTATATCACGGGAATTATTCGTCAGATGATGATAAAAAAATGTAATGTACCCTCACCAGGGGAATCTTGATCTCTAGTGGACCATAAATATCAAAAATATTTGTGAGTATTTATGAGTTTGTCTAACCTATTCTGAAAAACATAACATCCTTAGGATTTACTTGGTGGAATTCTATCATCATTATTATAAATGCTACATTTCCACAAAATAATTTATTGGCACACGAACGTGGTTTCGATGCTGTGTATCATAATCATTTTTACCCGTTATCTACCAACTATGGTCATAGAAGTTGACCTGGAGACTCAAAAAAAGAATTTTCACTACCATTTCTCTTTTCCTACTCGCGCAGGAGATGTACCGCTAGCATTCGCAGGACCTCCAGGGTATTTTTTTTTAACTTCTGGACACTTATCTTTTAGGAAAGATCTTTCTAACTGTGATCCTCAAAAGTCTTGCCATTGTCAGCTAATTCATAATTGGCAGAATCTTACTGCGTGTTTGTTTCTAACTGCAATTACTTCAATTTCTGTTTCCATTGGGAAATACTCCTCGAGACATTATAAAAAAAATAAGCACCCACAGTTCGGTGAATACTTATGAGATGGGAACTAGTTGCATCTAATAAGGAACAGACCATCTATGTTAGCCATTAAGAATTTTTTTCTTCAAGTTTCCGGTGTCTTTAAGGGGGTGTTGCTGGTGAATTGATGCTCGGCGATCCTATTGTCATGGTAGCGGGGAGAAAGTGGTAGGAATAGCGGCCGCTCTGAGGGAAAAAGGATGGGAAAGGGGTTATGCATAACAAAGCAAAACAATGGGCTATTGATGGAAGGGCTTTTCCGAAGCGGGCTGTGCCGAAAAATGAACCGCTCCCCTGGGATATGCCTTAGCTTTTAATTTCCGGGACGGAATTTCACATGGATTGCGCTAGAGGAGTGGCAAGGGTCGCATTCACAGGGACGGAATGAGAGAGAGGGAAAAAAAGGGGACCGTCTTGGTTTTTCTCACACTGTGTTGCGTTCCCAACGAAAGTAAGAGCGTTTTCGTCGCGGCGGAATCCAAGAGCGGCTCTGAGCGTGTAGACGGCCGGGCTTCGGTGTTCCCCCCTTTGGGAAGCGGTGGGTGTGGGGGGAGAGGGGAGCGGTCGGCGAAGCTGTGAGAAGACGCTGATAATATTCTCCGCAAATGTGGGTGAGAAAGGGTCCTGGATTCTCTTAAATTCCATTGAGCACGCAGAGATGTTGCGTATGCCCGTGTTTCAGTCGCACGCGGAAGGAAGATTACCGCGCATGGGCAATTACGAGGTCGGCTTTTTCTTGCCCACGGAAACGTCATCCTTAACTCATCACTCATGGAGGGGGTGGGAAGAAGATACTAGATTACATGATACGTTGTGTTGCTGATGGGAGAATATATACTGCTCAGTGATGTTATTTCGCAATAATATTTTTATCACAACTCTTATTAGTGGGAGCGTGTGTGACGGTCAAGTGGGTTTTTTATGGGCCCAAAAAATCCTCCATCCAGTCCCTTCGGGTATAAGTACCGTAAAACTTCGAGGATTTACCTATCATTGCGGTGAATTTCCGAAGTGTGCATTACCGTCTACAATTTTTGAGCTCCACATTCTATCTTCCTTCATTCCTTTCAAAATTCTTTTGTTTATTGGCTCCATTTTTTGTCTAGATCATTGTGATCTTTTCATCCGTTTATACCTCGCTTGCCCAACATTCTCTCCTCCAAACAGACTTCGATATTTAATAATCTCCCAATATCCTTGCATTCAATTATTTGCGTTCGTTGAATTTCACCCAGTAACATTATCTCTACACCTACCATTTCTTGGTTTGAATACTTTTCAATCACCTTTATTTTATACACACTTTTCAAATCAGCTTCTCAAAATCCCCATGCCTACGCTCATTCTCATTCCTCAACGATCAAATATTAGAAACATAAAATAATACTTTCCAAAAGAAAGGTTTGTGATAATTTGAGTAATTAAAATGGGAATTTTAATTCCCCCTAAAAGCCTGTTATTGGTTTAACCTTTTACAATTTTCGAAAACTTATTTGGAAACATAGAACGTGGGTAGTTCGGCGGGTAGACCGTTGGGCTACTGAAGGAGTGCCCGAGTTCAGTTCCCGGTCGCGGACACATCTGGGTACCTTCAGCTCCATCCAAGTTGTGCGGTTTTTCGGGTACCAGATCTTCCCGGGAAACCTTAGGCGGCACAGGGGAAGGAACTGCCCCTACACTGATGTGTGAATTTCACACACCGTCATCTATCAAACTAGCCTTCGGATTCATAACTGTGAATACTGGGAAACAGGCGTTGAAGTACCGGAAGACATTATTCATAGCAAATATTTTCGTCTTTTTCATACCTACTTAGATTGTGGTGTCGCAGATTCGCATTCACTCGTTTTTTTTTGGCAGTTTAATGAAAGTTTTCTCAAAAGATGGTGATGGGATTTTAATCCATCTACACACACCTACGTTTTGGATGTTGGAGCCGGTTAATTGTGTACAAATACCAATCATTTTCCTCCTGGTATCCTTTGAAAATGACCTAAAAAAATTAAGTATAATTGCATAGGAAGGGGTTTGTGCTCAGAAATACTCTTTGAAGCAGATAAATTCATTCACCTCATCTGCAGATTCGGAGGTGTAAGCATAAGCGCAGGGGACCGTATAAAATACCTGAGAGTCGCGCTCATATTTGACCTAACATGGTGAAAGCACGTGTGGGATATCTGCGGAAATGGGATAAATAAACTTGTCATGATTAAACGAATATTAGGATAATATTTGAATGAAAAAGTGGAGGGGAGATATTATTGCGCATTGGTTAAGACCTCATCTAGAATACACGTCGAACATTTGGAACTCTGCGCAAATAATCCGAATTTCTGGGCTGAACAAGATACGAAGAACAGTTGCTCGTTTCGTGAAAAATCATTATGAACGAACATCAAGCGCCGTAGTAGTATTTACAATTCTGGGTTGGTATGAGCGAATATTACATGCTCGACTTAAACTACTGGATTCATACACATGCATTGAGTGCAGCCCTGAGGTTCGTTTCCCCAACTAATTGCACATTCCCACGGTTGTTTCAACAAACACGATTTAGAAGAACTAGAATCGATTCCCGTACACTTTACTTTCATACTCGACCTTCGCCGATCCGTATTATCTTTAAAGAGTTAGCACCTAAAGTTTCCATTAACTTCGATTTTAAACTATGATATGCTTCAAACTCAAATACATAAAATTCAAGCTCTGATATAATTGCTCTTATGAGAGGAGCAGAAGAATTTAGCCAGTATTTCAGTTTCAAAACAATCGCAAATCTACACACGAGACATCATAAGCCTTCATCATGAAGGGCATGCAACATTAATTTCAAGTAGGGTATTGAAAACGTATTATCCACGGCTTCCGTGATTATTCCTCGAGTTTTATACTGACCTATGCCTTTTCGCTGGACGGGATTCGCTACGCATCTCGTTTCCAGTAGCAGTTTCTCTCGTCCCACCAAGGCATTGTCGTTTGATTAGCGGAGTCGTAAATTGAGATGGGCGTGCATCATTGTTAGGTCTCGATGGACCGTGGACCATACAGTGGTGCCCAACCGATTTTTCAGAAGGGGGCAGCGTTCGGCCATGTTTTTAATCCAATCTTCTGAGTTTTTTCCTCTATTTCTAATTCCGATAAGAGTTCGAGAGGCATGCATTATAAACAAATTAAGTTTTGCAATGAACTCACGTGGAGCTTTCACACAGTCTCCCACACCGATTTTGTCCATATACCTTTTTTTCTTAAATCTTCTCAATGACCATTGACATTTATCTATTTTTGTTTCCCTCGAAAGAAGATATGGTGTTGCTCGGTGCAATGGACACTGGACATAGAACATCGCCATGTCTCCTAGCTTCATCCAACTAGACACCCAACACTACAATAAAATTTTCAACTATGGGCACATTCGATCTCCCTTCATTCTGTTCAACATGTTATCCTTTTCCTCCCCTACCTCGACTGCCTAACGTCATCTCGTCTTCAGTATTTCATTCCCAGTTGAAATGCTCCGCATCCACCTTTTTTGTTTTCTTTGGGTCTCTGATAAAAATCTTCTATCTTCCCCAACCATCCCTCTTTTGTTTTGTTTTCCTCTCTGTAGGTTTCACATTTCAATTCAGCTCCACACCCACAGCTCAAAAAGCATCCGATCCTATCCTATCATCTTGCTTCTACGACGAACTTTCCGCGCCGTACGAAACCACACTGCACATCATAGTTTTCTTAAGTTATTTTAAGATTTTCTAAGCATACTAATACCAAAGGTCCTATGATCAACTCCCTACTCTTTGTAAAAGATCCTTTGCCTAATTAGGATCGCAAATCCCAATTCTATATGCCTCATTTTCTTAACTGATGAGTGAATAACCTTCTAATGAACTCCTTAAGTACCCTGTGCTAAACGTAACATTAGAAACGCATGCTTTATCTGGTATGTCTTTCCCATAACCAGGGATTCACTTCATTACATTGTCACTTATGTGGCCCGAGACACATTTATTTTTTGACATAATCTACATACTAAAAAACTTTTCTTGCCGGCACCACCACTCATCTTAATCTGTCTTTCCATCTTTCACAAACATTCTCATATGGTATGGCAAATATTTCTCGGAATCAACCATTTCTCTGTTTACACGCACAATACAATGATTCTGCCCGTTTTACTTAAAATACGTACATGTGCAGGTGATTTAGTTTTCAAAATAATGCATTTGGACATTCATACGAAATATATTTTCTGTAGATTAAAAAGGCTATCCAGGGTTCTCTCTTAATCATGTGGGCTTATATCCAACAAAATTATTAATATTAATTAGTCTATTTTCTATAGTTGCCTTGAGTTTATTTAAATGTGGAAGCATATATGTATTTAATACAAAATGATTGGAAATATGTTGCCTCTCTACCTCAAATTTAAATAAATGCTTAATTTCTGACTTTTTACTTATTAAGCAAGTAAATGACGCGACCCATGTCTTTCCGCAGTAGATACACGACCGCAATCTCATCAAAGGGTTACCTCAATCCAATTGGCGTTTCTACTCCATGACCCGAGTACTTTTTATATAATTCTTAAAATATAATAGTAAAGGAATCGCGCAATTTACGGTACTCGCCTATTATCATTAGAAAGAACATTATCACCACACAAAGGTGTATTTTACTTAAAAAAAACAAGTTTACAATTATAAATTGTACAGGAGAAAGAAACTTTTAGGCTACCTCGAAAGGCTAAACTGTTTTTAGACAATAGAATGATTAACTTGGAGGGAAAGACTAAAACAAGTGACGGAAAATGGGAGCATGACTTGAAGAAGGAACTTGTTTTTTACCTGCTTATAATCTGAGTGCAGTTCTATCGGATTCTCCACTCGGCAAGTTTTTTCATTGCCTGTATTTGAATATCCAACTTGACCATCATCCGCAGGGCGCTGGGTTGCTCAGTGAAATATAGCTTCACATATAAGCGTTATTGTCAATAAAAAATAAAGAAAACGAAAAATATTTGACATGTAAATATAATGTGTGCATTGCACTGTTAACGAGAATTTCATACAATATACGTACACTAATGCTTCCAAGTGAGGTCACTCAAACTATTCAAGATCGATGGGGCCTAGTAATAAGGTAAATGTTAAATAATGAACAGTGGAAGAGAAACTCAGTTTATGTACCCTCTCTCTGACCAGAACAAGGGTTTTCTAGGACATCGTATGGCTATTCTATTAACTTTTAGAGTTAATTAGCTCTTAGAAATTCAATGCAACAGATCTGGAAGGGCATTGGACCTGGGAAAATGATACTGTAATCAACGTTCTCAATCGACCCTCTTTCCAAATACATTCTAAAACTATAAAATTATTTATTATTATTAGGTAATCTACCGGTTAAGGTAGGTTTTTGGATGGACACAACTATCAAATAAACATTTTGTAACTCCAAACAAAACCCAATTCAGCAACCTAAACTACATCAGGTCCCTCTTCATCTCTGTGTACTTCTTTCCTCCCTTCATTCCATCCAACATCCCTATCCTGTTCCTACCCTTTCCTCGCTTGCCCAACATTCTCCCCTCTATTACCTCCTGCAACATCCCACAGCCGCTCAATACGCCTTTCATCCATTTTTCCTGCCTCCATAGGATTTCTCTCAACAAACCCCTCTCCTCACCCACCATCTCCAGTACTTCCTCATTTGTTTTCCTTTTGGTCCATTTCACCTTCTCCATTCTTCTCCACACCCACATTTCAAAAGCCTCCAATCTACGTCTATCCTCCTGCTTCAGTTACCACGTTTCCGCACCATACATAGAACTATAAAATATATCTTTTATAATGCATTACGTAAACTCAGAATAAGACTGACATTGGCAAAAGACACTTCACATATGATTTAACCGGACTTTAAAAAATCACTTTTGAGTGAATTTCTCTTGAAAACTACTCTCCGTAAATTTTTTAAATTGCCATCTCTTCTGAATGTTGAAAGCCATGTTAGATATCAAAAATGCTAGAAGAGCCATTTGATTATAATTTTTATTTACATGCAATAATACATATACCAGTTGAGATATAATAGTGCAGAATACACTAAAAATACACTTAAATAAAATACACCTGGGAATTTGTAATTTGAGCATTGTCAATCTATAATAGTAGCCATACATCAAACAATCCATAGAAAATCCATGCATAGAATTTCTATCACGAATGAAATAATGACATTTCGAATATAGAAAGGATATTATAAGACGAAGCGAGAAAGCTAAGACACATATAAATTAGGAAACATTAATATCTAACGAGAAATTAGCATTTATAATGTAAGCAATGAGGGCGTAATGTAAATTTGACTAGCGACTTATTTTGTTTTTCATCCCTTTTCATCATAGATGTTGTTTCAAATCAAGTATAAGTGCACCGATTAAAAACGAGGAGGATGGGAAATGAAGGGACCAGACAGATGATAAAAAGAAAAGTGGGAGGAGGGGGCCCCGGGATGGAGGCGGAGTAAGGGTGAGGTGAGGGGAACCAGGCGGCGCTGGAGAGGGGCAAAAGAACGGAGGGTTTGGAGAGGAGGGACTTGGTGCTGCTAAGGTACATCAACGTCGATGTTCGATGACGGCCATAGGGTGCCATTACACGTAACAAATTGTTGTAGAAACGAAGCAAAATAGTGCTGAGCTATTGCTGAGCAGTTAGCATGCAGCCGATATATTTTAACTGTCAACGGCTCGAAATGTTTGCGTTACTTATTAAACTTTATTCCATCAGATTTTTTTATCGAAACCGATCGCATCTGGAAAATGATTGACTCCGAATTATGCCAAAAGAGAGAAAACAATCGTTGATGAACACATTAATGTCCCCGATCTTTTATGGGGTATCAATATATTACCGTTAAAGTTATTTCAAAGTACATTGATATCTTATAATCGATAAATAATCCTATATCAATTTTTAATTTTCACACCAATATCGTTTTCGCGGCATCATTAAAAATTCGGTTTGCTCTATGAGTCTTTCTCTGAAGACCTCTATGCAACAAAATTAAAACGATGATACCTTTTCACTATCTGTGATTCATCCTAAGTTTCGAATACTCTCCTCTCAGTTCCATCACCGGTGCATTCTAGTACAGCATTGTAGTAATAGTTACTGGGTTTGATGGCGGGAGTAATTTGTGCCTTGAAAGACAGTACTAGTGAATTCATTGCACTTAACATATCCCCATGAGGAGCCAAAGTGAGAATTTGACAATTAATTCCCCATTCCCCTTTTCCAGGGATTTGAAAAGACCCTCAGCGTGTGAAATCACTTTACCACTCACTGTGTTAATCCGGAAATCTGACGAGTTATAGTATTTCGTCAATTTATAGCCCTGTGGGCAACATTCATAATAATATATTTTGATGAAATATTGAAAGGAACAGTACTTGTATGGCGCTAGGGAGCGGCCATGAGGTCATATTCAAGAAGTAATAGTCATTGCCGGACCTCTAATACACCGAATTAGTGATGTCGCAGCCTCTCCAAGTCCTTTGTGAATAAACATCAAGATTTGTAGAGACTGTGACGTTAAACACTCAGTCTCTTTGACGCTCGAAAACCCTTCCTGTAACCCTTCTTGAACAAGTCCTGGGTGGGCGCTGACCCACTTATAGTTACATCGTCCCATATATACATGTAATTCTGATTTTTTTGTTTTTCGACGATATTTATAAATCATCCCTTTGTGTTCGCACAAGGAGATAAAGGACAATGAAAAAAATCTACCTCACATTGTCACGTCGATTCACTAAAAAAAATGTTTCTTTCAGTCGTGTAAGAAGGGAAATGAATAATTAATTCCAACATCACTGGCATACTGTCTGGAAACCAATGCTGCTTGTTCGCAACTTGATGGAAACTTCTAAGAGCTGAAATGTATTGAAAGGCAGTGTCTCGCCTAAACTTATTGATTTAGAGCGAGAGACTCTCTTAAGGCACATTATTTTAGATGAAAGCATTCTGAAATAAGGAAGGGATCGAGGTAGCAGTCAAAAGGAACAGTCACATTTACATACTATACATTAAGCTAATTTCCATGAAGCCTAAATGATACAAAACTAAAACTAGAAAAAGAGAAGTAGCGTAGTTCGTGCATAATTCAACAAGACGATTTACGGTAATTATGGGTCCTTTATTTGAATTGATTACATTTTATTTTAAAAATTTTACATGTTGATTTTTTATTTTCGTGAAAGGGGCCATAATTTTAACCTAAAACTATAATATATATATTATATATATATACCTATGTTAAATTTTATTATATATAATATCTAATTATTATAATATGTTATAAGGTGAATTAGTCCTTATGTAATACTCAAATCTCTCATGTAAATTTTCCAGAAACAGTACTGAAATGTTTTTATAAATAGTAACGTTTACCCATTTCCTTGTACGATCAATACATCTTATCATTATTTCTTCTCGTTGCTGAGATCGAATCATTTCCTTATTATTTTGGTGCGGAATTCCCCCAATATGATCATGATGTAGATAAAATGGCCTTAAATATTACAACATTTTAAAGAATAGTTTTAGAGTAAAAAGTCTGCGCCGAAGACAGACTAGTCACTGTTGAAAATATAAATTGTCCAATGAGGAACTGACAGGGAAGGCAGTGGATTGAGAATCCGTTACTTAACAAAATGAAAAGCTGAGCAAGGAACATCTTAAACATTATCTCGCCTTGAAGAGAACAGTTACAATCTGGAAGTTTGCAATCATAGAGCTTTTTGTTTATTTTTATATTTCTACGTCTAGGTGGTACTCTGCAATCTATCATTTAGGTGTGTGGCAGGAGTTGATTCCAGATCCGGCATGCAGAATAAAAATTATGATACGTTCACATTAGTTACGAGTGTAGAATTTAAATATTAAAAAAGATGGGAATAATACATGCAACCAGGTTACATGTATTATTATATAAAAGTTTAAAATACATGCGATCGGAGCTGCTTGATAGGTTTATATTAAATTTTGAAAAAGATAAATTATATCTACAAAATAGGCTACTTAACTGAAAATATTTTCCTTAGAACCTGATTCTCAATATAGATAATAGTAATTCGGACTATTGATGAAGTCTATTCGCGGAAATATTTGGCATACGCTCTCCAGTCAAGTGCCTCTCTTCCTGGTCACCATCAGAATAAATAAATACCTCAGTCGGGCAAATATTAGTGAGTAGGAGGTTCCTTACAGACGAAACTTTCTTATGTTAGTAGCACTCGAGCAGTTACCATCATGTTTGACATTGAATCCCGGATCGTCACTCTCAATCATGAAGGAGGGGAGCTTTTCTGTCCACCAATCACAAGCGCGAACTGTTTCTGCTAAAAGTGGAGGCAAGGGTAGAACTAGTTGACAGCTGGGCTGTGGAAGTGGGCAAAAATATGATTCCTTTGCAATTTGCACTCACTTTAAGACGCTGTAAACCAGTAATCACCGAGTTCCAATGTCAAAGGGGGAGGAATCCGAACCCCAGTGACCTTAAGAGGCCGGTCAGAAAGAGGAGGGGAGTGTTTGTGTGGAGAAGGATAGGGAAGCAGCTTGTAATTGCGGGGAAGGGAAGGACAGTGGGGGATCGGGAGGAAGGGGATAGTGGGTAACGGGGGAGAGTGGAGTGACGCGGGAAGGCTGGGGAAAAGGGAGAAGGGAGTGGGTGGCGGAGTGGTTGGAAGGTAGGAAGTTGGATAAATAATGGCTGCTTGATATGAAATGGCAGGAAAAAGGGCATAATGGGGGCGGAGGGGGCAATGCGGAGGGCCTTGGGTCTCCTCTCTCTCGCTCCCTCTGTCCCTCCGCCGCCGACAACCGATCCCCCTCCCTCCCGACAGCAAACCAACCTTTCTTCCCGCCTGTCCCTCTGCCTCCGCACACCCCCTCGCGATCTCCCCGCCAAAAGCATCCAACGCGCTCCCGTCTCGCTTCCATTCTTCCTTCCTGATTCCGAGCTCACGATTAGCACTTCCTCACTTCATGGTTATGACGCCTTCTGTGTTCTATTTTTCGTCGATTCCGAGCGTTGGTTCATGGGGACGGTTTTTCAGTGGACATTCCACTACTTGAAACGAAATCATCTTCTGCTTCTAAACAAATCCTCCCTCAGAGGGAACGTGTAGAGGGAAAACGGTTCAAAACAAGGTCTAGCTTCACTTGGAATCATAAAATATATGTAAAATAAAATGAAAGGGATATATTAAAAATTTACACAAAATATGTGTTTTAAAAATGATGACATAAGCTGCTGAGGAAAGGTCCTCCTCGATGGACAAGAAAACTGATAAAAAACATTTTATGAAATTCAAGGCGCACCCATAAGAGCTGATGCCTAGTTGCGCGAGTGATAAAATGGACAGAAACACCTGCAAACGTAGTTAAATGGACTCCTTGATAGAATTTCTGTGTGAGTTGAATATCTATAAATTGATAAACAACCATGTTACAAAAAATCCTTATCCATGATTCAGTAAGCAACAATGTTACAAAGGAAAGATGTTAGTCATGAGTGAATTGAAATGAATTTTATATCACCAGAACAGTATGAAGCAGGAGCCACCAGAACAATAACAAATAATTTTCCTTGCTAATTGAAGGGAGGTTTGAATTGATTTCACAGGTTTCCGAAATTTTGCCCTACTTGTCATATTTTTATGTTCAAATTATATATCTTGAACAATCTAAAATAATAATTTTTCATACATCTCTTCAAAGTAAAATCGGGTCTATTAGGAAAGGATTGAAAATCTATGGCTTCCATTGTTTATTCAAATTAACATTATTGGTGACTGATGTAGGACTGAATAATAATTTACCGTTAAGAAATATAACTCAGAACTAACGAGAATTAATTTGGGAGAAGGGCAGAAATGAGAAAACATGAAGCTTAAGCTGAAATAGAACAGAGGAAAAATATAATACGGTTGGCAAAAATTGAGATTTTAGCACTTTTCCACAAAAAAATCTCTTTTGCATTATGATTTATTCCAATCATGTCGAGGAGGACTCTTAACTTGATAAAAAAGTAAAATTGAGGAAACCGTAGAGGAAAGGGAAAAATGCCATAAAATGTAAACCTAGTTAGAGAGGAATGGTGTACGAATAACCAATTAGGACGCCTGTTGTTATGCATATGTGGTAATGGCAGAAAGCAGAAAACGAAAAAATGGAATTAAGGTTAAAAGTTGGGGAGAAGAAAAGGTCGGATACTCAATTAATTAGCTAATTAATTAATGCTTAGCTCTACTGGCTTCTCATCAGTGGAGGCGGGCAGACATTCGAAGAAGAAAATAGGTAGGACGCACTGCAAAATTGCCGGAATGTTAAAGGGAAAGCGATATCAATTGCAGTATTGAGGGAAAAAATTGTTTCGAAAGGAGCCGGAAGAAATTCAGCTAATGTGGGCGGAATAGAAGGACGAATGTTATCGCACAGACATTATGTCATAAGATTAAATAAGGGTGTTCTGAGGCCATTGATAACAATCCTGTTTAATCTTATTCCCATTTACTTATAGACTGAGGTCCCATTCAGGTTATGCCATAAGCTTGGAGGCAGTGACGTCGACGTGGAAAATAGTATATTGAGTTAAAGAATAGGGTGGGGGAATCATAGGGATATGAAAAAGCGCCACGCTTAATGAATATATAATTCTCCAGTAGAATATCTGGGATAATTTGAGTTTCTGGACTACTCGCCTAGGGTTTATGAGGAATGAATTCGGTAAAAAATTACCTTTGATCAAGTTAGGTTGAGCTGGTCATGCAGAAATAGAGTAAATAACTTATGTAGGACAAAAAAACTGCCCGTAGGACGCTACAACCATTATGCATTTCTAAGAACTGTTGATGAAAGGAGCGAAAGTCTATTTATAAGAAAATCAATTTGATTCAAGGAGAAGAGGAGGGAATGCAATCTCAAAGTAATTGAAAATAATATTGATGGAAATGAAGAAACCTTTCTAAATTGGTGTACGAGTATTTGTATGCTTGGTGGATTTCTCGATCATATTTTCCTGAGTGGAGACGTGGTAATCCAGGGGTAAAGCGTTGGAATACCGGAGGACCCGGGTCCAATTCAAAAGGGCACGCCTCTGGGCATCCGTAGTCTCACCCGAGCTGTTTGATCTTTCGGGTACCAGAAAACATTTCCGGCACAAGGGGAACTGGCTCCCCAACCCTAATGTGTAAATTTCACCCCCACTACCTATTAGCTCTCTACCTATCACACTACCTTCGGGTTGATAACTGTGTTTATGGTGTTTTATTATTCCGAGTAGAGCGTGCTAAGCTTGGAAGTGCTACTACGACTATTTTCTGAAGAAATAAGCGTCTTACTTCACAAATTCACAGGAATTAGATTGAAAATAGATTTTATATTTTGAGAATAGGATTCTAATATATATATATATATATATATATATATATATATATATATATATATATATATATATATATATATATATATATATATATATATATAAGATTATATATTAGAATAATGTAATAATGTATAGAGTTGGAGGACGAATAAACGGTATAGGCAGTGGAGGAATCGAGACAATCTTTAATTGACCGATAAGGCAAGGGATTATTTGTAAAGCACAACATTTGGAGAAAGTTGAGAGTTCCCAAGGAGAGTAAATTAATGGCGTGGTCTTATAAAAGTTGTAGATTTAGGGAAGGCGACCATCATTTGATCCATTAGAGATGGATAGGAAGGGATGAAGGGTGGAGAGAAACCCATTGTCGTTTTCAAGTTAAAAGTTAAAACGTTGAAAGTTTCAACTGGAGCACAGCATTGCATTCATATAATTCCTCCCGGAGGTTCCCACGGTGGCCTCTTGGGAAGCACCTATCCCCAACGTGTGGCAGACAGTTTTTTTGTCATACAATAGATTCTTCAATATCACCATTTATTAGAATTTGCATCATTCCAATCCTCCACGCCTCACTGTTTTCCAGCAATTATATTAAAATACACAACTTGGTTCAAAATCTCCCGATTTCGACACGGGACTAAATGGAAATTGAAGCAAACATTTTAACTAAAATATTTGGATAGTTTGATCAGTCAAGAGAAATGATACAACAATCCTATCCATGAATGGTTTTCTCAAAATCCTATTACTTGGATTAGAAATAAAATACCAAATATACGGTCACTAATACTACTCATTATTGTTGAAACGCACGTTATTAGGTTTCCTCAAAGTAATAAGTGTGGTAAATAAATACGAAGTATTACGACTGCAACAGCGACGCATCAACGAGGAATTTATGTAAGACAGCACATTTACCTTTAGACTAACGCTCCCTCACAGTTATAAAGGTAATGAGGAGAAATTAAGGCGCTTCGACCGGTAACAGTACATTCTCCCTAGGAATAAATAATAAAACAAGGGTACATGATGCTAATTAGCACTCATCCCAATGAATTATTCGATCCCGATATATTATTATAAAGTCATCACTCTAGAAAAACGAGTAGTTAACGTGAATGAATTAACTATTAGTTTTCCTGAAGTGGCACTAATAAGAGGTGCACGAAACTTTTTTTAAGATTACGGGAAGGGTCATCGAAAAATATCAGGGAACTTCTGCCCTATCGAATGTGTGGTTTAGGTAGGATCTAGGGACTTTTGAATTAAATGCCGAGAACGTTACACAGCAGCCTAAGTTAAACAGGCGCAATATTGTATTAACCGAAATTTAATAAGTGTAACATGTTGGTTTAAGCCATTACAAGCACTTCGTCTCGTGTGAGTGAAATTCTAGTCGAAACTTAGACAAAGTGCTGTATCTTAAAGATGTGTATGAGAATAATTTCCATCGTTAGATTAGCATAGATTCCCCAATAGTCCCTTACATTTTGGTAGTTCATGGCTTTGGTGGTGAGTGCCTTATGAGGAATACACCACATAATACCACATTTAAATTCATTAAATTAAACTAAAAAATTAGTGGTTGCTTGCTTGGGTATCATGAAAATGAAAATACAATTCTCAAATTTTGCACATGCTGTTCCTCAGGTATACCTTTGGATACAGTAGGTGACATGATTTACAAATTCTAAGGATGAGAAATTTATCTTACTAAAACCGGTATTTGATAGTTTTTATGGAACGGATGGAAAACTTTCGTAAAAGACCACCGGTTGAAGGAGGCGCATCATCCACTCGAAGTTCCCGCTCCAGCAAACCGACAAACTTTCCTCACTCCTCGGTCCTACCAGGGAAAAAAAACACGTTCCTTTGAGAACGAAAACAAAAGCGGAGCGGAACGCGTTACGTAACTGGTACAAGAAAACAGTGGTGTGCGTGAGAGAGAGAAAGAGAGAAATACAGCGATCGCCATGGGAATGGGAGCAGGGAGGGTGGGAGGCTTGGGGTAGGGGAGGAAGCAGGACGGGGAAGAGAGGGAAAGTGGATAGGAAGGGAAAGTTAAAAGAGAGAGACAGAGAGGGAGATGTGGAAGGAATACAATCGGGAGTGAGAGTGAACTCAGGGAATTTTATTCTCTTTCTTGCATCTATAAATCCTTAGGGATGTGTGACTTGAATACCTTTGTTTCCATTAAGGTCTATATTGCCTGCAATAATATGTAATTATACGTTCACGCATCCATTCCTCCTCCAAAATATCACAACGCTCGACGCATACACTCTAAATTGCTTCGGAAAATTCTTGTTTTCCAGCTGAAAATATATTATTCTATATACCATTTCGTGTTAGTAAGCAAATTGAGCATTTCTCTTAAATTCTTTAGCCCAATATTTTGAAAATCGAAACATTTACATTATTCGAGTCATGGAGCCAAAAAATGACGCATTTAAAAAAATCTCTGATATACCCAAATCCATCCAATCCATGAATCACCACCCCAACAGCTCCTGTGATCAGCGTCACTACTTTAAATAACATGGTTTCATTGTTCCTATCAACTAATTAGTCCAGTTGAAAAGTTCTTATGCCATTTCCAAATATCTCTTCAAGAAACTCTGCCCGTTCAAGCTGATTTGATTCAGGTCCATTTGCTCTCTTTCGCCTGTAATCCTCTTAATGAAGCAAAGTGAAAAGTATTTTCCGTTGTACCTTAAAATAGCTTGGATGCTTTCAAAGAAGTGTGGCAAATAGTATGAATGAGAAGTATGGACTCACTTTATTCTTAAACGGTAGACGGACTGCCAATAATGTTTCGTACTTTTTCCATTATTCCTAAATATCTTTCACTCTATGATTTTATTTTCCTTGAATAGGTGGTATCCTGTTTCCATATTTTGTATTTATTTCACCTTTTTCAATTATTCATTATGGAACGCGGGCTTTTTTCGTTGATGCTTAAAGTTATCCATGTCATCGTATTGAACTTAACGCCATTTTTCATTTGCCACATTGGTTGTAGTAGGAAGTAATAAAAAGTGCTTGATCATTCCACTTTTCTACTTTAAAACTTCGTCTTTACCTATTTTACTTCTTTAATCAGGTTTCCTGGATGTTACTCGTATCCTATAATTCAAGGCTTCCAAATTATCATCAAATATACGTGTATACCGTTCCTATTGTTTAACTGCAACTCTTTTTCAATCTCAACATGTTACATTTTCTCCACCATATATCATGCATTTGTAAACAATCTAGGAATAACTTGTGGACACGTTGTCAAGATTAAAGAGGAAGTAATTTAGTTTAATATTTTAAGTCTTCACTCCATGCATTCATATTTCTGAAATAATACTTGAACTAAAAAAATATAAAAAACATATGTTGTATTACAACAATTTGTTTTTTCGATCCTAACTATAGCCAATACGTATTATACTTACTACATGTATTCTTTGCTAGCTTGTACTTTTAATATTACTTCCCCATCTCTTGACGACTTGAAAGTATTATATGAATTTTTAGTTTGTAACTGACGTTCTTATTGTACCAAATTAAAGCCATTAAGTGAACACTGAATAAAAATGTAATGGGATTGAAAATACCAGTGGATAACATGTTAAAATCTGACGCCTGATTTTTTTCCATTTCCTCAAGCCGCTGGATTTTTTCCTGAATCCTTCCATACTGGATGTGCCATATTAAAATTGCTCAGATAGTCGGAAAGATGGAAAATTAACCACTTGAGCTTACTCAATTGAATCTTGAAATTCATCTACTTATGTTGGAGTGTTGTGTAATTGATATGATAACAATAATATGATTTAAGAATGTAGAGTGTATTATATTGATCAGCTCTTATATCGCACGGAGGATATTTTATTTTCAAAAGTGTACTCCAGCCCCTCTGTATGACGTATATTCACTTACGTCAAACCCAGAAAGGGTATTTTTTCCCCTTCGAAATCATCGACCCTCCGAAAAATTTTCGAATCTGTTGAGTTTGGTGGGGATAAGGTGAAATTTAAAAGCCTGGTCCTTGGCCGTCGGTCCCAGTCCCATGTTGTGTGTGACAACAGAACAAAACACGAAGGGAAGGGGGCAAAAGCCTCGTTTAACTAATTGTTTAGTGCGTGGGTTTGGCAATCGATAATCGAATCCATAAATGGGAGAATTGGATTGAGATGTTCCACGAATTTATTACGCTTATGGGGCGTGCTGTCCGAGGGGAGGGGGAGGAGAGAGGGGTTGGGGAGGGAGGGAAAGTCGTCGAATAGAGGGGGAATTGTGTTGTGAGGGTAGCAGTGAATGGGGGGAGGGTTCGAGAAGAGGGGTGGGGAACCGGAGTCGCGCCCAGGGAACGACAGGGTATGAGAGGATATGATGGTTGAGTGGTTGGTTGCCTCTATGTGGATTCCAAAACCATAGAAAGAGAAAATGGATTGGAATCGGTCATGCAAAGGCATAATTTTGCTCAAGGCAATTGGTCCTCCCCCATTCCGTCTCTCCCCCCTGCACTCAATCCCATTCCTCCGCCACCTCAAACCTTCTCCATATCTTCTTCTCCCGCTCACGCTCAGTGCACGGGGGCTAAGTCCGTATTAACTCGCTCTCCCCTTAACTAAATTTCTTCCCTTTCATTGAGAAAGATCTCTGGTGAGTGAATATTTCTATGAATTATCGTGGTAATGTCTAATTTTTGAGACGTTTTCTTTTGAAGCCTTGACAGAGGGGCCAAGTTTCCATAAAACTAGAATCAAGGAAGGATTTGCTGGTGGACTTATGTGGAAATCGTGCGAGATACCTAAGAGAAAGAGCTTAGGACAGACTCTGTTTCCTAGTATTTTTGTGCGACTACCTATCAGCAGCGATAGTATGGTGAAGTCGTGATTATTAATGAAAAAGGATTACTGAAGCGCGAACTGTAAACAAGGTAGCTTGCACTAACTTAATGACGAAAACAACAACAAAATGTGCATCGCTTCTCCGCAGCATGATCATGTGCGATGTACATTTTGCAGAATCCGGAAGTTAGACAACCCAAGGAGAGGGGGGAGGGTGTACGAGTTGAGGAGGAAGGTTTGGAAGGTGTCGGACTTGGTTTACCCATCGCTATTAAATGCCTTGAAATGATGTAGACATGATGTAATAAATAAGAGTCCAAAATGAAGACGCCACGGCATTATAAATCCTCGAGGAGAAGGACTTCATGCACCATTTGTAGCCAATATTGCAAAAATTTTAATGAGGGGTAAAATTATTTGAGGTAAGAAACTAAGTAAAATGTCTTCCGACGATTTGGCATTACTTTTCACTACGCTTTCCCATTAAACATATGCTCGTGCCTCTACTCTTGTGTCCAGTTCCTAAGAGAACTTTAGATTTCCCAAATTGAAACTCCACAGTCTCTCTAGGGGTTGAAAGAACCCTGATTTCTGTATTAAATTAATAGTAGCTATGCAAAAATATGGATAGATATGCTTGATTATTCATATCAACAAAGAAAAAGCTCGAATACATAATGCGTATTTATTTCCGGTAGATTTTAAAAATTTATTTGGGAGCGAATTAAAAAAACTACAACCGTTGGTTAAAAACATAGGAATATTATTATTAGAATATAGATCCAAGACTGTAGACTGTAAATCATCCTTCTGAATATGCTCTATCTCCATAAAATATATTATTTTAAAAGTGCTTCCTCTGAAAAGGTACATCGTATTCAATTTTTCAATTTTATTAAAAATGTTTCGAACATCATATACTGTGAAACCCATCCTGGTACACCTTCATGTGTTGTGTAACTTTTTTGTCATCTAGAACTAATATTAAAGCTATCTAAGCTCAAAAAAGTCCCTTATTTTCTGTGCATGAGTATGATATAATTTTTAATTTTTCTGTATTTGAGCGTCGATTCCCTGCCCCCATTTTCTTTTTGGGTGACTTTCACACACCTATCTTCATTCTTATAGTGACAGCTTCGTTATATCAATTAAATTGAACTTTGGCATCCCGCTACTCCAGTCGCTTCCTTTCATTGTTTAAAAAAAATTAATGTTGGCATACAAATTTAAATGAACTGAGATAGAAAGCTGCGGGATGTGAGAAAGGAATGAAAAGTGA
The DNA here is from genome assembly GCA_037158775.1 of Hetaerina titia. NCBI lineage: Eukaryota > Metazoa > Arthropoda > Insecta > Odonata > Calopterygidae > Hetaerina > Hetaerina titia. The sequence goes on along the minus strand of CM073772.1, from coordinate 37,919,811 downwards.
GAATGAAATGCAGGGGAAATACGTGGTAGAACAAAGCCGTTATTTTCTGTGACAGCGGGTCAATTTTCCTATCTGCCTTCACTGACCTTTGCCAAAGCTGATATGCAACTCATGTTCATGCATGTCCGCTCACCGTGGAATTGATATTTCGAGGTAGGGCTTAGAAATAGTAGTATGGTGATGTGGCCTGTTTAGCATTTGTGAGAACTAGGACGTCTGAGAGTTGAAAATCTGGACCCTCTGTGCAGTTTTTCAATCCAGGGGCGGCATGATCGCGGTTTTTATTTTCTCCCATAATGTCTCTCTGTTCAAGGAGCAACGGAATTTGGCTTGGTTGGAGTGAAATGGGACCTAATTAGAGGGACTTGTCGAGTGGGACTTGAGTGAACAGCGACGTGCTGGAGTTGGAAATGGAAAATGATGTAATCCGTTAGCTAATATAGAAAATTAAAACATCTTCTATTGTATCCAGCAAAAGGCTTATTTGTATATTATCTATTTTGAGGTAAATTTTTCGCTTCTTTCTCACTCACAAGGACATACCTGATATCAGTTTTTTTTTAGAATTTCGCGTCGCATGCCTACAAAAAGCAAACGCATCATGAACAAACTTTTCATCGGAACTCCGAATGGATCATCTACTTATAGTAGGTATTCATTCTACGAATTACTAGAACCAAGGTAAAGTCGTTGATCGCCGTTGAGTGACTGAAATGATTCGTCGACATTTTCGCAGTAGACGAGATAGAATAGGAGGATCGCTGTGTGTAGGATTCGGAGAAATTGACTGATTGCCACTCACTTTAATTCCTTCCATGGACAAAGAGAACATTTAGTCTCTCCCCGACAACTTTTGCGCAAATTAAAATTCTAAGAAAATTTCTCGACCACAGATCATCTTATTGACTCACGCTTCTCTATCGCCTCACGTGTTTTTTCGTCCCAGAAGACTTCTTTTCCTTAGCTTATCAGAGGTCCTTTACAAGGTGAATACCATGTAACCAAAAACCATGAAAAAACGCGAATGTATTTTTTATTTTAACCAGACACATATAGCAGACTCCTCATAAGGTAACAGACTATTAGAACCAGTAAACTTTGTGTAGTCCCTCTGAATAATCGGATCCAGAGCCTCAGTTAAATTTATTTACCAAGCTGATTTGTTAATAAAATAAGATAACGAAGTATTCGACTTCAGAAAAAACTGTACTATTAAGAATCGAGAACTCTCTCTCCAATCAGGTATCATTGAAAGACATGATGGTATATTTCTTGTCTTAATTTCATTAGCTTTGGATCCTCTTCCGGTGGCTGATACGACCCTGATTTTGGTGACAATTTTACGTCATTCCCCTAGGGGTTACGAAGGGGCCGAGAAATTGATTGTTTACCATAAAATCGTGAGGGAGTGGGAGACAGAAGTCAAAGAAATGGAATGGGAGCAGATGGATTGCTTAGGAAATGTTGGTATGACCAGAAGACCTTCTGTCACGCAGGTTTAAATTGATTTCAATCAATATGAGGTAACGGAAATCCATTATGATGATTGGAGAGAAATATATTAAAATTCGGACATGATTTCCGGAAGCTATTGTGTCATTATTATGTTTTTCTACCGATGTCAACAAAAAATTTCGCTTTCTCACTCATACAAGGTCTCTCCCTTTCCGCATCCGATTGGTTATTCGTGTTTCAGAACAATTAGGCGAATCGCCCTTATATCGCCAAGGCACCGCATTCACCAAGCACGAAGGAACAGATCCAATCAAACAATGACGTTTCTTCATTTCCTAATGCATTTGTATGCCATGATGGGCTGTCAACCATGCACGACAGCCTCTTGGAAGACGGCTCTATATGATTCTCTTCCCGCTAAGCTGAATTGGCCGAGTTTTTGATTCCCAAAGGAATGAATTCTTTCAATTTTAAGTCCGAAGAGAGATGCTCTGTGGCAATGAGTAGTCTTCAAAATTACCTTGCTTCCTTCGAAGCTACCAAAAGGATATGATTGTTATGGATGAATGGTAATCTAACCGTTGCAACCTAAGAAACAAGTACCTATCCACATGCGGATTAAGCCACAAGACTAGAGGAAAACTGTATCCATTCATATTTTTAATCGAATATTTTTAACTATAAGTTATTAATTTAAAGCATTCTACAGGTATCTAAATTATTGCAAATATTGTGAATTCTCTGACCTAATTGATTAAAGTATTAAATGATGTTGACATTTGGAATATCATTAAATGATTACAAAAATCAACTGGGTATAAAATATCAATTCGTTGACGAAACCCATTCTGGATTTTTAAAAATCAGAAACATTTCCTTTTTTGTTTCCTTTGAAGAACAGGTCATTCACAAATTAACGATGTAACATACAATTCGAAAGATGACCGTCTTTTTACGAAAAACTATAACTTGCTATAGTTTGTAATCCCGGAATTTTTATTTCATGACCGTCTCGTTGAGTTAAAGCAGGAGAAAAACGATTCAATTCGGGAGGCGGAAGACTAAAAAAAATCACTGTTCACATGCTGGGAGTCTACCGGTGAATCCGGGAGATTTGACATCCAAAGTTACCATTGGCATTCAGTTACTGAGAGGAGGATCCCTGGTGCCGACCAAACTCAAAATCCAGGTGTGGTGATTTAGTGGTTACCAGAACCTCGTAGGACCGTAGGGTGGAGCAGAGATTATAATTCGCCTACCTCCTCCTGGGAGTATTCATTTCACCTATCACAGGTCATATTTCTGGGCTAGCTGAATCCCCGCCCATGAAAACCTAAGGTTGATTAATGTGGGGATGGTAGATTCGTTTTTATATCTCGAGCACTTTAGATCTAATAAACTTAACTAATATGATTTAATTTGATTATAAAATGGAGCTCTTTCCAATTATTGGATAATATTAAAGAGGCATGGGAAAAACTGAGGGTAGGAATGAAAGTCGGAGGGGAATTCGTAAAATCGGTTAGGTTTGCTGATGACCAAGCATTAATTGCTCAGTCAGCCAAGGGGTTGCAAGCATTGCTGAGTGAATTGGAGGTTCAGTGCGATAGATATGGGATGAGAATCAATATTAATAAAACAAAGGTTATGCGATTTTCCAGAAAGAAAAAAGCTAAGCTAAACATTAAAATAGGAGGCGAAAAAATAGAGCAGGTAGAACAGTTTACGTATATCGGAAGTGTTTTGGACCAATACGGTCAAAGTGGTAGGGACGTAAGGAGAAGAATGGCGCTAGGCAAGGAGGCTTTCTCAAGGAGGAGGGAGTTGATGACGGGGACATTGAGTAGGGAGGTTAAGAAAAGACTCTTAAAAACTCTGATATGGAGCGTACGGCGCGGAAACGTGGTCGCTGAAGCAGGAGGATAGACGTAGATTGGAGGCTTTTGAAATGTGGGTGTGGAGAAGAATGGAGAAGGTGAAATGGACCAAAAGGAAAACAAATGAGGAAGTACTGGAGATGGTGGGTGAGGAGAGGGGTTTGTTGAGAGAAATCCTATGGAGGCAGGAAAAATGGATGAAAGGCGTATTGAGCGGCTGTGGGATGTTGCAGGAGGTAATAGAGGGGAGAATGTTAGGCAAACGAGGAAAGGGCGGGAACAGGATAGGGATGTTGGACGGGATGAAGGGAGGAAGGAAGTACACAGAGATGAAGAGAGACTTGGTGTAGAGTAGGTTGGTGGATTGGGTTTTGTTTGGAGTTACAAAATATTTATTTGATAGTTGTGTCCATCCAAAAACCTACCTTAAACGGTAAATTACCTAATAAAATAAATTCTAAGCCATTGAATCGGCGGGTTGAGGCACGGAACTCGACTAAGGAAGAGATGAAATGAGATGTCCAGTTTTTATTTTTATTTGTTCATATTTTTATCATTTGCTTGCCTCCCTTCTGGCTAATGAAGAAGCACATCAGTGACGAAATAAATGCAAATATTAAGCTTACTTTCTGCACAGTTTGACGGTTAGTTTCACTAATTTAACTTTTAACCCATCAGGCACACAGTTGTTTCCGCACGATTATGAAGAGGAACCATCTTCTCGTTTGAAAAAGGCAAGCATCCATCGAGTAACCGGATACTCCGTCGAAGAAGAAGGATTAGACAGTCGCCGCCGCGCTTAAGGTCAAAGGCATCCAAGTATGTACCACTCTTTCGTTTAATGAGTCGCTCTATCTGGTCTTAACTTCCCTGCTGATTAGCGTCCTTTGCCCCCAGGAGTCGATAGCATAGTTTTGTTTCTCAGTGGGTGTCATTGGCTCCTGCTCGTCCCGGAATGTGCTCACGTGTTAACAGGAGAGCAGGTCGAGTTGTGCTTTGAGGGATGGGGAGTAGCGAGGAAGTGACGGGGTTCTCGGAGAAGACTTGCGGATAAATCGCGCGCAATGGCACGTATTATGTTCAAGCAAGTCGTGCATACGCTGTGCAAAACGGACCGTTAGTCACGTAGCGATAAGTGAAGTGAATATATTTTCTGGGACAGAATAACACCGGGTTCGGTCCATTTTTAGTTTCGCTAAGTGTTGAAACCAAAGGAAAATAATTATTTAAGTAAATCATGTGCTAATTAAAAAAAAATCGGCAGGGAAATCGACAGAAGTACGCATTTTAGCGTGCCATGAATAATTTTATAACTAAAATAAATAAAAAAACTATTCAAGTAAATAAAAGAACTTTTGACATTCAACAATAACTTAAGAGTTCGAACGATTTCGTTTTATTCCCGATTCAATAACAATTAATACAAATTACGCTTCCTTTTTGGAAATTTTCCTATTCTGTCGATTTTATTGTTAAAAATGGAATTTTGTGTAACAATTAAGTTTATGATCTTTTCCGCTATTAACTTGACATGGTTAGTCCTCGCCAGTATTCCTTTATAGTTAGGCACTTCATCTGCGGTATTCATCTAGGAAATTGGGTTTGTTGAGTTTTGAACTATTAATGATGAGGATTTTTTGCGAGCGATTTAGTGTCTTCAGCGGTTGCGTATGAAGTGCGTAATACTTCTGATTTGTTAATGATCGTGATTTTTCGCTGTTGGCCATTGAAGAATGAATTTTGCATATTGAATCCGAATCGAGGGAGTCCTGGAGGAAGTTTGTTATTTACTGGTAGAGCTAGTCAAAGGGATATTAAATAATTGGTCAAATAATTGAATAATAGGTCTAAAGTCCTGTCTAAATGTTTCGATATGTGCTGCTTTAGTTTTATCAGGAGGAAACTTACTTGAGGGCTGAATGTTTTGTTTAGTAGATGAAATTTGTCAACAAAGTCAGGTGCCCATGACGTTTTGGATAACGGAATTCGGGTTTGATTTAATCATAGGGCTAAAACCGCCATATAGTGATGATTTGGCCAAAAACATCAGTTGGAGTAGATCTTGCGAACCTGGAATGAAAAAAAATACTCTGCAAGATGATAGAACAACATGGATACACTTTCTTTTACCGAATATCATCCTGAAAGGGAAAAACTTACTTGGAGGAATTACGTAGGCAATTTACAAGCAGGTAAAGATGAAATTATTCTGAGAATTTAAATAGCTCTTTTGTTCAGTTCGCATGTCTAGTCTGTTTAATTATCATTGATCATTGAGAAACACCTCTTGGTGCATTGAGGCAAAAAATATGAAGAGAACGATGCGATGAATTATTACTTTTCTGAGTAGTAAATTACTGGAAATAGGAGTAACAATTAACGTAAATGTTTTAGGATTGAAAGGGACAAGTTCGCACGACTCCAGAGGTCAAGTAGCTTCTTTCATCTTAGTCATAGCGTAAAAAGCCACCACTCGCATAGTTAAAGGAAAGGGATTGCCTAGTCAGGTGCTCTGTGTGACTGTATGACTGAGAACCTGACCGGAAATGGAGTCATATTTTGTATGAAGGCACATATCTATATCATTATCAGGTGGAAATCAGCTAAACAAGGTCGCAATACCCATTTCTGTTCATTTGAAAAAAAATACTCTATGTCAATTTAATTACCTAGATTTTCACGTTTATTCATCAAATTGTTTTTATGTAGTAATTGATATTGATTCGCTTTCGCATTGGTATAATAACTCACAGGAAAGCATTTAGATCAAAGTTTATTGAATGTATCATGTCATTTTGCTGACTTTTAGGTATAAGGACTTCGATTCATTTGCATCTCATCAGGAATAAAGCAAAAGCTCATTCTTAATATAAATTATATGAATAACGATAAATAAGAATTTGTATCTGTATGTAAAAGCATTCAAATATGATCGTGTGTAAAAATATTTATAAATATACACACGATCGATATCTATACACACGCACACATATATGTATATATATATATATATATATATATATATGTATATATATATATATACGTTTCTATGTATTATATTGTATATGTATATTTATGAATTTCATCGCTTCGGAACGGTAGATTTGGCAATTGTTTATTTGGGAGATTAATTGAATCCCAGGCAAAAATAAATTCTAGTAATTTGCATCCGATTTTTTTGCAACTGCCAGAGGAGAGTCGTTTCACTGCGATTAGACATAATACATTCCCTAGACAAAAATGTTCATTAGGAGACAAAAATTTGGACTCCTATCTAGTATGGTGTAAAGAGAGATCATTGCTTTGATGATAATATTTTTATTGGTTTCAGAAAGTCTTGAACCATTTATTTTCAGCAAAATATTTAGAGAGAGAATTGATACCGGAAGATATCAGAAGTCAGGTCGCTGGAATATTCATAATTCTGAGAAATTCTGGTTTTGGGGTTTTAAATCGAATTACCAAAGTGCTTGTGACACTGGATTCCACTAACGCCTCCACTGATTCTGATCTCCATTCTTCGCTACCCAGAACAACATTCAGCACTTTTATTTCAGTCGAACCAAAAGTGGAAGTCACTTCTGGGCACTACCTCTTACATTCCCAATGCGGAACCACAAAAGGTGCGAACTCTGCAAAGTTGTTTTTCACTCGCATCAGCATATGACTCGGTGCATTCAAAGAGTGCGAAAGGGGAATTCCATCAGATGCAAACCCCGCGCACTCACTCGAGGTTCGACGACCTTAACGACGCTCCTCCGGCATGATTTTTTCCATCAGTGGCGCCTCCGCTAGGCGCCACTGAGGGGAAACTCCATCCGCCAGGAGAGTGAGATTCTTTCAAGAAACAATTATAGTTATTATTCTCGGAACCGAAATATTATTAATAAGCTTTGAAACAATAAACGCGAAAATATATAAGGAATAGCATGTAAAGGGAGGGCTAAAGAAAATCTATAAAAGATGATTTTAATGGAAATAATGATTTATTTTCACAGAAAAATGGAATCGTTTTTTAAATACTAAAAATAGTCTTGTGCTTGGGATGATATAGTATTTAACACATCCTTGCATACGAATCGAAGAAAATCGTTTGACTATCATGAAATTATTAAAAGAAAAATATAAATATTTATACTAAAAAGTGGGTACTATAATATTCCTATGTGAATTTTAATTATTTTGCATCAATTTTGAATTATAGTGGTGTGTAGACGAAAATCATTTGATACTGATGGTTCGAACTTTCGCAAATTACCGACCAAGTGTTCTTTTGTCATTTATTTGAATGAGTTAAAAAAAATTTTTAATTTAAAAAATAACGAAAGACTTAAAGGTCCAATAGATCTTGGATCACTTGATTCTTAATGTAGTCTGGGTCATGCGGTTAGTTCCTTAGAACTCTTTCAATTTTGATAAATTGGAATTCAGAGAGAAGCATTGGAACACATTGACACGTAATGGATGAACAAATGACAATAATATAACCGTAATTGAGTGGTGACTATCTGTAGACGGGATGTGGCACACGAGGAATGCGGTCGCTGGATACAGATACGACGTTCCCGTCCCTCACACCAAGAAAGTTATTCGACGTGTAAAGACTGTTCAGCAAGGGATACTCGAGGAAAAAAAATTTAACCGTCGAAATGCTACTGCCTTTCATAGGCTCTATAGTTCGCATTATCTCATTTACTTTACAAAGTATGGGATTTTAAGAGGGTGTGTAGTCAATTTAGTCTAGCTTTCTAAACCAATTCTTTTTTTATCACTTATTCGAGTAAGTCGTCATATTTGAAACCATGCCAACTAGGACCGAATATTCATCAATACATATTAAATCCAGAAAAATCATGAAACTATTGGTAGGGTCAGTGGTTAAGAGTAAACAGTAAAAATTTGTACTTCTACGAGAAATTCATAAAATGCGATACAGTCATTCAAAATTTAATTCCATTATTCTTTTCGACATGCTAAAATTAAATTTTGGTCAGCACAGCAACCATAGGTGCAACTAAAATGTTTGGAATTGCATTTTTTTTGTAATATATCGATTTTCGTATAAGGGCGAGTATGATGAAAAAATGCTGTTGGCTTAAGTGCCTTCTTTGACAGAAGGGGACATGACACGTATCAACTTACTCGAACCTCCTTCCAGTAACCATGCGTATTCATTGCATTTTCAAGGTATGATTTCTCGTGCGAAGGGATCAAATGCTTTGTTTTTCTGAGTTTTCTTGCGACACCGAGGGAAATATTATGACCCGAAACTCTTTTGGTAGATTCGACCACCGAAATAAAATAAGAGACACCTTCAAAGTCAGATTCCAGTGCCCGTTCTTTCCCCGAACTATACTCAATAATACCCGGTACGAGAGTACATTTACATAAATATATAACATTTATTAATATGGTCAAACTCATCAATAGTTTTTTGGAGTATGTAATAATTGTTTTTGGGTAAATGAGCAGATATTAAAATGTATGCATGAACTAATATTTGTGCATGCATGGCTGGTAACTTAATGCCACCGCTACGTACCCTTACGGCGGCTTACGGAGTATTGTAGATGTGCTTCACTGAAAATCATTTTTTAGTTGTATCCATTAGGTGCATCATGCATTTAGTGTACAAGCAACATCATTTCGGTTATCTAGAGAAAAAATTGTGACTCTCTGATGGCGAGTTTGCGAGAATTCTTGTGATTCTTTTATTGCCTCTTCCAGGTATATGTTGAATGTTGCTGGCGAGTGATTGAATCCTTGTCTTATTCCTTTGTTTATTTTGGCATCTCTTTTTCTTCCATTTTTCGTTTGCATTGTTGTCACCTGATTCTTGCAGAGATTATGGATAATTCTTCTGTTGTTGTAGTCCAATCCAAGCGCTTCTAGTATCTTGAACATCTTGTTCCATTCGACGTTGTCGAAGCCCTTGTTTATGTTGCATATGAGTACAGTCATACATTAAAATCTTAGATTATTGGAACTTGGAGAGTATATTAAAGAAAACATAGGCTTGGATATTGGAAATAGAATACCGATAGCTGAAAGATTTGCAGAGGAAGGAATGAATGGTTGAGACTGAAATCATTATTCGAAGTGAGGATTCGTGGATCGTTTGATGTTTTGCGTCGTAAGGATGAGTGAAGGTTTTAGAGGTGTGAATGAGGAGAATGTTGAAGAAAATATATTTGACGGAGCAGACTAAAAGAGAATAATTTTTTAGTTTGGTAGGGGAAGATAGGAAGTAAATGGTAGGTCTACGAAGGCAGAAATATTGTGTAGATGGGCTTAAGACACAGATTGAGAAGTTGGAGGCTGTAATAGAAGGAAGACTTTGGGTATGTGAGGATGAGACATGAATAGGCCAGACTTAAGGGAGGCATGAAGGTAAGAAAAGACGGTAAAAAGGGACGAATAACATAACTTATGCAAGCGGGGAGGAACTGCTAGTCTAGGGTCTAAAGTCTAGGAGGAACTGCTTCAGAATAGCGGATCATTATGTACTCTTGGTAGTTTTAGGAATAACATTATGGAATCCATTCGTATTAGATCGAAAAAATATGTTTTTGTGATTCCATAGTAATTTATTTGGGTACGATCCCAGCTCCGACGCTCAACCTCACCTTCAGGTCTGATAACAATATCACATTGAACGTCGAAATAAAATACTGTGAAGTCACCAATTTATAGATTTTCATTCCATTGTGTACTACTTTTCAAAGTCTGTCTCAAACCCAGCGTTCATTTACTATAATTAAGTTAAATACTACGAAGTCGGATGTAGAATAGGCACATAACGTTTGCCAATCATGGAGAAAATAAAAAATCAAATGGTCACCTAATATACAGTGCATTGCGGGCACTTAACCAGTTGAATACTAATATTCACTCTAACGTGATTTTAATGAACAGAACGTCCACAATGAAAGTTTTCTATTAAATAGTTCGGATGAAAGTTAGTCCATCGTTACGAAAATTCGCAACCATAGCCATGGTTCGAAGTGAATATCAGGATTAATTGAAGGACAAATATTCACAGTAATGTTTTTCTAGTAAAATACGTTTAGGGTACCCTTACACTCATTCCTAAAGAGGGGAAGTTATAAGATGAATGGACCTTGGAACATGCTTTTGAGAGAGACTATTTGCGTCGGACCTAGTATGTGGAAATCGCGTTAGGAACATCTGTGAAGCCGCGTGAAATAAACTTGGCTTCGTGAAAGAAATGCCAAGGAATTATTCAGATAAAAAATTGGAGGTGAGTTGTTACTTTACTTTGGTGAGAATTCACATTGAAAGCTCCCAGAGCAGTTTTTTGCCCCAGAATCATCTAATTTCGGAATTAAAAAGAAACAGAAAAACTCAATGTCCCGCGAAGAACCTCCATGAACGAACAGAATATCAAATTGTTATTTTCAATTAAATTGATTTGAAATCATGGAATGGGAGCAAATGGAAAAATAAGCCATTCGCGAATTACACTATGGGATCTCTTATAATGAGTGATCGTACATATTTTTATTCACATAATTAGGTGTACAGGAATTCAATTTTTTAGTATATTTAGCATTTATTTTGAGCTACCTGATACATCATGCCAATCATATGTATAAAAGATGTTTTTTTTACAATAAATTATGCAGATAAAACCATTATAATCACTCTTAGAATAGAATATTTTGCAATTGTATTGTGTTGTACTCTTCACTGAAAATCTCCCGGGTTATACACAAGCAAATTGTAAGCGCTGACAGAGGGAATGATTTTACCTCCGCATGATGTTGACAGGTGAACGCAAAGTTAAGTGAAACTGAGCGCCAAACAGGTCGATATGAGGAACCCTATTTTCCTCGTTCAATCCTTAACCACAACAATATGAAAAATCAGGTACTACATGGCCAGCCTTCGAAAATAAAACAATATGTATTGCCATTATACCAATGACTACAATTACAAAATACCAATTACTCAAATGGTCGACGACCAAACACATGAACACCCACCTACACGACTTCGTGTAGGCTTGAAGAGCAAAACGTAGATGCACAGTCTACGCATGCATAATGAAATCGTAGCCTCGATTAGGCAGATCTTTTTAATATAATTATATTTCATTCCATACCCTGTTCCTTCAAATCACTGCTATGATTTATAGTAACTTAAATGGGACTAGTAGTTGCAAATCTAATGAATACTTTAAAGCATACTTTATACTTGATTTCATCTAGAGTGAGATTGCGAACAGAGTAGCAGTTACACAGCCGCAGGATTGTGTTTTGCATCCTATTTTCCATCCAAACCCATAACATCTTGAACACTCCCTCGGAAAATCACACTGAAACAACTCAGTTTTCGAGTTCCATATGGAAATGAAATTTAAGACCTTCGCGTAAGGCGTCGTGCTCATAGCTATCGGAACAAACCGGCTGGCGAGAGCTCGAAACAGAATAGACTGACCGAACACCTCCACAGTTCATATTCAAGGTTTTACTTTTTCCTAGACGAGAAGCACGTAGAAAAAAGGACAGTTTTTAGGAATGTGCGAGAAAATACTTGATGATAAAAGATGTTGAATACCTACTTTTATATGTTTCATTTATTATTGGATTGAGTCTTGAGTGACTTTCTATCAGTTCGACATGCCGTTAACAGACACGCGATGCTACGAAAGCCGCGGCAGGGGTGCGTGTTGGCGATTGTTATTATGTATAATATTTGTTGGTGAAACCCAATTATAATAATTATTCATACAATTCTCTTTAACTCAAAAACAAACCCATGTTTCATACGCATCTGTACACGGTGTTTAAAAAAAATTAATTATATTAGCATGAAATAAACAGTGGAATTGGATTTCATTTCTAAAAGTCAACGTATTCTAATTTAATGCAATTTCCATTTCCTATTGCGACGAGTTGGGGCGGAAATTTTCTACGTGGTTTGTTCAAACACAAATCTACTTGAGATCCGAATACCGTGCGCGTATTCTTGGTGTGGCAATAAAAAAAACACTTTGCATGTGCTTTATTGCCTGATGTATACAATTTTTATTGCTAGTATACCTTTTTTCTATCTAAATGTTTTTAACATATTTTTTGTAATTTTGTCCAGAGACTTTAGAATTATGCTCATTCACGCTACTCAGAGAGGTACAATTTTTTTGTGAAAACTGATTGCCTATACTGGAGAATATTAAAAGGAAACGAGGAATCACGAGAGATCGCAGAGGTTCCACCGTGACAAACAATATGAGGGGACAGCAATGGGTCCGACACCAGATCTTAAATGATGGAGACAGATTTTATTTTTTGGAGAGCCAATACCATGAAATGTGAATATTTTGCTGAAGGACCAAATCATTTTCACTAATTTAGCGTTTAGCTTTGTATTTTGCCACAAACCGAGTGTATATTATTGCATGTGTGGAAACGATTACAACAGATGCTCTTGAAATGACGGTCGAGGAATGTGTCCATATAGGTTGAGTAGGTAGAAATAGGTTGAGTAGGTTGAAAGAGGCTTTCAGATATTCAGCTGGATAATGCAGTTCTCGCTAGGCACCCATGCCAGGTGCCTTGATTGATGGATTTTGATTCTAAACCCATCGTCTGCTATGTAAATGAATCTTTCGCTGGGATACTAACCCTGCTCTATTATTCAAAGATTACCAATATTTAAAAAGATTCTTATCTCTTTAATCTTCATCCTGGTCGAATCTCTGTCAATTAATGTACAGGGCTTAATTTTGTAATTAACTCGCAGCTCCATATGGTAAGGTGAAAAACCCAAATCTCTCATGAAATTTTTTTAATAAAAAAAAACAAAATTGCTGCTCAGGTTAAGCAGCTGGAAATTTTTCTCGTTTGCTAACCTAAATTTCGCGAAACTTGGGTCGGGTATCGGAATTCTGATAATTAAATTTTTAGTTCGTCGTTCCTACTATGGGGTTACGGTGGAGAATGTTATTATATTTAATTTTTGCTAGGAGAACCTAATAAAAATAATTAAAGGCACGATAAGGCCTGTTTCCTACGCAGTTACCATGCGCACGGGTTCATAGAAGAATTATTGACTCATGCAAACTTCAACGTTTCAGCTGGCAAATGACCTGACCTAATAGTATGCAAGGAGTAAATTATCGGGATGGCAGATTTTAACAATATAAATAATAAGTTAAAACGATCCTTCTTTATCTGTGGAAGATATTTCAAATGATTAGTTGGCTTGAACTATCTATTACCCGTCACCAAAATATCGTTGGAGTCATATCCATCCAGAAATACAAAACAATTGAATTATTTTGCATTTGACAACTATGTAATCAGCCGCCATATCGATGAGTAGCTGTGACAGTGAGAATACATGCATGGGTGTGAAATGGAGACTGACGTGTTTGAGACGACTTACAATAATTCTCAGCTTGAGAAAAAAATTTCAGAAAATCACTTTTTTCATGAATTGTTCGAACTTCTCTGGTACTCAAGACGCTCTTTCCAATCGAACCGTTTTCCTGCTCCACCAGAAAAGAAAACAATACGTATATCTCACTCGGTCTTGGAACATGTGGAAAAAAAGATCACTCGTAATCCTTTAACCCCAAAAACCTTTGAAAACGCCACTTGAAAGCGAGGTTCGTCGCAATGAATTTTTTCCGTCCCATTAGTTTCCCTCCACGACACATTTTTATTGCCATAATTGCAGGGTTGGCTAAAAAAAAACTCCGACCTTTGCCCTTGCCGCGAAAAATGCAACGGTTGCATCGGAGGAGGAGATGGGAGAGGGGAGGGAAGAATGAAAGTGGTGTTCTGCGGGGGTGAGGAGTTTTTAGGAGGAGGGGATTGGGGAGGGGAGACACGCACAAGAATGGTTGCCAAGGGAAGCGGAGGGTGTATGTGTGCGTAGGATCGGAAGGGGGAGGGGCAAAAGGAGCAGCAGCGGTGCTAGGGAGCGAGGGAGATGGTGGTTTGGGGGATTGTGTGCGTGCATATGTACGGAGGGAGGGGGGATGCGGCGGGTTAATGACCTCGGGGTGACGTCACGAGGAATTCTCCTCCCTCCCAACCTTCTGTGTCTCTCTCATTCTCCCTCTCTCTATATATCTATCTCCTTGGTGGTTTTGTGCCGCATCCTCTCTGCCCCTTCCTCTTTTATTCTCTTCCCCTTTCCTTGGTCCTCACTTCCCCACTCACTCGCCTCTCCATTCCTGGTACCCAGCGGGCCACTTGCAGAGGAGACTCCCCCCCCCCCGTCAAGACCCCTCCCCCCCTTATTCAAATCCTCCCACCTCCTCCCGCTCCACTCCCAGAACTCACCAGCCCGCTTCCACCCCCCACTCCCCCCACCTCTGTGTGTCCCCATTCCCCCCGCTCCGTCAAGGACGGTCGATGCTCGGAAACCGCCCGAGTGAAGGAAACAACAAACGCCGGTACAACAGGTGACCTCCAATGCACTCCCGACAAGTCGTTCCCTCCCTCCCTCCCTCCTCCGCCCTCTCCCCTTCCGCTCTCCTCCCCCTCATTCACGTGTATCAAACTCCAGCACCTTTGCCTCTCTCTCTCCCTCCCTTCCTTCCTTACTTCCTTCCGCAATTCCCGGCCAACGTCATTACTTACTCTTGGTTCCTTCCTCCTTTTTCTCTCCCGGCTGCTTTCGAGATCGCCAGCAACAAGTGGAACATTTTTTTTGTCTTCCCGCTACGTTTCGTACGCACTGCGGTAGGGTTTGTTTACGCTCACCAATAGAGAGATCGTGACGTCGCTAAGACAACACTGCATGAAACTGATGCGGCAAACCTGCAGTGGCACACCTCGGCAAGGTTTCTTGAGCGATTTTCAAACAGTGCTCTCAGATTTACACTGGATTAAGGCCGTTTGCCTTGATGAGTGTATGCATCGACAGTCGCCACTGCTATTCCGTGGCGCAAAATTTTTATTGGATATGGAAACTCTTACTGGCTGAATGCTCCGAGATGCTGATTTTAAGAAAAAAATGACAGTCATGATGCCTGTCATAGAAGATGGATTCGCTTTGGAGATATTTGAAATAATGGAGGCGATTTTCTAAACAGTTGACAATTCCTAAAATATGTGTAATGGCGTGCTTTTTGCTGGATTGGGATAAAGCCAATTCTATATGTTGTTCATTCATCATAAGGTGTTGCAACGACACTTCATGTTATTCATAATCACATCGTTCGCACTTAACATCATGCATCAATCATATTACAGATCATGTTACGGATTAAATGTTCTGTGTAAGTATGCTAACCGTAATTAAGTCCCTTTTTCTTCTGGGTTACTGCATTAAAGTGATTATTTGAATTATTCATGGCTTTATCTGGCCACTGTGAAGATTGAAGATTGGTGAAGATTGTTAAAAGCAGAGACGAAAATTGGAAAAGGCTTACCTGAGGTTCCTTATTCGATCCCCATCAGTCTAATCTCGGACTTTATTAAAGTTGCTGGAAATTTTTCTAAAATTAAAACTTTCGTCAAGTGATCTTTGGGTGCATTTTTTACGATAACCTTGCATCAGGCTGAGATGGGGCTTGTAGAGGAAAGAAATTTGCCTTCTCACACATCTCTCCAAAATTTAGACGTCGCAGTATTATTTATTATTTAGGGCGTACTCCATAAGTATTCTAAGCTAAAGGTCTATATGACATTCTTCCTCACAGCTCCTGAGATGAAATCGTCAGGTCAATAAAAGCTCAACAATCTACAGCGGAAGAGAACTTGGGTTCCAGTCTCAGAGGGCGTTGCTGTGGCTACCTTGCCGATTCGTCCTCCTTGATTCAAAGATGTGCTGTAGTCAGTATCATTCAATGATATCTGCCACTAAAATAGAAAAAAAAACTGAATTAATCATTTGTAAATTGGCCCCCTGTAAGACATGGAATAAAATTAACAGTTTACGGCTTAGTTTTTTGGTAAGGGTCCATTATTCTGATCGAAATGTAACAGTGAAATTCAATGGGGTCCTTTTAAATCGTGCAGTTAGCTTGATCGTTAAGGGGTCTGGATACCTATTTATAAAGGGACGCTGCATACTCCTTTACCTACTTTGATTGCTGCCTCAGCCAAGTAGATGAATAATTTCTGCTTACCAAAATTTGGGATTAAGGTCCGAACCTTGAAGTAAGATGGTGAATGGATTTCATTTTACGACGCCTACTCCATCAACACTAAAGTCAAACGGAACAATTAAAAGTATCTGATACCAACAAGGGAACTTGCAAACAATAATGCTGTAAGCATGAAGACGCGGGACATTTTTCACGTTTTTTGACGACAAATGAGAATTCGCAAGCGGCATCACCATACCCAAACATATCCTATGCTTCTCCTTGAAGCGCGTCCTACGGTCTCTCATGTACGTAGATCTACCTCTATATACGAGTTACGTCAGCGAGTGAAGAGGGTCACCAAGATCATTACTCAAATGGCATTTGGTATGTGAGATATTTGACTGGGATTGACCGACTATAGTGGTTTGGGATGCGAAAGGGTTCTTTTTCACCGAGCCTGGCTGCACGAAATGAGGGTGGTTTCCCTGCCTCGAGAATGTTGGTACGTAGGTGTTTTTTAAACTGATAGCTTACATTTTTCCTTGTAGATCATGATCTGATGACCTTATGGTATGATAGTTACTGTATAAATTATCTATTTCACAATGATAATGTCTCATTATAGTGTTTTCCTTCATATCACCGGTATTAATTTGGTGGAAAATGTAATAAAATACCTAAATAAAGCACTAAAACCCGCTAGATCGGTAAACTGGGTGAATTTCACATCGCCTTCTGCATTGCGTAAATTATATTCGAAACGAAGGTTTACAAGCTAATGCATGGAATGCGGGTGGAGGAGAGAGTGAAGCATATTTTTTCGGAGATCGGAAAGCGTAAGTCTTGAAGACGTGTAATCAGGTGATCTCCCTTCTTTTCGTTATTAACACTACTGAGTCCTTCTAGACTAGAGGAATAACATTCAACAGCAGAATCTTCTTAATGATCTTCTGGTCTTACGGCTTCTTGTAGTAGGAGACTAGTAAGACTAACAAATGCTCAACAAGAGCGTATGGCAAGAATAAAGGCGCTCAAATAGGAGTGTGAGTTTTATGTGCTGGATTCAAGAGTTATGAGGATAAACGAATTGAATATATTTTTTATACGATGTATCTTTACATAATGCATGGCCAAAAAAACATCGCCATCAACCCGAAGGTTGGTCTGAAAGTTGAGGGTAGAGCTTCACTAAGCACCAAGTCCAGAAATTTACACGTATATGGGGACGCAGTTGTATGGCTCACTTGTATGGGGCGCTGTTCCTTTATCTGTGCCCCCTATGACTCTCCGTGAAGCTCTGGTTCTCGAAAAAGCACACAACTTGGGTGATGCTGAGAATGTCCAGGCGTGTCACGCGGAATCGAGCCCGGATCCTCCTGTCAACAGCCCGGTGCTTTGCCCACTGCACTCCCCATAAATACATTGCCAGATTGATCATTTCAGTAAAAACATTCGAATGATCGCCACATTGATCGTTGTCTTCTATGGAAGGAAAATACAACATGTAACAGGCCATGTGAAAACCCTTGTCTTGTACTGAATCCTTGTTTATTAAATGTTTATCTTGATGACCATTCGTTGAATTAAACTAAACTTGTGAACCAACATGCAAACTTTCCGCATGCCAAAATGTTTAGCATATGTTATTTGCTTTTCCGAGAATTAATGATGGCGCAGAACGAAAAACATATACGATTGCCGGGGATGATTTCCTTATCGAGGCGAACTTTTACAAGGTAGTAGAGGAAAATAATTCATATTGTGCTAAGGCAGCACAGTAGTCCTTACTAATTTTCCTGGCTCTTCTTAAATGGTTCCAACTGGGATCCATGGTTGACAGCGTAATGTGAGACTGCGGCGAGATAAATAAAAAAGTCTACTCGATTATGGGTACAAGCTCATTAGCACACGTCACTAGAACCTTGTTGTCTAGATACGTTACAGTTCCAACAAGAACGCGGGAAACCACTTAGTATCGTAAACAAACTAGGCGTCCTTTCTCCTATTGGTTCCTCCCCCATACTCCCCACCTCACCCCAAAAAGCCAACTTCGACTAACGCGAAAAGTTTCTTGCTCCCTTCTTCTCAGAGAAATAAAATTGTCCATCTGCTGTATCTGAGTTAAGGTGAAACTAGCTGGACGATGGAACGAGATCTCTGCGGAACTTAACAAAAACTGGCTTTCCGAGTCAGAGGTGGAATACCTATGAAGTTGAAATAACTGAATTTCTGAATCGGGTGTGGAATATATCATGAGCAGATCAATCATATCTTATGAGGAATTAAAAGGCTCGTATTTTATTTTTGGTCTAGCCCCTTGCTAATATTCTAGTTTCCAACCTGTGAATGAATCCGAATATGGAGGATGGAACGGAGATGGCAATAGGGGGCTCTTCTACACCTTTTCAATTCTCCATTTTAAGAATCCTTTGATATATTTCTATTCACCGCCAACACCTGGGGAAGGGTATGCTGATGTCCATCAGTTGGGTGCTTAGAAAAAGGACCACGAATCCTAGAGGGAGAGTTTGTTGACCTTGCTTGGCCCCCACGAAATTTGATCTATCAAGGTGTAGTAGTGCCATCTAGATGAATCTCTCAGCTCTCGAAAGAAAGGCGGTCGGGATCGGGAAGTGTTCGCCTTCCCCCTCAATTTTCAGCTGGAAGTACGAAGCCACAAGAACGTAACAAATGCTTGTTAAAGTTCAATCCTGAAATGATTCATCTATTCGGTTGCGCATGTAAGCGTTTTATGGTGTGATGTATGCAATGCTTTCGCATTCGGATTATCGCAAACTATTGCATGTTTATCGATGAATCGGATCGCAACAGCGATCTTTTACGATGTTTTATTTTGACTAATGCATTATAATTCAAATATTTAGCCCTGTATAGTCAGGCTCATGCTGTTACTGCATCGTAAATGGAAAATAGCGTAAATACTAAAGAACTTGCAAAATAATATCTTTTAATCAAATTCAGTAGCACTAAAGGTAAATGAAAGTTCTATCATTGTCTATTAGATAACTGATTACTTAGTACTTTAATTTTGGTCAGTTTTTAAAGCCAACATTTCAACAAATGCAACACTTATTTATTTAATGATTTTTTTTAATTGTAGCGAGATTGAGACCTAATATTCCCTTCTTCCGTCTAGCGCCTTCATGTTGAGGACAATTACAAACGACGAATCCCCAGATGGAGGAAAACCCATTTGACGGGAAACGAACCGGCGATCTTTGAGTTGGCAGGTGCTACGCCGCCACCGGGGTCGGCGAGACAAGATAGGTAATTTAAAGACATTATTTCAGTACGTGCAGTACAACGGGGGACAATCAGAATTTGACGTTTTCTTCATCATCTTATCATCGAGATGGTAAAAAAATGAACGCGAGAAAAATTTGTAAACATTAAAGACGGTCAAATTAAAAACAGCTTTATCTAGGATTCCTTTTTATTTTCGCTGATGGGTAATGTTTTGGTAAATTTCAGACATATGAGATAGTTGAAACATGGGAGTTCCATTTGATTTTAATATTAGTTATTAGGGAGGCAACCGGCGGTTAAGGTTATCCACGCCATTAGCCTTAGCTAGGTAATTCAGTAGGGGTAGGATGTACAGGGAGTGAATGTGAGGTGAAAAGAAGCCCGGCATCGGTATTAGCCTACTCTTAACTTATTTAGTCCAGCATTTAACGTCCCATCCGACGGACGGCGTACACAACGTGTTCTCCTCAAGATGGGATCAAGATTCCACTGAAAAATCCTGCTGCCTGGGATTCGAAACTGGACCTACCGGGTGGGAAGCAAGCACATTAGCCACCACATTAACCAGGTACCCGAGTTTCATATGGTAATATGCCAAAACTCAATAGGAATACATTCGTTATCGTGTGGATGAATCCAAAATTATTTGTATTCAGTACGTGATCTAACTATTTAGGAGTCTGATAACTCTTATGAATCTAGGTATAGTGTAAATTTTCTCTCATTCTTGCATTGCCGCTTTTGCTCTGTATATGTATTTAATACTCAAAATAGTTTGTAAGTTTTAATATTTCATACAGTAATGAGAATATAGGCTTGTTCCTTGTATGCATCGTTAAAAGTATCTAAAGATTCAGACAATAATTTGCATCCTTCGCCACGCTCTAGAAATATAAATTTCGACGCCTAAACGGAGGGTTTATGAAGATAATCGTAAGAGAATCAGGAGTAAATATAGTGTACGAACATAGTGGTATATGCTGAGTGATTGAATTACTTAAAAATTATATCGGAACAGGATTCTTTTCAACACAGATAAACCATTGATACCTGATATTTTAGCTAATTTTAAGACGAAGGTTGTAAGAGGAGGATGTTTTTTGATGAAAAGTAAGAAAAATATGCATTGAAATATGCCTGGGTTGATACAAGTCTATGCTTCTTAAAAGTTTAGTGTTTTATAAAATGAGAAAAGAAAATTGCAATTTTGGACTAAATTGTAAGACAAGGCTTCATTTAATCCGTGATTCATCCGGGGTACAATAGAATGTTGGTTTTGTCATCAGATCAAGGGTATGGTGTTGAATGGTGCCATTTTTTCACAAACAAATGTCAATCAATCTGTTGGGAGGCGTGTCCAATTTTTCTGATCAACCGATAGAGAAATCATATCTTATTCGAAAATACGATAGCTGATCCTCATCCGAAATTTGCAGGTTTTGCATATTTTAGGATATAATTTAGTTTCCATCGATGGATGGATTCCTATTCCTCGATTCATCTTAGGAATTACTGTCGCTATTATGCATTTTCGCACAAAATCTAAACTTTCATGTTGTTTCATATTCTTTTAACCAGAACATCTTCATGCTTAGTCTATAAGATGGGCTAAGGTGGGTAATGAGACAACCTCTCTTTCCTGACCTCGAGTAAAAGACAGACAGCTTTTCACTTTCTCCACCTTGAGTGAAAACAGATAGTATCTTCACTTTCTTAAGGATGGCCTTAGTTTATTAATGACCGTGTCTTACCTGTAGTTTGTTCAAGTTTTCGTTTAATAAGGCGGCCGTTCCAAGTGTGGTTTTTTTAATTCAATTTTTATTTTAATCTTGTGAGCATTTGAAATGCTAGTTCTTTTATTATAGCTAGTTCAAAGTAATTTATTAAGTTTCTGTTATTGCATTTATTACAGTTGTTATATTTATTTTATAAAGAGCGAATTTAATGTTAAAATCCTTGCTACTGAACTTTTCAAAGCATAACCATGCCATACATTTAATTTTATTAAGGTTGTATTTCTAATTCTTAGCATTCCATCGCTATTGAAATTTTAAACCGCCAGCATCTTACATGGTTGACGGTACTCGGAAGCAACTTCCCTAAAAACGAAGATAACCAGTCGATTTCCGATAAAACGAGCTAGCAAAGTAAATATCTAGAGGAGCTCTTTAATTTACGCAGAGATGAAAAAGTAAAGTGTGAGCCACAATATTTCTTAAACTGTAGTATTTTAATACAATGAAAATAGACGAACGCAAGAACGGAAAAATTCTATTTGCGTACAGAAAAATTCGATTGGTTTCGCACAGTGTTCCAACGTACGGTTCGGCGGTTATTGAATCACCTATACATCAAATAAGCGAGCATCTCAGAGGATGAACATTAGTTGCGGGACAAATTAAAGAAAAATACCGTGAAAGTTACACTAGAAACACTTTTTATTTTGGAATTCTTCTTTGCTTCTCCTAACAACACAACCTGATATCCGACAATGCAATGACCCCGCGTACTTTCTTCCCTCTATATGTCTATCAAACATACCAATCCCATTCCTACCACTGCTCAGTCTCCCACCTCTCTTAAATCTCTTCATTGTTTTTACGGAATATTTTGTTCAAACTTCCTGACAGCGCTTTCACCTTCCTCTACAATGCACCAATGTCACCCTTTGTAAACTTTTCATATCCTCACACTGCGCCTTCCACCACGCTTCTTTCACTCTTTTTGTTTCTCGCCTAAGTTTATCTTTGAAATATTTATACTTCTTTCTACCTACGTCTGTGTTTTCATTCTTCAAGTTCCTCCTCTCGTCCATCATTTTAATCATCTCACCCGTAAGCAATGGTTTATTTGTCATTTTTCTGTTTACTTTTCCTAATTTTTCTCTTGCGGTTTTCCATATCTCTTTTTTTATATATTCCTAGATTTCCTCTATAGCACTCAACTACCTTTCATCAAGCATGATTTTCTCTGCAAACTGCCCGCACTCCTTTCTTGTCTTTATTCTAATCCTTCTATATTAAATATCCTGTTTTATCTATTTTGATTCATAATATACATAATATAATTATCGCCAAACTTCATTATTACTAATTTATAATCTGAGTCCGCATCCGTTTCTGGGAAATTCGGAAATAAACCCGGTGCTCCTAACTATATGCTTAACCATAATATAGTCTAATTGATATTTTCCTGAACCCCCGGGCTTTTTCCATGCGTATTTACACCTTTTGTGGTGCCTAATCCAAGTGTTTGTTATGATTAACATCTGTCTTCTGCATAACTCGATTAATTCTCCGCGGTCGTCTCTTGTTCCTAATCCGTAGTCCCCTACCTCACTACCATCTCTTCCTTCGCCGTCTAATCCCCAGTCACTATTTAATGTTTCCTTCCAGGAACACTCGCGTCAAGCAGTTACCAGGACTCTTTCCCAGATCTATATCCATCACTGTTGCATGGGAAAATCAATTGAGATGATTTCCCCTTGCCTTCCTCAATAATATTTTTGACATAAAACCATCACTCAAATTGGCGTCATACTTGGGCCACGTGTCTTAGCAGCCGCCTCACTATGAAGCAGAAGCTACACGGATTACCTTTCGTCTGGCTCCTACTCTTGGACCTATTTAGCTGGTATGGGTAATCCTACCAGAAGAACATACCATTGTTCCCTCAAGCACAGCTCCAGGGATCATCATAACGCATGAGCCCTTCCTGGCTACCAAATCTGTGTTTACATTCCTTCGTTTTCTTCTTTCGTCTATCTTTCTAATAATATCTTCCATAATCCGTTGTTTTATTGTTTTTCTCCCGATTACTTTCCATATATAGTAGTTTTGTTTGCGGCTTTCGATATCTATTTTTTGATATGTTCTCATTGTATAAGTCTGCCCTACCTCACTCGTATTTTTCTCTACCGGCTGCGGATACTCCTCAACCAACTCAACTCCTCTACTACCTTCCCGGTTCTTTTCCTCTAAAATTTGACTTCACGCTTCATCAGGACTAAATTATTATCTGAATCCGCATCTTCTCCTAGGATACTGTTTGAATACACCACGCTATTCTTAAATCTATGCCTACCCATTTTACGCTTAATAAAAGTGAGAATGTTCCCCGAAGACTCCGTTAAATGAATGCATTGGATACTGCACCACGAGAATCCCTTTTAGTGATTACCTTGCCTTACGTGATTCGTGATAATTTAAAAGAATCTGAGACAAACTAGAGCAACGGCGAGGTCGGATATAATTCAGAGTAATTTGGGGGTTGATTTTAGCATACTTACTATATTTTATGTGTTTGTAGGTATATACAGAGACATGTACTTGTGTAATAGTTTCTCCACTTTACATTTAATTTGTTTGAAGTTAAAGACGAAATGTTAATGTAACATTTTAATACCTCCAATATTCTAAAACATTTACTATATGTAAATACCTGGTTTACTGTTATTTTAATCTACATCTACATAAATACCCTGCGAGCCACCAAAAAAGTATGTGGCAGGGGGAAAGGAGTAAAGGGAGGAAAGGGTAAGGGATGATGGGGTTGAGGTTTTTAAAATAGGTGGGGGAAGGTGGGGGGAACCAATTTTCTTTTGTGTTCAAACCATTACATATGTAAAAGCGACAGAAGTTAATTAGTATGTTTATTATGTTTTGCACTGAAAACTATTTAATTATTTTTCTACATGTTCCTAAGTCTTTAATCTAATTGGTCAATTTATGAAACAAAAACCATTCTGGTTGGACTTTTTCGGCAATTATTGCCCCGATTATTATCGTTTTTCGGCAAACATGCCGCATTTTATTATTTTTGGAAGGACCTCTTTCCCTTTGTACATCCATATTGCTTTACTTTTCGAAAAAATAACTGTAAAATTGTACTCAGCATATCGAAAAACATATTAGATGACTTTTTTCCAAGTGGAACAAAAATATATCATTTTTGTCAATGAGTTTTGCTATACGAATAATTGTGTTCCGCCAATAAGATTAGGTGATCAAGTTCAACCTACTTAGTTTATTTAACTTAAAAGGAAATTTCATTAAGGCTGTGCGTTTTTAATAATGAGTATGGGAAATTTTTTGCGATACTTCCATCAGATTGGTCGTTCCCGATCTACTTCGTGTTCCGCAGCGGTAGCTGTATGAAGGCTAATACCAATCTAGGTAAAATCCAGAAGCAGATTAGGCAATATGGCTCTTCCAAAACCACAAATAAAATATAGCACTGTTTATCCTTCCTACACAACCCGGGACCACAGGGGAAAACTATGCCAGGGGCACACGTAGAAGGCGTTGGAAGGAAATGAAGAAATTAATAACAGGAGCAGATGAAAAACTCGTGAGGAAGACGGAGCTAACCAAACGGCCATGGATAACAGCTCAAATTAAGATACCTCATAGAAGAAAAATGAAAATACAAGAATTCAAGAAATTAAACTGAGGAAGCCCTTTGCAAGAAATTGTGGAATCAAGTCATACGAGATTGCAAGAAGTCCAAAGAAGAGTGCATAGAAAGCTGGTGCGAGGAAATCAATGACAGCATAAGGATGGTAAACAGTGAAACTGCTTATAAACTGGTGACGACACAAATCGGAGAAGAAAAACAAAATCCCATTACGTCCGAGATGGTAATGGTAAGATACTGACAGAAGAGGAAGACATTGGGAAAGAAGTTGGTGATAGAAGAAGAAGAACGGGGTCCGGAGATACTAAGGAGTGAATTTGACCGAGCCGTGAAAGACCTGAAGAACAATAAGGCACCGGAAGTTGATAGAATAAACGGATGAATTATCAGAGCACTCGGGGCCAATCCAAAGGGGATACCCTCTTTGAAATAATTAAAGATATCTACGACAGTGGAAGACTACCTGAGGACTCCGAGAAGAGTCTAATGATTGCAATTACGAAGAAACCTAGAACAGATAAAGGCGCAGAACACAGAACATTGAGCCTGGATTCTCACGCATCGAAAATACTTACTCGGATAATCAGTAGAATAGAAGGAAAGATATAAGAAAGCCTCTTGGAAAACCAATTCGGATTCAGGAAAAACCGAGGAGCAAGAGAGGCAATTTGGCTTGGAAGCGCTTGGAATGGACTACAACGACAGAAGAATAATTATTCTTCTGTCGTCGATTATAATCGATCACATCTACAAGAATCAGGTAACAACCATGCAAATGAAAAACAGAAGGGAAATATAAGCCAAAATAAACATGGGACATAGAGGTGGACATGGATGGAAAACTCTCGCCAGTACGCTTCAACATTTGTCTTGAAGAAACAATAAAGGAAGCACAAATTGGGCATCAAAGGAGTCAAGATGACTGAAGAAGAAATTAACATGCTGCAGTTGGCAGACTACACCGCATTAGTACCAGAGAGGCGAGAGGACCTGCAATTAAACCTGAATACTATGGACCAAGTACTTCGGGAATATAATATGAGCATCAACAAGAAGAAAACGAAAATCCCTGTGTGTGGTATAGAGAATGTGAATGCAGATTTCACAATTCGATGGGTGAAACTAGAGCAAGTGGAATCCTTCATTTACTTGAGCAGGAGTATAATGTGGGATGGAAGAAACTCGACAGACACCAAGCAAAGAATACCCCAAGCTAAGAACACATTCATGAAGAAGAGGCAACTGCTGTGTTCAAAGAACCTAAGGCTGGAAACAAGGAAACAATTCGTCAAGACTTTCGGATGGAGCATGGCGCTCAATGGTTCCCACGCTTGGAACATTGGAAAAGTGGACCAGCGAAGAATAGAAGCCTTTGAAACATGGTGCTGGAGGAGAATGCTGAATATTAAATGGACAGACAAAGTAAGGGACAAGGAAGTATATAGAAGAGCAGAAGAGGATAGGACCATATGAAGAATTCTACGGCAAAGAAGAAACAGATGGATTTGACTCACATTGAGGCACAATGGATTGATTAGAAATATAATAGGAGGAAAAATAGAAGGGAAGGTTCAACGGGGAAGACCAAGAGACATGTACATAGGACAAATCAAAAAGGACGTAAAACGGAGAAGGTATCAGGGATTGATGGAATTGACAAAAAATAGAGTAGAATGGAGGGCTGCAGTAAACCAATCCTAGGATTAAAATACTGATTATACATATTATGTGTGCATATATATATAACCATA
The DNA here is from genome assembly GCA_037158775.1 of Hetaerina titia. Lineage (NCBI taxonomy): Eukaryota > Metazoa > Arthropoda > Insecta > Odonata > Calopterygidae > Hetaerina > Hetaerina titia. Next base: position 37,892,977 of record CM073772.1, on the reverse strand, counting down.
AACACAGTAATCAACCCGAAGGTCGGTTTAGTAGGTGATGGTAGATCTCACCCGTGTACCAAGCCCGACGGCGTGTGAATATTCACACATCAGGGTAGGGGGGCCAGTTCCTTTCCCTGTGCCGGTTATGGTTTCCCAGGAAAATCTGGTACCCGAAAAATCAACTACAAGCTTGGGTGGAGCTGCAGGTGCCCAAAGTGCCTTGCCTGGGAATCGAACCCGGGACCATCTGGTCAGCAGTCCAACGCTCTACCCGCTAGACCACCGCGACCCATATATATATATATATATATATATATATATATATATATATATATATATATATATATATATATTTGTATCCCTCCCATGGACTACAACCTTGTCGTGGTGGAAGGGCTTGTGTGTTCCGATGACCCCTAGAGCTGTGCTGGCGGGAGTAATAATAATTACTCCTGGAAGGGTCACCCATGCCAGATAGGTCGAAGGTTAGGAGCCAGACGAAAGGTAGTCCACGCAGCGTCTGTTCCTCAGTGAGGCGGCTGCAATGGCGTCTGACCCCAGTGGGGCGGCCATTAAGTGATGGTGTCACGTTAAAAACACTATTGAGGAAGGCAACGGGAAACCACCTCAATTATGATTCCCAAGAATATTATGATGGGCACTATAGATAATATGAGTCATGGCAACTACGGGACACGGCCCAAGAGGCCGTGTGTCGTGCCCGGCAGCGGGAGAGGCAAGGCTTCCGCGGTCGTCATCCCACGAAACCCTTGCAGGGAAGAAATAACTTCAGCAGGACAGAAGACTCAGAAGAAGGCGAAAGTAGTTAGAATAGGAACCTGGAACGTCAGGACAATGTTGAGGAGAGGCAAATTAGAAAATATTAAGCGAGAGATGGAAAGAGGTAACATAGATGTTTTAGGCCTCTGCGAGGTGAGATGGAAGGATAGCGGGGATTACTGGAGTGACAATTATAGAGTAATATACAGCGGCGGGGATGAGAGCCAACGAGGGGTTGCCGTAATTTTAAATAAAGGGGTAGGAAGAAGCGTAGTCAACATAGAGCAAGCGACAGATAGAATTTTACTCGTAGAGATTAAAGCAGAGCCGACGAACTAGGTCATTATTCAGGTATACATGCCACCGAGCAACCACAAGGAGGAAGAAGTCGATAGGATGTATGATGAGTTAGAGGATATCATCGCGAGTGTTCCTGCAGGGAAACATTTGATAGTGATGGGGGATTGGAATGCGACGGTAGGCGAAGGAAGAGATGGTGGTGAGGTGGGGGACTATGGGTTAGGCACGAGGAATGAACGCGGGGAGAAAGCAATTGAATTCTGCAGGAGACAGGGGTTAGTCATCACTAACACATGGTTTAGACACCACAAAAGGCGTAGGTATACATGGAAAATGCCAGGTGACTCAGAAAGGTATCAGTTAGATTATATTATGGTTAGGCACAGGTTTAGGAACAGTGTGATAAATTCGCACAGTTTCCCAGGAGCGGATGCGGACTCTGACCACAATTTAGTTGTTATGAAATGTAATGTTCGTTTCAAGAAGATAAGGCAAGGGCGGCGGGTTAAAAAATGGAATTTAGAAGCAGTAAATGAATTAACGAGGAAGGAGTATCAGGAGGCTGTAGAGAAAATGATGGACGACGGTAAAGAACTGAGTGCTATCAAAGAAAAATGGGAATGTATCAAGAAAGGGATATTGGAAGCCGCTAAAGACACTATAGGAACCGTTAACGGGAAAAGGATAAGGAAACCATGGGTAACGGATGAGATGATTGCGAAGATGGATGAGAGAAGAAGATGGAAAAATGTAAACACAGAGTTAGGCAAAATGAAGTACAAAGAGTTAAACAATAAATTGAGAAGGGCCACAAATAAAGCAAAAGAAGAATGGTGGAAAACGCAATGCGAGGATATGGAAAGTTTACAGAAGAAGGGTGAAATTGGTGCTCTATACAGCAAGGTTAAGTTATTATCGGGAAGTAAGAAGGCAAGAGCTGTGCTAACAGTTAAAGATAAATGGGGTAAGATAATAGTTGAACCTGGAAAAATCCAAGAGAGATGGAAGGAATATATAGAAACACTGTATGGTAAAGAACTTAGGCCGACAAGGTTAGACATAGAAAAGGAACATGACGTAGAAGAAGATAGCTTAGGTCCAGGCATACTCGACGATGAAATAGAAAGGGCATTAAAGGAGATGAAAGCAAATAAGGCTGTGGGGGTGGACAATATTCCTGTAGAAATGTTGAAATGGTTAGGGAAAGGTGGGAAAAAGGCCATATATGGACTGATTCGTAGTATCTATGAGGAAGGAATCTGGCCGGAAGATTTTGTGAGATCGGTGTTAGTTCCTATTCCAAAAAAGGCAAAGGCTTCGTCATGTGAGGATTACAGAACAATAAGTTTGATATCCCACGCAGCTAAAGTTATTCTCAGGATCATCAACAAAAGGATAGAGAGTAAGGCAAATGATTACTTAGGGGATGATCAGTTTGGGTTCAGGAAAGGAAGAGGTACGCGTGATGCCATTGCAGTAATGAGATCACTAGTCGAGAGGAATATAGAATGCAATCAGGACGTTTTTGCCTGTTTTGTAGATTTCGAAAAAGCGTTTGATAGAGTGAATTGGGAAAAATTAATGCGTGTATTGCAGAAAATAGGAATGGATTGGAGGGACAGGAGACTGATCCGCAACCTGTACATGTCTCAGACTGCTCAGGTACGAGTGGGGAACGGAGAGTCTGGATGGGCAGTGTTAGGAAGAGGTGTAAGGCAGGGTTGCCCATTGTCACCGGTACTGTTCAACGTATATGTAGAGGAAATGATTAAAGAGGCATGGGAAGAACTGGAGGTAGGAATGAAAGTCGGAGGGGAACTCGTAAAATCGGTTAGGTTTGCTGATGACCAAGCATTAGTTGCTCAGTCAGCCAAGGGGTTGCAAGCAATACTGAGTGAATTGGAGGTTCAGTGCGATAAATATGGGATGAGAATCAATATTAATAAAACAAAGGTTATGCGATTTTCCAGAAAGAAAAAGGCTAAGCTAAATATTAAAATAGGCGGGGAAAGAATAGAGCAGGTAGAGCAGTTTACATATCTCGGAAGTGTTTTGGAGCAATACGGTCAAAGTGGTAGGGACGTAAGGAGAAGAATTGCGCTAGGCAAGGAGGCTTTCTCAAGGAGGAGGGAGTTGATGACGGGGACGTTGAGTAGGGATGTTAAGACAAGACTCGTAAAAACTCTGATATGGAGCGTAGCTATGTACGGCGCGGAAACGTGGTCGCTGAAGCAGGAGGATAGACGTAGATTGGAGGCTTTTGAAATGTGGGTGTGGAGAAGAATGGAGAAGGTGAAATGGACCGAAAGGAAAACAAATGAGGAAGTACTGGAAATGGTGGGTGAGGAGAGGGGTTTGTTGAGAGAAATCCTATGGAGGCAGGAAAAATGGATGAAAGGCGTATTGAGCGGTAGTGGAATGTTGAAGAGGGTAATAGAGGGGAGAATGTTGGGCAAGCGAGGTAAGGGTAGGAACAGGATAGGGATGTTGGACGGGATGAAGGGAGGAAAGAAGTACACCGAGATGAAGAGGGACCTGGTATAGATTAGTTTGCTAGGTGGGGAGTCACAAAATGGTTACTTGATAGTTGTGTCCATCCAAAAACCTACCTTAACCGGTAGATTACCTAATTATTATTATATATTTGTATGTGGTTTGAGCATCGGCCTGGCAAGTCGAAAGACCCGGTGTTCAAGTCCCGGTCAAGGAAATACTTATTTTTACGCTTGTGATCTGCTTGATTCCACCTTCCCACACGTCTCCTGTGTTCGTCTTATGCAAGTGTTCTTATCCCTTTCCAAAAATCATTTCCATGTGAATGAATACAGAAGTCTTCCAGGCTCAAATCTGGGTTATACTCCTACCGAAGAAGAAATTTTGTCCGTAGGGTTGAGGAGTCAATCCCTTTACATGATTCACCGAGGTAGAGGAGGATATGAGAACGTTTGATTGGGGGATCCTGGGTTTGTTCGGACATACGAGTATAACCCAAATTGGAACTTGAAACCATTTTGTCAGAAGCCGAACGCCATACCCACTGTGCTACCCCGACAATTTTTCTGTAATTGATACAATATTTCTAAACGGTGTATTGATGCTTACTCTTGTTGATTAAGGAATCTTGTTATTATTCTCAGTGACTTTCATCTGGAAGCTAACCGATCTTCTCATACGTCACGTTTTGCTTACCCAGCCAACATCTGCTGGCTGCTTGCGTATGTGTCTCAGCGTCAGCGGCGCCTCCCGCCTTGGACTGTCTCTGGGACATGTGCGTTCTGGTTATTCCCTACGAGCCTGGGGGCTTTGTCTGTCCTCCATAGGGCAGCTGCGACCAAGTAATATGAATGGGATTTCCCGTCACCAAAGATCTCAGACTGGGACTTAGTATCCCCTTGCTATTGTTTGCGAATTCTCATTTCAAACTTCCCAACAACTTGTAAAAAACATGGGAATACCCAATGGGGATACTACTCCCGGAAGGAGGATATGCTTATGGTGCGCTAATTGACATGCGCATATATCGATTAAATGATTTGGTCTCTTGATCACCTTACGATACAAAAATATCTACTCGTTTTCGGCATATGATGTTGGTTGAGAGAGTGAGCCGAGTTGATGAGCAAAGCATTCTTTGGCTTGGAGTACTCTGGAGGTGGGTTGGAAAAAGAAGGGTTCAAATCAAAGAGACCGAGTGAAATAATATTTAACACTGTTAAATGTAGTAAAAAGGGAGCAGCTATTATTTAACCCTAGAAACGTATCGCTATTTTATTATTACTTAATAATGATAAAAATATGTATGTATGACTTCGGTCTTGGACGTCAACTGGTGTCTGGCGTCTGATAGTCGTCAAATGGTGGTGCACGAGCAAAGGTTTGGAGGTTCACGCAGAAATTCGAACCAACAACGAATTATCACAATATTTTATTACAACTAAGGAAGACTTGTTATTATTATACAGGCGGAAAAGTCCTTTTATATATATAATATATCAATAAACTAAACTTTTAGGATATTATATTTTCGGTTATTATCGGTTTTTTGGAATTTTTTCATACCAGCTCAGTAATTCATACTGAGTTTAAAAATTGTGAGTTTATGGGGTTATGCTTGAAGTTCGAATGGCTGGCTAGTGGCTAATGCTAATGTTGTTCTAGGGAAAGAAGTTTATTTAGCACAATAAAGCTGAACACCCTTGTTTTTACTTCAATATTAATGTTTTAAGACATGAAAATGTACAAAGCGTAAATGTAACCTCATAGCAAATTCGTTCAAACGACTTGCACAGAACTCAAACCGAACTCTTTGCTCTGCATCTTAAAAATATTAGGAACTTTTCGAAAAAAAACATGGACACATCAGGCCAGATTCCAACTTCGAAATTATAAATTATAATCAGGAAGAAAATCACTCTCTCAAAATTTCCATATATCCGTCCCTTTTAACGTCATTACCTCCTCCTTACCCATTCATTCCCTTCCATTACGTTGGAAGATACATATCTCGTGTAGGCATGAACTTTGACGATTACTCAACAGAGATGCGCCCTTAGGGATTTAAAATTATTGATTTGCTCTCATATTTTTATTACAACAGTCACTTGAATGTCTCGTTTGAGTCGCCGTCCTACGAGCACATTAAAACCCACGTGACTCCTAGGCATCTCTATGGAAGAGCCAGTTTAATCCCGTGGATGGCATATCCAAGTTCACCCCTTGGTGCTTAGACTTAGCGTTATCTTCTGGTCACCGGCTAAAGGTCAGAGTGTAAGGTTTGTGGTGGTTTTCAGAGGGAGGGATCGATTTGATGGATTCATTAGCGGAACAGTTACACTTCTGGCTCTTTTAACTGAGGGAATCAGGCGATAGTTCTTCCAAGTGTCACGAGATTTCAGCCAATGGATGAATATATGCTAGGAATTATGATTGCACATCATTGCGTTCCTTTTGAAAGCCTACTGAGTCACGTGTAGCATTGAGAAGATAAATGAATAAAGCTATCCCGCTTGGGGTTACCATATCATTTTGCGTCGAAAAAAAAATATTCTTCCACCAGTATAATGATTCTTCAAACTATATGTGATCCTTAGCCGCCTTAAATGAGAAAAAAGTTGACTCCCCGGAGTGATGCCTTCAAAATTTTTATTTGTGCTGCATGTAACTAACTGAATGACAAACGGAGTATGACTGGATGATAACAGTGTAGCATCACTTTATTGAAGAAACCTATAGAAATAAATCTGACATGGATATTTAACGTGGAAAGTACAAGAGGATGCAAGGGCACAAAAACGATATTAAAATTAATCTCAAAAAAAAAAGGTTTTATGAGCTAGTTTGTGCAAGCAGCAAGACACTTAGAGAGATACTGACTGTCGGTTATATTTATTAAAAAATATAAAATGTACCGTTTTCTAGTAGATGTTGTCTTCCAAATTCAGGTTAAAGACTTTCGTCTATTCATTTAGTACATCAAAAGTGTCTGTGATTGCAAAGTTTAGTATGAGTCTTAATTAATAATATTTTTACAATGAAAATATTTAGCAAGTCAAGCCATATAATTCATGTGCACATGAATGCGAGATCATTGCATCAAATTGGCGGTCCAAACAAAATATTTAGAACGGCGTGGTTAATTATTTTTTTATGTTTTAGCATGTGACATTGGTCCCGATTGACTATTTTTCAATCTATTTTATGTGGTGTGACGTTTTTATACATTTATTCAAATGTAACGAATGTGTAGGAAACCCCGCTCAATCGTTCCTTTAATCCCCTCTGATCTTCTTCTACCTCTGGGTTCACCGTTCTTTCAATTGATGTTATCATGCTTCTGAAACACAATTTCCGGCTGAAATTTCGTAAGCAACTAATTCATTCGTAAGCGCGCCATCTGGCAGCATTAGGAATTGGTACACAAGAGAATATTTTCATAACCTTGGGTAGAATTTGGCAAACGTGTTACGTTCTATAAGGGTCAAAATTTGGGGCTTGGGATTTCACATTGAAAATGTATCGCTATTCCCTTGAACAAATCTGTCAGTTCTGCGCAAGAAATAGTGTCATTACCGAAATTTGATGCTTTAAAAAGTTTCGGGAGCAGCTTAATCGGGGGTGATGGATTGTCTTGAATAAAATGCTATTTTTGCGTACACTGTTTAACTTACAGGTGATATCTTGGAAAATATTTAATAATTTAATATCCTGTATACCTTTGGAAAATATTCAATAGTTGTAAAATAATTATTTATTTCCTCTGTTCACAGCTATAATGTCATTTTCTGAATTATGGAGAAAAATCCCAACTTTTAAAAAAAAACCACACTCACGCTGTACACGACCACTGTAGTCGAGTTTGTACGCTGATGTCCGCAGTCCTGTTCACAATTGCATTGGCTCGTGAACCAGTAACATATTCGCATCGTTTTGCATTAGCCAACGAATGACTAGTTTAAGGACTTTAAAATTTTCTCGAAAAATCCAATGATGTATCTTAAGAACTTTGCTACTATTTGGTTATTTTATTTTATGGCTATGGTATCGAAGTCATTAGTCCATTTTAATTTCAAATTGTAATCCTATAACATCTCAATTTCGACTTTTATTACTATATTCATTGCTGTTCTCAATGTATTTTAACGATATCATAATGGACTATTAATGATTAAATTGGTTAATTTTAATAATGAACAATAAAACATGCATTCTTGGTAATTAATTAAATACAATCATTGGAAATTAATTTATTGAAAATAATTGAATACAAGTTGAAGAGGAAATTATTTATAAAGCTACGACAGTAAATGAGGGAATACATATATTCAGGGTTTTTTGTATCTATAGTAAAAAGATTAGTTGGAATCATTGGTTCACTTCTCAGTAATTTTGCTTCCTCAAATTAAGAAATTTTTTAGACTTAGAAGTAAAAAATCTAATGGCATGCCAATGATACGGTATGATCTTTCACACTTTGACCGTCCGGAGTTTTCTACTCGCTTGCACCGCGCCGAGTTATGCAACGAATCCTGAGATAATCCTAAAACTGCTATGGACACGACCGTCGTCAGTTGCTAGGCAATTCAGCAATTTACTAGCGAGGCGTGAATGGCGCACAAACGCAATTAAAAATCTGTATTCCGTCTGCAGAATGACATTAAATGGAATTCGGGTGCTAAACCTGGCCACGGCCCCAACTCTGCAAATCCCATATACGTAATCAAAATAAATTATCGAATTCACCTAATACAGAAGTGGAGGAATGTAAAAATTATTCTGTATTAATTTATGATCAAAACAAATAGTCCAAGTGATTTTATTTATTAGGCAGAACACGATTTTAATACATTGCTTTAGGTTTTTAGACTTCTCCAGGAGTTACGTGGGACATGCAGCGGGTCAAGGGTTTCTAATAAGATTATTTGACAAAATATTTTATTTCACTCAGTTGAGTTCTTAATTGCTTGAAATGAGAACAGCTTGACGTACCGCGACAGTGCGTCACGCTGGTATTCTGCAGATCCGTGCATATAAAAAATGATAATCGATACAGAAACCATATATACAGTTCTTAAATGAACTTTCGAATACAGTTTCAATATAACTGTATTCGGAAAGAACTAAACTGAGAGAAACTCATGAAATTATTAGGTATCAGGTAAAGATTTGTAGATGAATCGGCCTAAATAAAATTACTAATTTTGAACATAATCATGATGAACACCAATTTGTAACCCGAATCACACGTAAAGATGTTTTTATTCGTTAGAGCAATCAAATATTACTTTTCCACTTGGGCTCACCATAAATTCATTCGGGTAATAACTATATTTTTCCATCCAAGGTTTCATTTTATGAATATAGGGCAGATGATAGTCATCCACAATAAGCCATCGGCAAACCAAACCAGCACGTACTACCTTCGGTGTGTGCAGTTTTTTTTCTTTTTAGTACTCCTCATTGTACAGGAAAGTAAAAAAGTTTAAGCCCTGAAGATACTGCACTGCAGCGAACCTATTTAAATAATAAAGATATTTTCTTTAAAACGAAAAGTCTACATGGCGCTACTTCTCTATTACAATGATGGAATCTCACAAAGTCCTGCCTCAAATATCTCTCGGAAAAATATCTCCTATTTTTTACTTGAAATTTTATTGCGTGGGAAAAAACAAAAATCGTAACTTATATACATATAGTATATTATATATATATATATATATATATATATATATATAGATGATGCGGAAGTACTCACGAGAGCAATATAACTTTTGGACGGCACAATAGAACACAGAATAAAACAGATAACACGTAAAAGGACACTCACACTGTAGATGATTTAAGCTTTCGGCCCACTCCGAGGCCTTCTTCAGGTCAGAGTCTGACCTGAAGAAGGCCTCGGAGTGGGCCGAAAGCTTAAATCATCTACAGTGTGAGTGTCCTTTTACGTGTTATCTGTTTTATTCTGTGTTCTATTGTGCCGTCCAAAAGTTATATATATATATATATATATATATATATATATATATATATATATATATATATATATATATATATATATATATACATTCAAACACATATATGTATGTATATTGTAAGGTTTTTTTAATCATTCGTTGCATTGAAGTTCGGAAAACAAGTTTTAAAACAGCGTGAAGGTTATACGCTGTTCGGACTGTTTTGTTTCATAATTGATAACGAACATTAGCTATATAACCCAAAGAGCTGTTTGATTCATAGGGAAATTGCGAAGTGGCCAAGTTAGTGTCGCGGAAGATTCGTTAAGAGGCCTAGGTAGTCCTAATTAATGGTTCACCTAAATCTGCTGACAGATACTTCATAAGCTGTTGAACTTGAAAATAGCCATGGGATGACTTCTTAAACAGCCAACTTAACCGTTTTTCTCACGTTGCTAAAATGTCAAGCTGACATAAAACATCCTGCTGTATAAATGACACCATATTACAATATTTCACGGAGTTGGCAAGGAAGCACTCTTGGTCTACAGGTATATTCGTTTATTTTGGTGGATTGAGTTCTTTCCGCTAATAATAGCCCAATCGATGACCATGAGTTCAAATCACACCTAAGAACCTATTTTTCAACTGCACCCACGTCATACTCTGCATGCCATTTCAGAGGTGTGTCACAGAGGGTGTGGGAAGACTGAATTAGTCATAAAAATATTGTCCAAATAAGCCTGTAAATGTATGATTCTGTCACACATTTCGCCTTGTTCGAGCATGTTCGTGTACTGCGTTAATTGGAAAAACTAAGCCTTGAATCAGTCGGTTATAAATTAAGTATATAGTGCTCATAAGTTTTCTAATTATTATCCCACCTTCCTATGCTAGGGACTTGGATTATTTCATCGTTTTTTAGTGTAAAATCTTAAGGTAGGAAACGTTTAGGGCGATTTTTATCTCAGAGTTTGAGTCCACGAGTCTCCTGCGGATTCCGTTTTGGTTTATACATCAACTGTGTGGCGCCTTTTGCTCTGTCTTGGCACTTTTGTCCAGGACTTTACCCACTGGGGGTGGTGGTAAGTTGGGTAGAGATTTGGGATACTGATCGGAGTGTCCTCGATTCTGGTTGATTCCTGTGGGCATCCACAACTTCACTTAAGCTTTGTAATTTTTTAGTATCAGATCTTCCTTGGAAACAATGGACGGCATAAGGAAAAGAAACTCCTCCTTGCCATACGATGTGTGAATATTACACGCCGTATAGTCTTTAGTACAAAGTGAAACTTATCTTTGCCTATCAAACCAACCTTCTGGATGACTATGAGGTCGCACTGTGACATGGCTTAGCTAGCAGTTTGGCATATACCGGTCAGGGTTTCTACGCATATTAATCGGTTCATCGAATCAGGTTTTCCTGGGCTTGGCGTTGTCGACACTTGAACTAACTAATCACAAATAGTGTTTTCTTCACCTTTCTCATCGCACTGGCCAACTATACGTTTCACAAATGTTAGTTTTTTCAGAAGGTCGTCGCTTGCATTACTTATTTGTTTGCCTTGAAGAAACTTGTATTCATACGAAGGATAGGAAAATGTATTGAGAAAAGAAGGCACAGACCATCGATTTTGCATATATAACCGAAAATAGTCATTAAGATCGGAATATTCACTCACTATATCGGCAAATTGAACCATTCGGATATGATAAGGGAGACATACCTTACCACCAATGGACTAAGAGATGCTTTCTTCCCCCGTATGAATCGAAATCACAACAAAAATAAGAGCTAAGCAACGAATAAACGATAGCTGATAAACCTAGCAGTGAACCACTTACCTCGAAGGCTTATGCATTATCTCATCCTGAAAGCTGTTCCAAGACGTATCACCTTATCCTGATCGCTGGTGACTCTACAGCCCCTGTCACACGCCTAATGTTTAAATTGCAGGTTAAGGTGTAGATGTAAGTTTGTTTGTCTTGTCCAAGTGTGGTCGAGATTAATTTGAACTCTTCCTATGACTATTGCTATCTAATTTCTTGCATTGGTTTAAGGACTTCAGCCATTGTAATACCCGAACAATTTGACTTAATTCAATATTGATATTTTTCTTCGTCCTTCTCTTCCATTCAGGACCGTGATGGGTTTCATTTGTGACATTTCATTTATGGCCATGGATGTCGAATCTCAAATACTGGGACTTTGTTTAATTCATCGACCTAGGGACCACCCAACTTGAAGCTGCTGGCAAGGGAAAAGAGCCATTCTTGCAATGACGATTAATTTCTTTCATAAATCAATGTTCTGTTTATACCTTGAGATATAGCGGTAGAGTAGTGCTATATGATTGTTAAATATTCGAAGAAAGTGTTCATATGATAGGAAAGAGATTTTTTTCAAGCATATTGTCATTTTCAATGGGGAACAATGGAAATTTAAAGTATTGCTTGTTAAAATGATTCGGGAGCTATAAAAATATCTAAATAGATCTAATGATCAACCTAATGACAGCCTTTAAAAGAGCAATCGTAAAAAGTCCAAGAATGTGATGCTACTAGTTAGTATTAAAAGATGTGTAACATAAAATACCGTAATCTATGGAGGCTTAAAACTGATGGAAATTCAAGAAAATGAAAATCGAAGAAAAAATAGAACTTCCATGGAATATTTCAAAGAGAGTGAAAGTGAGATTTTGATAGATTTTTAGAGAATTATGAGGTGATGACTGTGCTTTATTCAATTTTGAAATGCGCCATAATTTGATGGCTTAGTTTCGTTTTCCGAATTTTATTGTTCCAGTGTATTACTTTACGGTGGTCATATAAACCGAAGTTTCCCTTTCCACCTCTTGTTTATGAGGGATTTCTTCTTAAAAGCGAAGTGTCTAGGCATGGAAGTGAGAGTAAACATAAATCGCCGTTCCCCTTAAAAAAAAATAATGCTTCGCTTCGGTGAAGAACACTCAAAAAACGGAAGCTTCGGACATTATTTTAGCGCGTTTGGTTTTTCCCCACGGATAACGACCGAGGAATTGAATGCTCGTTTTAAGTTTAATTTTGTGAAATGGCCGAAAAGTCGTAGAAGGCGACAAGATTTGACAGTTTCATTTATTTCTCAACAATGTCCCGCGTGGTTGTTCCCATGACGGCCTAGGTAATGGAAAGCAGACAAAGGAGGTGATAACTGAAGTCGTCTCGGAAGAGCCTTCAAATGTCCCGAATCAGCGTCGCACAGAATTCCCTCAGCATTATGAAGCCAGGTTTAACCGTCTTCTGGCCGAAGAGGACCTATTTTATTATAGAAATCAGAGAATTAATATTACTGACATTACTGTACAGGTCCAGGTAGACATTTTTATGACTCAGGCACTAAGCACTGCCACACTTCTAGTCCCTACCTAGCACTAACACTAAAATATTGCTATATTCTATATTCCAATGAAAGCCATATATTTTCTATTCACTGTCGAACGCACGCAATCATCTCCTACCTCCACGTCGCTCAAACTGTATTCTCCCCATTATTTAACATTTGATTGCCACTCAATATGCTTTGCATCCAAATTTCCTGTCTTTTCTTTCCTCCAACAACTTTTTCTCTACCTTGCAACAAGTACTTCTTGGTCGGTTTTAATTTCGTCCATTTCCATTTCCACTATTCTCCACAGACAGACACACACACACACACACATGCCAAAAGCCTAGTAGATATTTAAAACGTATCAAATGTAATTCACATCAATTTCATTCAAAAGTGAATTGTGTGCGTTTAGAGAGTGAGTCACCAGTGGTAACTCCAAAAGGTAACTCCTTAGTTTAATTTAAAACAATTTATTTATTTTATTTATTTAGCCTTAGTTCGAAAACAACACTTTCTGGCCTTTTACATCGGACTATTAACACAGATAACCATGGACACGAGATTTAAATACGCTTTTGAAATAATTAATTAAAACTCTCAGAGATAGTTCAACGGTGGATTCCGTCGTGTTTCATAAAGTGATTTCATTTGAAATGCATTAAATACTAACATTTACATATTTAAATGTCAGAAAGTCGTTAATTTGGTCAACTTTAGTTTGATGAGTCAACGCATGCACGAGTTGTTCAGGATTGTGATGTGAAGAAATATTTCGCAGATTAGTTCCCAGTGTCTTAAAGAGTCATTAAATGCTGTCGAAAGAAAGGGTAGAGCTTTCGGTAGTATTGAATATACGTGCATTTTAGGATGCCAATGTAAAAGTTTAACTCCTTTCGGTTTTCATTCTTTGAAGAGTATAAGTTTTATCCTATATATAATTGGTCCAAAATTATCCCTAGTTACCTCCGTTCGAAACGGAGGAGGAAGTGTGACTGACCCGAGGAAAATCTCTGAGTGAATTAAACATTATATGACATACTCGGTATAACTTTAAAAAATGGTGAACTGAAAGAACGGTTAAAATTTCTTAAATTATTCGAATTATTCTTTTTAAAATTAAGCTAAATTTCTTATTAATGAATTGTCAGTCAAAAGGAACTTTCACATGAAAAGACTTCACCATGTTAGCAAGATCACAAACCAATCATATAGATTCAATAAAATAAAAGTTTTTCCCCTAAGGTAAAAAAAAACACTTTCAGATTGAGTTCATTTTTGGGTTAGCTTGGGTCTGCGTAACTACGAATCTCTGCTTTGTTTCAGGGAAATTATGACATTATAATTTTGAGGAGGTTATTACATAATGGATATTAATTTATGTATGTGATGTCTCATGAGTTTTTGAGGCACGATCTGGAATCTGGAAATATATTCTTTGATCTACGCTTAAAATTGTTTCTGTGAAATAATTTATCCACACGCAAATAACGAAACTAAACAAAATGGTAGGCTAAGAATAAAAATAGGGCACAATTAAAAAAAAATTATGCCAGTTTACACTAAGTGACTGATTATACACTCGCATAAGTTGGAAGAATTAGTTTTGGAGACTTTTGATTCAAGGCTTTAGACTTTTAGAAAGATACAGGACACCTGAGTTGTCTTGCGACACTGAGGGAATTGTTATGGCATCAAAACACTTAAAATTGGTAGATTTGATCTTTAGGCTAAAATAAAAGAGATAGAAACTTTCACTTACAGATTCAAGTATTCGCGCAACATAGAATCCAGACAAAATCGAGTCCAAGCACCCGAATATATTTACTTAAAGACACACATTTAATGACTGAGCCAAGTATTGCATGATGTATATGGTCTATGTTTGTGTATGCGTACGAGTTTTTTTCCAAATGAGAAAATATATCGGCAATTGCATGTATCAACTAAAAGTTGTACGTCTGCTCAAAGACAAAGGAAATAAGATTCTGCAGCGTCTCGTCATCTACACTTCAAATTAGATACGTATGGGTATTACTAATCCAGTAAATTTTATCAATCTACTCGCTTCGCATTTTACATGTTCCTAAAACTGTTTAACTTCAAACGAACGCTTTTGCATCGAATTAAGTAGATATTTAAAATCGAGCTATTCAAATAAAATAACCTATGATAAGAGTGTAACAATCCTTGGCAAGCCAATTTTCCAAGATCAGGAAAATACACATTTCAATCACAATACAACCAATGAAAGATTCTGAACAATTGTAGTTTCCAACGTTAGATAATCCCCATGAGTACAACCATTTTTGTGCTATTTATTTTGAATTTTACAATTAAACGAAATAGTTACATCCATAGCCCACCCAAAATTAGTGAATTCATTCCCTTTTAAACTATCACTGCCAACTTATAGCGATTCTTCTCATAATAAGTAAGTAACGACTGCAAACAGTTGTATAGTTGGTGTCTTACCAGCCCAATTGTCAGGCTAATCGCGAACACATGCGGGATATATTTTAAATGCAGATGTCATGTTAACATTTCATCTATGTATGAGGGATGGTTGGTATACAAAACTTGTAATTGTACATAACTTGGACTTTGAAAGATTATCAATGCAGTTTAAACTCGTGCAATTAAGACGAATTGGCACTTTTCTTAGAATACAACTTAAAGCAGTCATCGAAGTATATTTGAAGCAGATAGTAAAGGAAAAAAATGTAATTATCACTTCTGCATTGTCTAAGCTGCGACAATGAGGGATTTGTTCCACTTATCGGCTCCTAAAGACTTAAAGAAAACGTGGGACATGTGAAGCCGCCAGTGGACTTATCTGCTCTCCTTATCTTGCTGTGGTGGTTAACTTGCCTCGTGTGCCTTCCGGCGTGGGTTTGGATAAAGATAGAATAAAATAAAGATCCTGATTTTTTTTATTCCTTAGTACAGAGCAAGGAACTACCTTGTTTGATAAAGATAACTTTTCACAAGCATGGAGTTAATATCTAACTCAGTTAAAATGTGGTCGGAAAATTGACGCTATAAAAATAATATATTTCACAATTGGAGAAGTAACCAATCTGAAATCGCCAGCAACTAGTTGTAAAAACGTTTTTATGCTGTGCGTTTTAGGTTCTTGCAGACGCTAAATTCACATCAAGTAAGTAGAAACTGAAACCTACCATTTGGTGTGAATTATCTCTCGTGGATATTAGAAAAAAAAAGTTTCCCTCCTGCGCTAATGTCAGTGGTATTTTTACAAATGGTTTCGCCAGGTTTGAAGTAAAGTACTGCTAGAGATTCCCTTGAATGTTTAGTACTTTTAAATTGTATTATGTCTCTTATAAGTCTTCTTGTTCTCGTCTGAAAAGACATACTCGTATATTTATTGTGAATGAAACTAATGAGATTTCGAATTGGTCTCAACTTGACTATTCACTCTCTAACTAAAACGAATAGATGTCAAATAAAAACAAATTAATTATGTTATACTACCTTGATCAAAAAGTTCCCGGAATTTATTCAGAAAATTAAAAATACAAGTTTATTCATCTAAATCTATATTGTCCCCTTCAAAGTAATCCCCATCGACTGCAACACACTTAAGTATGTCAGTGCTTGATCCAATCCTCGAAACATTTTTTATATTCGGTTTTCGGTATGTCCATCAGTGCTTCCTGCGATTTTTCCATTACTTCCTCTCGGCTGCTAAAACGCGTTCCCCGTAATGGTTTTTTAACTCGATTGAACAGAAAGAAGTCACAGGGAGCCAAATCAGGTGAATTCGGTGGCTTTTGGATGGTATTTGTTGCATTTTTCGTCAAAAAATTACGAATAATGATAGATAGCACTGTGCGACGATTTCTGGTCTCTTTCGGCGAATTGCTTCACGCAAACGTCTCATAACGCCCAAATAATACTCTTTGTTTACTGTCTGGCCTTCTGGCAAAAATTCATGATGCACTACACCGTTGTAATCGACGAAAACCGTCAGCATTGCCTTCTTTTTTGACTGAAAACGACGTGGTTTTTTTGGTCTCGGCTCATTTGGTGAACGCCATTCACTTGCCTGATGTCTGGATTGCGTGTCGTACTCATAAACCCACGTCTCGTCTCCAGTAATGATCCTTTTGATGAATGTGGGATCGGATTCAGCCTCGCAAATCATGTCTTTTGCGACGTCAACACGGTCTCTTTTTTGCATGAAATTGAGGCCTTTTGGCACCAACTTTGCTGCTACACGACGGAAACCCAAATCATTAACCACAATGTCTTGGGCGGATCCATAGGCAATGTTCAAGTCCTCCGCTATTTCTCTGATGGTTAATTTGCGGTTATTGACCAACATTTCTTTTACTTTATCAATTTTTTCACCGACTTTCGATGTCGATGGTCTGCCACTGCGTTCATCATCTTCGATTGACTCACGACCACTTCTGAACCGCTCGTTCCACCGGTAAACGACCGTTTTTTTAGAGAATCGTTACCGAAACACTTTTCCAACATTTCCAACGTCCGTGCGCCACTAAATCCGTTTTTTACGCAAAATTTAATACAAGTTCGTTGTTGCAAATTTAAATCCATTTCTGCAATTGTAAAAAATCGCCAACACACACAGAGATAGATGTACTCTTGGCTACGTAACATTTGCAAATGTCAAGTTATGACACTAAGATTTAAAGGGAATATCAACAACAGATGTACCAATTTAACAAAAAAAACAGAACTCAAATCGGAACGATGGGAGCACCACACGGTGGTTATTCCGGGAACTTTTTGGTCAAGGTAGTATAATCAATAAATTATTTTCTTATTGTAAGAATTTATTTAGAATGCAGAAGAATTAGTGCGGACATTTATTTTCAAAATTTCGAATGAATGAAAAAGTAAGGAGAATTACTTAACAATTTCAGTCACTTCATAGTATTCTGCCAGCTTCAAAACAAGGAAAGAAACATTTTAAAAACAATATAGTTTTATTTTCCAAAAATATCACATAAATATTACAAGCCTTCATGAATTCCACGATTTTTCTTTCCTTGAGTATTGTTTTAGCCTTCAGAACTCTCAGAAAACTCTCAGAACTCAGAAAAATGAGGAAGATCATTTCATGCAAACTACCAATTAAAATTATAATCGTGTTTATGTCAACTTCGACACAATAAAAAGATGAGGACATTCATCATGGATATCGCAATAAATGAAGTGGTTTCACCGATTTTTGCATAAAACACAACTGGGAGAATTTCAGTCTTTTCTCTGGAACGAATAAGGTATTTTATCTCTTGTAATATCCGTTTAGTGCGTTGAAAATAATGTTAATTAATAATTTTTTATTGATTTCTTTACAGTTTTAGAAATAGAGCTAGTTTTAGTAATTTAATTTATGAAAATACTTTGGCTCAGCAAAATCAAGGTTCCACCAATATATAATTTAGACTATCTTATCGATAGTTTTCAACTGAATTGAGCTTCCTTCAGATATTTTCGTTATAAAGATGGCACACACTTATGAGATTAGTGGTCTCTTTCATAATACATTTTCAAACATTTGAAGGGCTCACCTATTAACGAACCTATTTTACCTTCTTTGGACCAATTTTTACGCCGGAAATTGTGGGTGTATTCAGTAGTGTGATTGCGAGCTTTGGACGGGAGGAAACAGCGAGTTTGATTCAGCGGAAACGATTATGCATCCTTGCATGTACGGGGGTTTCAGCCGCCTAACAATAAAATCTGATAAATCAGCTAGAATAGTCACACTACAGAATCTGCCAATATACAGTGCTCATGGTATCGTAAATATTTCTAGTATTGACTCAGCCTACTTGGGAAATCATTAGGTTTTCAAGGAGTTTGAACACTTAAAGTGGTAGTAATTTGCAATGGTATCACATTACTCCAGGAGTTTATGTCAAGGAATGTGGAGCTTAAAACTTAATTGATTCAACTATTATTGGCAAAAATTGGGGGGAGATCGTTGGAGGTACTATTTGACGGGATGAAATGTTGACATTTTGTTGTGAAGAAAGCGTTGACGTATAGTATGAAGAGACTCTTCCACTGTAAGATGGAAATTTAGCAAAAGAAAACCTAGTTAACTAATTCGCATGAAACGCAATATTATTTGAAGTTGTGAATTAAAAATTTTTGTTTTCATGGTCACCGAACTAATCAAAATTAAACTCAATCAAATCCACGGATAAAATTTTCTCCCAAATTAGTTACCATCTCAAAATGTAAATGAAAAATATCTTTTCAAAAGTTTTTCATTAGTGACAGAAGAAAGAAAATTATTAATAAATTGTTATATCCCCCGAATATTTAATAAGAATTTGAACAGAGTAATCCACATTGAAAATCAATTTTACTTACATAATTCTTTTAAGTAATGAAGAGGAATAATATGCTGATAATGCCTCTTTATAATGTCTATTAAATGCTGCTTTAGTATCACAAAAATAAAATCTCTCGAACTTTCTCCGAGCTGTATTCTGTTAATTCTTATGTCACACGGAAATGAAGTGTTTTTGCACATAAAAATCTACTTTTAAAACCAAATTTACTTAACACAGTCCTTGTACAGATAAAGATAAATAACATTCCCTTCCCGTGTTGTCAACACACATTTGACAATTTTGTTGCTATCGCAATCGCAAAACTTCCTCGGGTGTATTGCATTAACTGTAAGACAACACGAAAATTAACTTAGCTGCGCATAATAATGAACATTTAAAATTAACATCCCTTACATAATGAGTTAATTGATAGAGATAAATAATATGCTACTTAAAGTCAAGCCATGACAATATTTTTTCCCTTCATGAAAAAGTTCTGATTTCATACGTGAACTTGACCATGCTGTTAAAAGATAAGCACAAAAGCCTCACTTGCATCCACAGGAAATGCTTGGAAAGGAATGCAAATTATCAAAACCAGATATGTGTACTGCCTGTGCCGGATAGATTCTTCTCCGACACTTGCCACTCGAATGATTTCGCTTTCAAGGTAATAAGACTATTGTTTCTCACCTATGGTGTGCAGTTGGGCATATCTGAATCACCCATGGCATGGCATTGAGGATATAGGCTTACTATGCTTACAGCTGATTTGTTACTTGGGGGGGAGACGAACCTGAGAACAGACGGCTACGAATACACAATATCTTTTGGAATTAACGTAAAACATTGTGGTATCAATGAAATTTCGTTTCACATTTTATGTAATTCTGATTATGCTCAATTTAATAACGTCTGGTGGACGAATGGATTCTATGATTAGAATTCTGGTTCCACGCATTGGGGCGACATAGAGTATTGGTCGCGGAGGATGTGAACATTGTTGCGGGCGACAAGGCAATCGAGCGCTCCCCTTTAAACATCGAAGTGGCGGCCATTTCCGCTTCCTCCGCCCCCGTCCTCTCTCTCTCTCTCTGTCTCTTCCTCCCTCCCTCCCCCCTCTTTTTTGCCTTCCCATCTCTCTCCCTGCTCGATGAGACCCCCGGCTACCACTCCCCCCGTCCTCTCCACTCTTCTATCTCTCTTTAACCCACATATTTCTACGCCTATTCACCTGAAACTCGCCAATACGTAATGTTCGTATTTTTGCTCATTGCGGTGAGTGAAGTATGCGCCGACATTAACACAGAGGGAAATTTAACCAACAGCTATTGAATTTGCCTGATAGTCTGGGAATAATTTACTTATTGTTTAACGGACTGAGGCCTAAGAAATGCAGTTGGAAGGATTGTAAAAATTGAAATAGGCCCATCAACTTTTCAAGAAACTGTTATAGTAGCCATTTGCAACAAGGTATTACTCACTCTACTACGACAATCTGATAGCTTATCCAAGCGTCTACTATACTTCCTTCTTCGCGTAGGAAGAGCCATATAGTTCATTTGACAAAATCCATTTGAACTTGGGGTGTCCAAGGACTGGCCTATTTTTAGCATGCTTATAACTTCCATGAACATTCCATACTTTCTTATTGTTTTGTGTTCCGAAAACTTAGTTTAAACTACTTGCTGTCGCGGAAACAATCGCGGACTTTGCTGTCAAGTTTCGTTAAGTGTCCAAGTTGGCACTTGTATGCAGTTAAATTATCGTATAAAAACGTATTATTTCGGAATTAAAATATCCATAGCACATCGAACGGATGTTGGAAACTCTTTCCATATCATAGCTATTCACAAACAACGTTTTTAATACTAAATAAGAGTCATTTCTTTGCTCAAAATGGGGATCATAAAACGCCAATTGAAGTTTACATGCGAAGGCTCACGGAGAACGAATGAACTCTAGTTTTATATAAGTAAAAACATCACCGTTAATTTTTCCACTGTGGATATAATATTTTTTCACAATTTCGACTTGTTTTCTAGCTAAAAGGATCTACATAATGAATCCATAATTCTTGCTTGAAACCAATGTGAACTCACCCCAATATTTGTTTCAGTATGTTGCGGGTAAGTTTATAAGCGCAAATATCTTTTTAATGGTGTAGAGCTATGATTAATCTCTCTTTTTACCTGTCCAAGGTTGATTGGCGTATTTGAACTTTTTCTGCATGAATAGCCGATAACTGTGTTTCTCTATCGTGAAAACGCAGTTTTTTTTTACTATCAAATGTTATAAAAAGCTAGACAGTCTAATTAAAATAACTATTTTCTCCAGCAAATTATGTGGACGGGTGTTCGACGTAAAGAGGATACATGCACTAGGTATATAGAAATTGAATTAATACAACATCGTTTGCCTATGGAGAAAATTTATTCGGAATTTTACCGGTGTTTAACTGATAATTGGATGAAATTACGAACGCAGTGCAACTATTCGGCGCTAAATGCAAAAGCCTATTTCTCTCTAAACTTTTTATTTAATTTTACCTCCAATGATTGCGTATGATCATCATTGAACTTTATCCGTCTCATTCGTCAGTTTTAGACGTACATCATAAAAAATTCATTGTTACATGATTAAATAATTTCCGTTTCTCAGTGCATTTAAAATTGTGTAACATTTGCAAATAAATCACACGGATATTTTGATTCATTCAATTTTCATGAAGGATCAATTGGAACTGGAAATTTTTCTCGAGTCTTGAAGACAGTTACTGAACAAAAAAATGCAACTTTACAGTTAATAATCCAATCCTTTGGTGCCCTTTCATCACTCTGTGCTTCATCTATAACCTCTTCGTCCCCGCTCACTCGGGATTCGGCGCCGCGTCCACCGCGATTGACCCCTCCAGCAGAGGTGCGACACTTGACCCATGATGTTGTCCGCGAGCGAAAGGGCGAACTCCACCAGCCAAGGGGAAGATCTCCTGAGTATGAGGGAGGGGACGGGAAGAGAGGGAGGAGAAAACAAGCAGAGGACGGCGCAAGATAGGCGAAGTTGGAGGGAGATATACGAAAGTCTATCGGGGTTGATAGAGAGACTGTTGCCATGGACTCATGGATTTTTTTGACGAATAATTCGCTTCATTTCATAGTACTTGATTCGAATTGGCGTGCTTTATTATTAGAATCATCATTGAAGGGTCCTCGCGGAAATTGGTTCCTTTCTGTCACTCATTTTACTAGGGATGGGCACCCATGTTCTCCCCGTCTTTTCTTCAAAACTAACGAGTCTACTCGTTTAATTGTCACATTTTTTTTACTTTTCCATGATTATGGTGTCACGGATACAGTTAAACCCGGGCGTTCAAATTAAAATGCAACTTTGAAGGAATCAATAGTATGTAGCACGCAAATTCCGAAGAGTAACTCTGGTATAGGCTAATCTCATCCCGGCCTGTGAAATATTTTAATGGCTACTTCGAATGACTTTCGTGTTTTGAGTTATAACAGTTAGCAGTAGTCGTAATGTAGGTTTCCGATGTATCCTTGGACTACACACTCTACCTAACCTACTATCTACATTATATTTATGGCTATTCCTTTTTGAGCAAAAAATGCAAATATTTTTAGGATTGCCAACACTTGCCGAGGCGACGTACGTGCGTCGTCCGGACGGAAAGCGGGGTTCCCTCAAATTTCTCTCTAGCCGCTACCGATGACTGCCCTTGCACTTTGCTAATGAACATGACCGAGGTCAGACGACTTTGAAATTGCAGACGCTTGGAGTCGGACGTCAAAAGTCGGCATATCTGTGGGAATCGGAACAATCTTCGAAATGATGACGTCAGCTCCTTTCGCACATCCAGTCAGAGTAGTTACTTCGTTGTTGTGCTTGAACATGTTCATGGGGCCATTCCTGGTCCCATTGCCACAAGGAATAGTTGTGGGGACCAACTCGTCTTGATATATATTAGCAACCCAGGTTCCCCCGTTAGTTGCAACCTTAGATTATTTGCAGAAGGCATAGAAATTTAGAGAGAAATGAGGACAGTGGCAGATTGCTGGCTACTATCTAGCGATCAACATCAGATTTTAGAGTAGTTTAAGAAATGGTCGGAGTAAGAATCAAATATTAGAAAATGTACGGCTCTGGAGTTGTTGAATGAAAGAAAGGAAAATCAAGACGCAGAATTTAAAATAGACGAGGCCCAATTAAGTATCTCAGAACAGTTAAAATACTTAGTTTGTACTGACATCAAACTTTTGATGGAATGCACATAAGAAGATATACGGGTCAGCCTTAAAGAAATCAGGTTTCATTAGACGGGATGCAAGAAAACGCAAGACTTGCACTTTTAAATAGATACAGGAGAGGATAAGGATAAAATAAGACCTTCTGATGTAGAATGAGACATCGTCACCGTGGGATTCAAGTACTCGTTCTTCCTTCGCCCAGTACTCAAATAATAACAAAATCAAACCAAGCGCTCAAATTTACTACTGTAGCAGTGCTACCGAAAGAGGTTCAGGGAAGATGGACAGATTACTTAGGATTTAAGGATAAATAATTTAAGTAAGATGTATTGCCTAGTTCCGTCAGATATTGAAAATATTCATAACGTGGGAAGAATTGATTTTAGATTTTTTTAAACTTGAAAGTTTATAATGGAATCCATTCTCATATTATCTCTCTTTACATAGAAGGAGAATTTAAATATACAAGGAACGTAGCTACGGTCGTGAATCAATGTAAACAAAAAAATGCCGAGACCGTAAACTTGTAAAACAAGTTTACGGTCTCGGCATTTTTTTTGTTTAGATATAAGGAGAAAATGTGACTCATAATTAATTGAAAAAAACTAAAAATGGTTTAATTGTTTCGTCATCTTTCATGGAATAGGAAGTTGATTTGCGGACGTCGGAATCGTATCCACCTTTCACATGACACAAAATCGCAAACATATTTAGACTTATCCGAACAATTTCCACATTGTTTGCTTTTTACGATGGCTGTATATTTTCCGTCTTCATGGCAACAGTCTTCGGGTGATCACTCCCTTGAACAAAAAGCTAGAAAAATATATTTATTATGGTGAATAGGTTATATAACCACTTGCGGGGTGAGAGGTTTTTTAAAAATTAGTTACAAACATATGAAGTGCACAGAGCCATAAAAAACGTGTCTCAAATTAAAATGTTTTACTGATGCTAAATGATAATTGGTGACCATAAAAAGTAGTAATGTTTAATTCATTTTGTAAGCTTTTTATGATGCACTTTTCGTTAGAGGAGGCCGCGTACGTCGTTTTAGTCTATCAACATGCCCTTTGAAGCGGAAGCAGTGCGCAGATGAGCACTTCCCTACACATAAAGTTTGCCGTGTACTTTCCTTACACTTTCCGTGAACCAACCCCTATCATTACGTCTCATTTTGCCTATCCCTCACTTCCTTGGATGTTGAAATGGATGGTTATCCTCATAAAATTGTTGTGAGAATGTGGCAAGAAATAATTTGAGCTTGATGTTTTCTTAGTCATTCAGAATAAATTTATTAAAAATTCTATTTGAGATTGGATATCGATTAAAAATAATTACGCCATTACCGCCAATACTCCATTGGAGACATTATTCTGCATCCCTAGTTTCACTTTTTTGTTAGTGACCCTTCACTTTCTGGACTTTTTCATATTTGTTCATAGCAGCAGTAAATATGTATGTTGTCGTGAAATATTAGTTAATAATCGTGAATTTTCAATTTTTAGCATTATAGTTATTGTATATTTGAAACAATTATATGTTTATTTAGAGTGTAGCTGAGATATTTGATTTCCTAGTTATATATTAATTACCTACCCATTTGTAAAGGTTATTTTGATTTGCTAGGCTATATAATGGTGTATTCAACTAGATAACATTGATTTTGTCGTGCATGGCGCCACTATTGACGAAAATCTAATCGGCACTTACACCTTAAGGAAGCTATTCGAAGCTGAGGAAGGATATAATTCGCGATGTGTCCTTTGTGTTATGCTACAGCGTTAAAATCTTAAAATAATGTGAATTATTATGAGAGCCCGTCCAAAATTTACATGTAACAAAAAAAACCACAG
Organism: Hetaerina titia; assembly: GCA_037158775.1. Taxonomy (NCBI): domain Eukaryota; kingdom Metazoa; phylum Arthropoda; class Insecta; order Odonata; family Calopterygidae; genus Hetaerina; species Hetaerina titia. The sequence continues at coordinate 37,867,645 of CM073772.1, read as the reverse complement.
CAAACAATCCCACAGTTGGCTTTATAAGTGTAATTAGAGGTCATCACGCACCGAGTCACTGAATGACTGAACTTCATGCGAAATTCAGTCTTTCAGACAGAATAGGATAGTCTATTATTTTCTATCCGGTACCACGCCCATTCTACATGAAAGTCTTTCGAAAAATATAACATTATTATTAAGAGCATAAAATAATGGTAGACTGCAATAATTTTTCTTGCCTCATTTTATTTTCTTCATTAGGCCCTAATAGCTTCACGTCAAAATGTCATCCAAAATACCTGGTCTCGATTGGCTACTTCATCCCATGTCTCCATCTCATCTGCCCAGTCTTTCAGCTTTGCATCACCTTACAACATGTCTGCCATAAATTTGTTCTGTCTTCTTCTAATTATACCTATTAACTTCTTCACTTCTCCCAGTCCATTCTTTGATTACCTTTCAGAATAGTTTGCCTAATTTTCCCATCCTTCTCCTTACCCCAGTTACGACTGGGCTTCATATACGCTCATCCACTTTCCTCGGCGACAATGTGTCTAGACCACTCGATGATGCTGCGTTGCAATTGGACGAATATAAGAGATTTTTGCTTACGGGAGAAAGAGAGAGTTGGGTCAAAATGCTTACTTCTGCACTAGCTTTTTCAGCAGCGAAGCTCAAAACAATATCTTTCCCCTCGATTACCAAGATTTGGATGAACACGTAGACATTACAATCGAGCGGAAGGTCTCATTAGTTTAGGTAAACACTCGCACGTGATCGAGGCACATCAACGGTACTTTCTCCTTAAAGTTTCCCTTAATATTTCCTTCAGTTATTATCCACAAGAGAACAGGGCGCAGAATATTTTATGCCCTTGTGTGTTGTCTTCTCGTGACTGAGTGCGGGCATACACGTGTGTGTGTGGACGCGCGCTCCAGGAGTCGCACAGCTGTTCCCGATGCTACCTTGCCAAACGCGAGAGGCAAAAGTAGAATTACGTAAGAGTCCCCCCTTCTCCCCCCCCCAACCAACCATCCTTCTCTCCCTGTGACCCTCCCTTCCTCTTCCTCCCCCCCCTCTGCCACATCATCTTCTCCCTTCTTCTTCCTTCCTTCCCTTCGGCTCGCCTCATGGGGCTCATCCCCCTCGCGGGCCTCCCCGTTCTTTACACGCGCGCACTGCTTCTCTCCGGACTCTCCTTCTCCCTCCCTCCCTCTCCCCTCCCCCGCGCCTCTCTCACCTTCGTCTCTCCTCCTCCACCTTCCAACTCCTCTCCCATGTCCACCCACCACCCGCTTCTTTTCGAACCTCCCTTCGGGTACGCCCACGCATTTGTCTAAATGGAGCTCTCTCCTTTTTAACGCCTCGGCATTGCACCTTTGTTTGTCCCCTCCCTTTCCTCTTCCTTAGACGCCGCCACACAACCATTACCACCACCACCACCACCACCGCAGTCTTCGCCATTCCCCCCACCCTGCGACGCAGCAGGCACGTCTCTCTGTTCAATCAGTTGGCGTGCGCGTTTTTTTTAAATAAAATCGAGAAAATGGATGCGGCGGCTAATTGTATGCGCGAAGGCCGTTCGTTCAGTTTTTCACGCTTTTGTCGTCCTTCCTGGGAGGAGTGTGCTGGGAAGGGGTGATAGGGGAATGGAAAGGGAGGAGGGAGGGGAATTCCGCGGTATGCACAAGCCGCTTCGAGGTCAAACAGGTAATAGGCTTATGCATATGTGCTGTGCCTAGTAGGGGGACGAACGCACCGAATGAAGTTGAGGGTCAAGTCACAGGTCAGAATATTTATACAATTTAGCACGATGGTTCTAAATGTTCGTGATCGTTTTACTTCGTTTTTGTTGTAAGGAATCTTGTACTAGTATGGTAAATTTTTTTCTTGCTGTTGCGAGGCTGCGGGTGAAAATGTCGGTCTGACGAAAGCAAGGAAAATAATTTAATCTTTATGATAGACACGTTTAGCTAGGTGACGATGTCTCTTTCTACTTCAGACGGTCTTATCCCGGTGCCTAAAACTATCAATATCATTTATAAACACAGCAACCCCTCGATGTCACGAGCAAACTTTGGGTGCCCTGTACCTCTACAGAAGTGTGAGAACTGTTGGTCTTAGTGCTCCCTGATGCTGTTTGCTATTGTAGTTTCTTTTAATAATATCATTGTAATGGTTCTTTTTTGATCCGGATATTCCAATTTGCAATTGTTGCCATATTTACAGATTAATATGTCATATTTGAATACTTACGTCTATTTCAAAATTAATTATTCATATCTTAATTTCTACTCTGATGTCCCCTACTAAAGAATCGTCGAGTTTCATGCCAGGTCTTGAATAACATTTTGATTTACTTCAGTTATTCCCAGGATTATTCTCACCTTAAGATTGATAAACACATAAGATTGAGAGACGACTTAAGATTGAATACATACGAGTTTTTAGCTGTGGAGCACTAACAATGAAAGACGTTCTCAAGTAATTGTTCTCATTTAGCTTGTGGATAAAATGAACACAGCGGGGTTACTCTGCGGAAGTATTTGACTACCAAAAATAAAATGAATTTAGATATTTACTGTTATGAGCGAGCCTCTAGCCAATAAAATTATGATGGTATTATGGCCTTAGAGTCTCTTTTCATAGCATCATGTGTCGGTGGAAATTAAATGGTAATGGAAAATATATGTCATACGAGTATTCAAGTTTATCTTGCACTTGTTTCTGTGTTTGCGTCGGACAATTGGGACTCACCTTTGGTGCTGATTGGTGAATTTAGTACAGTTCTAAGATGATTAAGCAAATCACGAGCAAAAGTTGCAAATAAAGATTTAGGCGATTTCATATTCTTTATATATTTTTTCCGGTGGGGTCGTAAATATGACTGTCATCAGCTCCTGCGGCACATCGTAAAACAATATTTTTGGAAATACTGTTACCTCACTTATGCCGGCTTAGGCCCGTGTTTATCTCTGAAAAGAATCCGGGAATGCGTAATCTATGGTATTTATGACGGTTACAGGCTGTATGCTTGGAAAATCGTGAGATTGGACGAAGATTAAGTAGGGATCTAAGTGACATACTGGATAAAAGGTGCTATTTCAACGAATTGTACTAGATTATTTGTTAGAGCTCATAACAACTCAACACAAGTGTGATTTTTAAATTTAAGACTTATCCAGGTGAAGTTATTTTCTTATTGCACGAAGACTTTCCGGATTTGGTATTGGGTGGTACACTGCAGTTTAGACGGTTGCAGTCGCCATCAGCGTCAGGGTGTAGTATATATTCATAATTTATCCTGAGCTAGGTTGGATATATATTTTACTATTTGATTTGCTGCCAAAGCTATAGATTAGGACGTATGGCAAAAGAAATAGTTCAGAAAACAGTGAATATTCTCATGAAAAAAAACAGAAATTATTAGGGAGTTTATTGAAAATTGATCGTTTTCTAACAGTGTAATTCAATGTATCCCGTAAATATTAATACTTAGTGTTAATATTGAAAGATAAATTCCATCTCACTCGTAATAATAATGTTTTAGTAAAGTTTTTCCACTTAGAAAGTACGTCACGCGAGAAACGACAAACAAGGGTTAAGTAGTTGTGCTCTCACACGAGACTGTCCATGTTCCCCAGCTACTTTCAGTTAGCTGACCAATGGTAGGCATCGCATTAATTGCTATGTTGTCATTTCGTCTGAGAGCTGTTGTTTAATGCATTAATTGTGTTAATCACCGTTGTTTAATTGGATGGGATGTTTTGGATGAATACAGCATAATTGTGTCAGCCGTTTATTCGCGGCTACTCTGTAAGGAGACCTCAATCCTACGGTGAAATACATTATAATATGAAAATATTGCGATGGAGAGCAGCGAATAAAGGAGATCTTATGAAAAATCCTCCAAAGAACTCTCGGAATAAACCGTTTGGAAAAATCTCAAACTTTCCGCAAGTAATACTTGAAAGAAAGACGCACGATGCTGAAGTGGGGTGCACGTTAACATGACAGTGAAAAGCAGCGCTCTCGGAAATTTCCTTAGAAGAAGAGAGTTCACAAGACATGAGATTATAAAAGAAGAATAATTAAGGAGGTACCTAGTCTACAAAGAACGAGAAAAAGTTCAAGGTCAAATTAATCTTCCAGCTATATAAACCAAATTCTGATAGCTCATGTTTGCTTTGTCTGGATACAAAATTTCTGAATTCTTTGAAGTCACTGCCTTAGGAAAACTTTTCTGTGAAATATTTTTTTCGTTACCATCACATTAATAATTAGTTAATTTATGACCTACTTATATACGCGACGCCATTTTTGGTATTACCGGAAAATACTTGATAGAATTTTTGAAAATTTAAAGCCCAATATATTAAGAAAATGTATATAAATTTTGCTGGCAGGAGCTATGTAACATGGTGCACAAGGGGTCTCTGGCAGTCATATTGTTGAGTACGGCGGGATATTGACAAAATTGGTTTTCCCGAATCACATCGTAGTCACCACTAACTTTAATTTTAAATTGAAGAGAATTTAAGAAAAAAATTATTGTTTGCGGTTGATTCATTTTGTTGTTCCAACGGTATAGCACGCATTTTTGCACTAATCAAAGGCAGCATAATCATGCTTTAATTAATTTTACAGAATTTTCTTTGAGGAACGTCGCTGGTCGCAAGTAACTTGTTTTCTAAAGAATACGGAGGGAGATAAACTACATTCATTCACGGATACAGATATCCTCGTTCAACCACAATTTTTTCGGCTATTATGGTCGAAGAAGGGAGGCATGGTAGCTTGGAGGGTATAGAGCCCAGCTACCGACCAAGAGGTTTTCCGGTCTCCAATCCTTGGTGACAAAACTCTTGAAAAACACCATCTAATATCCAAAGCTTTGAGATTTATCTGTTACTTCGCTTCAAAGGAAACCGCACGGTGGCACAGGGAATGGAACTAGCTTCCACAACATGAGTTTTTGAATTCCACGCATCAAATGGCCTAAACTGGGATGGGTTCAAATAAATTTCGGGCTGATCACTGTGGTTTTTACAATAATACCTCGGATTGGAGGTGAACAATTATTTGGTCGGGTAATTTTTCGTCTATTCGCTACTCATTATAGATGTTGGAAAATCATTATTATCAGATTTGTGTGAAGGAATCGAGAGATTTATTTCAATCGGTTGCACCATAGTTAGGCATCATCAACATGTGTGTCGCATCAGAGCTGATGATGAACGAGCGAAATATTTTAGTCGTGCTATGTCCTGTGGAAATTCAAAATTTAATTGAAACTTCGTACCTTTATGGTCAGTGTTTTGCCGTTGAAAAACTCCCAACGCTAGTTGAAATTCATAGACGTCAATGGTTCAATTGAAAGTAAGTTATTTCACCAAAGTTAAAGCCCGCGTTTTCAGTTCTAAAACTGTCGTCGTGAAAGCTCGCTTGTCCTACGTCCTTGGGGTCTTTGGAAGCGGACCAATCCACGAAGATACTAAATTTTACGGTATGCGTTTGAGGATATTGCATCAACGACACAGGCATCACCCTTTTTCTTCTCTCCTTTTCATTTACAATGAATGAATTAATGAATGAATAGCTCTATAAATCTTCCTGGGTAATCCATTAGTACAAAAACGAAATAATGGTACATTATACTCAAAATATGCGGTTGAAAAGGTGTTAAACAAGAACTCAAAAACTAAAGAAACCAAGACCAAGGAAAGACACATAAGTAAATTATACCTCATACAATAATTGAAATTCGGCAATCAGAACAACAGGCACAGCAAAAAAAATAATACCGTCTATAAAACTATAACCATCGAATGGGAAAGAAGTCGTCGGGATTTTAAACAGATAATGGTGAGTCAATCATACTATTTGGCGGGTAGAAAATTGCCCACGAAGTATCCCGAGGTTCTTCAATCCAAGCCACGCTAAACGCTTGGTATTTCGCTTTTGCAGAGTTTTGAGGGAAAATATCAGCGCTTCGCTTTGGTGATGAGAACTTTGACAAATGTCGTACAAAGTTTTCTTTGTTTTATTATGACTTAATTAACATTTTCTCCTCACTACCTGCCATTACCAGGCACCACTCTACTCCCTACCTCAGTGACCACCCGTTATCTTGTGCCACTCGGACACAGTGAAATTGCTAACAGATGACGATACTCAAGGCATTCTCTTACCAGCGATCGGACACTGTGATTCAACACAGTTTTAGACCCAACAAAAAGTGAGTGTTTAAGTTTCATGCTACATTTTGTCAAATAGGTTAATAAGGTTGTCATAATTATTTAAGGTCGACTTCAATAATCTCTTCTAAATAGTTGCCGATCAATTTCCTACGCTGCTGTACTCGTACTCACTATAACGTTCTTGCCTCTAACTTCAATGTTGGTTGTACTTTCTAAGTAGCGAAACCCCCATGCTTGGTCAAATGTCTCATTCCTTGAAATTTATTTCAATTTCAAGGAATGTCGTAATTCCTTAAAATTTATTTAAATACTATGTTCCCTCTCTAAGCAACAGGATATTGCATTTATTTCATTGGTTTAATTTATGTATTCAGTCACAAAATTCAAAAAAATAAGTGAATTACTTGCACACTATCAAAACGGGCTTGAACCGTTAACTTTGCAATCGATGATAACAATTCCTTTTCTCCCTCAATGCATATTTGTTTTCTATTTATTATTCCTCCTTATGCACAGAATCACCATTCATCGAATGTATTTACTTCACATTCCGAGCTCATGAAAGACTTCTCATTTTAATCATAAATGTTATCTAGGTATCGTTTTAGTTTTCCTACGTGCATATCTGTCGTTAGATTGGCTGCTAACTTTAAAATGGCCTGAAACCCAAAGGAATTTTTGAGCTTCTTGCAACGATAGCATGTGTTTTTCTTAAACTGCCGGAATATGTTCATTTTTTTATCAAATGCTACGGATTTAACTTCGAAACGAAAGATTTTTCTGCTCCAGGAGGAAATAAATCACTCGGTGAACTTTTTTATATTTTACATTTTTAATAACTGCTCAACATATTTTCTCAACCTACCGTAGAGGACCGTGGGTTTAGGACAATATGCATAATGGAAGGCATTTAATTTGTAAAAGTGAGATATTGTTCTGTATGTTTCTGCTTTCTCCTGCTTTATTATTATTGTGATTATTATATTAGGTAATCTACCGGTTAAGGTAGATTTTCGGATGGACACAACTATCAAATAAATATATTGTAACTCCAAACAAAACCCAATCGAGCATCCTAAACTACATCAGGTCCCTCTTCATCTCTGTGTACTTCTTTCCTCCCTTCATCCCATCCAACATCCTTATCCTGTTCCTACCCTTCCCTCGCTTGCCCAACATTCTCCCCTCTATTACCTTCTTTAACATCCCACTACCGCTCAATACGCCTTTCATCCATTTTTCCTGCCTCCATACGATTTGTCTCAACAAACCCCTCTCCTCACCCACCATCTCCAGTATTTCCTCATTTGTTTTCCTTTCGGTCCATTTCACCTTCTCCATTCTTCTCCACACCCACATTTCAAAAGCCTCCAATCTACGTCTATCCTCCTGCTTCAGCGACCACGTTTCCGCGCATTATTGTGATTGGAATAGGTAAAAACAAGTCATCGCCATTGCCTTTTCGCTGGTTGATTCCTCGTTGTCGGATGTCATATCTCATACCGAGGATCTCATCTCCAAATTTACAGTTATCTTTAGACAATCTGTGCTACATTGCGTAGTGTGCGGGTTTTATCTGTATTGTGTCCAATTCTTCATTTTTGAGATAAATTCCAAATGCCAACAACTAAAAGTACGGGACCAAACTAAGGAATAAATACCAATGTTCTAGATATTTCTATGAACATGCAACTCCTTGTAGTCCAGAGGCATTTGACAAGTAGGCGTTAATTCTAGGGTTTTTAGGTATCAACGCTTCAACACGTCCGGCTGTGAAATTGAAAACGTGTTTAAATCAGTACCAGTGTACATTAGTTAGTTTCGAATATGAGAATTTCTCCACTCTTTATGATCTCCCTTATAACTAATTATAATCTAATGTAATAATATATTCTAATCAAATTAATCCTCTCTTCCCATAGAAGTCATTAATGGTGAAACTAAAATAATATCTCAATAACTAGCCAGAGTTATGATAAAATTATAAATAGAGTGGAAGGAATAATGGTTCAGAATTTGAAGGTGTACATAAATATATGAATGAAGCATATGAAATATGAATAAAGCAAGCACGCTTTAATATTTCTATAGAAGATAATATGAATTACCGCCCGTAATTTGAGTCCAGAATGAATCTAATTAATATAAAACAGTACAGCAAGAATAAGGTAAAACATTTAATTGTCAATTATTTTGATAAAACTTCCTATTAGTTTCGTACGGCACGTGTTTCTTTCCATGTTTTCTTTAGTCTCCGTTTCCCGCAATAAATTTTGGCCAGCTCTCCGCTGGTGTGGAACTTGGCGAGGATGTTTAGCTTCCTAGGAAAAAGCAGTTGGTTCGAATCCAGGAATGGTTCTCCATTCCCTGTGAGACAGCACGGGAAAACCGTATCCTTGATGCTGCTGTATTTTTTAAATCATTTGTGCTCTCCAAAATTCTCTCCAATTAATCGGCCCGTGGATACCGAATGGGAGGATGCCACGTTACCATGGCGATATGATTAGATACACATATCTTATTAAGGCGTAGGCAAGCGTCCGATGTTATTTCGTTTCGGAAAGGAAACACGCATAGTTGTGATCACTCGCCGTTGTCCTTTTTGCGGCTTCTTTTATTTTTGCAGGTGTTCGCGTGTTAGTATGCGTGCGTTTATATTATGTGGGTGTGTATAAATTTTTTAAGCATTAAAGATGCACGGGATGGGCTCAAAGGAGATCTCTAGGCTCCCCATGATCAAAAGCGGTTCCCACAGCGACCTATATTGGGAATAGAGTGAGGGGTATTTGGCGGAGTGGGTGGCGAAGGAGTAGGGGAAGGAGGGGAAAATGATGGGGACAAGAGGCTGCAGGGAGGAGAGGGGAGTACGATTGAGTGCGGGAGTAGCCCCCGCATTAGGATACACTCGTCCAAGATCGGTTTAGCCTATATTGCAGCGATGTGCATTCATGCCTTTTCATGATTTACGAATTCATGCACTCGTCTTGGAAGATTTAATAGGTTCATGTGTTTCCGAGGGCGTCCGTCTGCTTTGGCGATTTTCCGACATGAAATATAGGCCGTTAATTTGGGCAAAAGTGGAAGGAGGGAATTGGGAGAAGAAAAACCCCGCCAAAAAGCCAACTATAGCTTTATGAAGATTGTATAGGCTTGATGTTAATGGTTTCACATCACGTACATCTGAGGAATTCACTTGAAATACTCTCTTAACGAAATACGCTCCAAACTCGAAAGAGTGATTGAAGAGAGTGGTGTCGAGCATTGTTCCTCGATTATGGAGCTAAAAAACCCCCGCGCGCGAATCCGGTCCCATGAAACTGTGCAACTGACATCCGATTTTTTGCACGCGGTTAAATGAATCCGTACAGGAAAAGAATACATTCCCTTTAGGCTTTGCAAGAGTGGAATAGGATAGACATTATGTGCTGTATTAGATGCTGCGGTGAATATTGTCTTAGGCCTATTATTATATCGTGCTGGATTTATTTTAAAATTAAACAAGAATTCACACGGACGGATAATTGTGAAAACCATATAAAAAATCAACCATGGTGTGAGGATGTTATCATTAGAGATGATGTATTCACGCATATAATATTCTGAAATTTCGGAATTTCATACTCACGTGAATAAAATCTTGTAATGTTTTTCCGCGAGTGACGTGAATGTGAGATATTGAGACAAACCTGATGAATTACCTCAGTCAAGCTGGAGGTTTTACAGTGGTTAATTCACAGGCTTCGCTTCTTCATTAGGCAGCGCGGTTCGGCAAAGTCTCGCCCTTTGTCGGCCAGCTTGGTCCATGAAACTGAGCGATTATCTTATTTCGTTCAGAAGCATCAGCGTTCCTGAATTCTTTTCCAATCATTCATCCTTGTTTTTTCGTCCGGTTGTTTTCAAACTTTTACCACTGTTCGACAGTTCGATAAGAATATGATAATTTATAAATATTACATGCCGATAGCCTAAAACTTAGATTTTGAATAAGAGAAATAAAATGAATTGTGAATGAAATAAAATAAAGTGGTTAGGATCAATCAAAATTTAAGAACTCACGGAAATCTTACTGAACTACGACTGGAAATTATACCGTAACGATGGTGTTTATCGTGAAGATCTCTATTTTACCCGTAGTAAATGTGCTCCAGGATATAAGATTCAAGGAGTGATGAGAGAAAGGATCCGTGGGAAATGCTGCCGCGTGGATAGAGGGGAGAATGAAACGTTCCATAGAGAGGAAGATGAGAGAATGAGAAGATTTTCCAGGAAATTTGAAAATTGGAGGGTGAGGGGAGAAGGTGTTCGGATTTTTGTCGTACACGTGTCGGCTTTTCTTGTGGTACATGACTGTATAAAGTGGGAGGCACGAGGCTGGGCCGAGAAGGAGAGCGCATACTTGTAATGTGGCGGAGAGTCGGTAAGTAGGGCGGGTGGGGGAGGTTTTGGTCGTCGGGAGAGACGGAAGGGAGGGAGTAGTGGAGGGGTGATAGGATGTGGGGGATGGGAGGGGAATAGGAGGGCAAGGGTAGGAGGCGGGGATGAGGAGGGAGGGGACGTGCTTTTGCCGACGTCTCTATTTATAGAGGGCGCTGCAGTCTATTATAGATGCGCACGCACAACACGGCTGAACTACGCACCCGGCGCTCCAGCGTCTCTAGGCAGCAAAGCCTTCTTCATTAATCTCTCTATCTCCCTCTTCCTTTCTACCTCCTTCCCCCAACTCCCGTCGTTCTCCTCATTACTGTTCATTTTTTACATTCCTCGTCTGGACCACTATAAATCCACCATTTGTTCCACTGAAGCGTCGTCGTTTCCGTGCCGAAATAATCTTCCTTGTCCTTCCATACTTCATTGCCGAAAAGAATTTTAAGTGCTAAGAGAGCTTCCAAAATACGGTTAAGGGTTAATTTGACAAGATCGATAGGATTTAGAGATTTTGAGTGCCATTGTACTCTGTTAACTGATAGATTGAATTGATAGTCCTGTAAATTTTAAATTTGAATTTGACGACAAAGAGTTTCTGGATCACGTTGATCATCAGAAAGCGCACTTCGGGGTAATCTATACTCACTTCAGTAGAAATAATAGGAAGCGGAAGTTGAGTTTATATTTTATTAATTTGGCGTCCGAGGTCAGGAATAAAAATTTACGTCTGATCATTGCCTGCTGATAATGGTCGAACAAAATTTTAAAAATCACTTCGCCAATATTATTTGCTGGTTATTTAATGAAAAACATGAATGTTCAAAAAATGAAAGGCATATACATTAAAGAAGTAGTTTAAAACTGACAGGAACTGCAAGTGTTTTTCGTGGGAAATTGGAGAGGTGATTCGTCTCCACTGAAGATTTTTAATTTTTTTGCGAAAGAGTAAATTACATTTTTGCCTTAACATTTTCAACATGGATATTTGTTAGGTGTTTTTGCGTCACTTATTTATATTAGAGTGCAGTTGCATTCAACTGTTTTTGTATTTATTTAGGCTGAGACACCGATGATTAATACATGAAGTTGTATGCATAGGAGTTTCTGTCGCTCTCATGCTTTTAGTGCATTTTTCTTTATTTTTACCAAGGTTAAATACTTCTCTTGATCATATTTTCATGTCACTGGCGAAATCACAAAAATATCCCAATAGAAATGTAATCAATATAAATAAGCGAGATTCTAAGATTATGTTGGAGGCAATTGAACAAAAAAATTGATGTCTACGCGCGAGTTCCTGTAAGATACTCAAAATTGATTATCACACAGGGATTCACAAAATATCTCGATGTAATATTGACAGAGGGAATATGGAATAATCAGTGGCCAAGGAGGAAACAGGTGACAGATTAGTTGTAGCTCCGAAATTCAGGGAGGGGAATTATCTCTTCTGTGTCATATTCGACGAAAGATCTCTCGTATGCTCTTCCATATTTCAGCATATTTCTCTGTTACGCGAAGCCTTTGGGATTAGCTGAATAGTGTTTCTTCCTCTCTTGGCACTCACTCTGTGGCGAACAGTTGGGTGAGCGTGGAAGTATATTTAAAATTTGTGGAAAAAGCCCCAAAGTTCTGCATTAATTTGTTTTGGCCACTTTCGATGTTTTGGATCTCCCTCCCCCATCCGCGTTCTCCCGCTCCTCCCCTCGCCTCCTGCCATCCCCTCCCACCGCCTTTCGCGTACTCCTCTCAAACCACCCTCTCCACTCAACCCCATCGCAGCTTCCCCTCCAGTGCACAGCGGCCGCTTTTATTTCCGGTGGCGCTATGGTTCTCCTATCCTTCCCCCTCTCGTCTCCTCCTCTTCGACCTTCTTAAGCACGCGTTCCCATTCCGCTCCCCCCTCCCTCTCTTTCCCCTCCTCTTCTCCCCCATTTCTCCCTCCCGCAGCCTCTCTGGTCCTCCAGCAGCTTCCCTTTGCCTAGCAACCCGACGGCCCTCACCCCCCTTTGACTTTATAATTCCCCCTTCTCCCCCGTGCTCTATTCCGCCTCACCCGCCTCCATCCCCTTCTCCAATCCTTCCCTTCTTATTTCAAACCACTCTTTCATGTTCTCGCCTTAAATTATTCTCATTACAACACCTTTCTCTGTTCCAGTCTTGTTCTCGCCAGGGGTTTCTTGTATCACCCACTCGCAGACAAGGGGTGATCATAGACGTTGAACCAGCAAGCCGCTCGTGAACGACTTTGAAGTGTTGTCGGGCTCAATTTTTTATGAGGTCGTTAAGGCTGCATGATCGTAATTAAGCGGCGATCACGTAAAATAAGATTAGTGAAAACGTCACACGGATCGTACCCTGCTCCGAACCTCAGGGTGCTAAGGCGTAGTTGGACCACTCATGCTCTCAAGTAAATCTTGCCAAGTGTGCAGATCGGTGCTGTTGGAAAAATCAGCAATGAGGTGTAATTATTTGGTCATGATCATTATTCAAACGTTCCTTGACGGAAATATGCAGCAAGTGTGCCTTTAAGCTTTCGCGCAAAAAATTGGCTGATTGGGATCCAAATGAATTGAATTCATATCCCAATGATAGCCTTTTTTTTATTTCCAACCAAGGTTAAAGGAAATTGGAATAATTTGAAACTTGATTTCCAAGCGTTCGGAAGCTTTTATTTTAAATACAAAAATTATGACCAGTCTTAAAATTAAATTTTATAGTTAATTAGCAAGAAATAGTAGTACACTAGCATGTAAACTCAATAAAACTTTCAGTTGAAATTTGCATTGAATGTTTCGGCGCCGACATAAATTGAAAAAATCATGCACTTATTAGACACTTCCATGTGTACTATTCTTTTAACATTATTTATTAATCGTTTAAGCGAAACTAAAGTTACAGTACAACTATTAATCGAGCGATCTCGTTATTGATTGCATCTATTTTTGAACGGATTCAAACGAAAAAGTGCATATTTTCGAATTTTCCTATAAGTTACGTTTTCTTCGAACGGCTGGGTTTAATATTTACGTATCTTACGCGTAGATGTTGTATATTTTTTTCCCTAGTGTAAATTTGCTACAAAAATATTTCAGCTTATGGATCCGAGGGATACCAAAGTCGGCTAATGGGTAAGGCGCCTGGTTCGGTCTCTTCCGTCGCTCGGAATCTCCTTCCCCCACTTTCCGCCCCCCACTCTCTTCTCCCCCCCCCTCACGTCTCCCCTCATCAATCCCTCCTCTCCCCCCGTGTCCTCCTTCCGTCCTCGGTCCCTTCCTCCCCTTTGTCGCTTCCAACTTAGTTCTTTACTCCCATTCCTGCCATCTCGCCTTCCTGCGTGCATCCTTCACTCGAAAAAAAATCTCCCTCCTCACTCTTATCCGAAATCGCATTCCCAGATGCCAGAGCGGCACTACTCATGGAGCATGCGACGCCACAAGTGGCGCCGCGTTCTTCTGAGTTTCAAAAGTAGAGCACGGTGTTTGGAACAACATGAGAGATCATTTGCACTTTCCCCTACGTCTTAAATACATCTCTGATTCAAAAGGAATTCCGCAGGGCTTTGAGCACTGTTGCTTCCTTGTTAATTGCCGATTTAATGTCAAAGTATCGTCCTTAAAGACTTAATATTTCATTCTGTCACGATAATTTTTTCACTTCGGAATAAGGTATAATTTATGACTCATCTAAGTCGTTAAATATAGAAAATGTAGCGCAGAGGGTTAATGTGATAGCCATAACGCGTCGGGCGCCCTCAACCAGATAAACTCGGGACGTATTCTGTCCTCAAAACAGTCCTCTGTTACCCTTAGCTCTTTTGTAAGATGGGTTTCTGCTTGCTGAACATCTGAGTCATAGTCTTGCGGTGAAATATTTGGCGTATATAAGGAGAAAGAAAAAAATAGAAACAGCGGCTGCATAAAACTTAATAAATCTTTTAATATAAACTTATAATCTTAGTAATATCTTAAATAATCTATCATTATTACGTTTTTTTGTATACTTTTATGCTTGTAAATTGATATTTTAGTGCTAATTAAACGAGGCTTACGAAATCACGATGTTTTCAGATCTAATCCGAGTATTATGTATAGACACTTCATAGATACCTTCGTAATTTGCCTTCAAGCTTCCCATAATTTATTTTTTCTAATTTTCATTGTAAATTACTTTGATTAACGCCTTTAATGCCAAAATATGTGCCTTTTCTCGATTTTTATAATGATATTTACAGATGCCTGATAATAAGGTTTACCATTTTGGAATTCATGCAATGAACAGATCCCAATGTAACGAGAATATTAAGATACATTTACACCATATGAATTCCTTATTTCATTAAGTTCGAAATCTAATTCAAACGCCATGGAAATATTTGAAGGCATATCACATGATAAGATCTTATTAGAATGGCAACAAACCCAAACAATGAGCGAGAAGTTATTTACCCGAGATTTGGGATGCTACTGATTACGCTTATGTTCGGAGTGGATGAAATACAGAATAAGAAAATAAAGTTTTAAATTGATAACCAGTTTATGGGAAAAACAGGTCTATTATTTCCTGTAAATACTAAGGCATATATTATAATTGCGCATGGTGTATGGAAGCAGGGGACTTTTACTGGAGGAATAGCGCTGGCTGAAAAGGTGGCCTTGGATTGTATGAAGAAGGGAGTTCCCCGGTAACTTTGCTTAGAATGGCTTCATATAACCATTTGCCTTCGTGTGTCACGGATTTAGTGGGTATCCGAAGACCACGTTTCTAAGAATTGCAGTAAAATATGTGAAATCTCGAGACTCCCAACGCAAATTTCGCGCCTCTCAAACTCAACTCGTGAGTCATATTCTTTCTCTACGATGACTTTTAAAGACGAACGAATGATAAAATATGAAAGTAAATAATAGTTAATAACCATTTATTATCTGAAGGGTTAGGACATTTTCTTATGCCAATTTAAATTGATCATTTTAAAAAAGCTCCTGCTGTAGCAGTAGGTACTTGGTACATTCATACAAGATATTCTACTTATTTATTGATAGGTTTCCCGGCAGCCCATAGTGACTATTACTTTAACTAAAAGCATGAAAATACCGAAAAAAGTAATTACTTCTTGTTTCAAATCCCTAGGACAGATTTCCGATGCCGACACTTATGGGTTATCATTTTAAAAATATTATCAGTTTGATCGCAAGTATAGTTTCATTGAATGAATTGAAATTATTTTGATCGAGTAAAACTTTGAAGGGTTTTTTGATTCCCGAAAAACTTTTTATGACGACAGTATCAATTACCAATTTGAACTTGAATCTTATCATTTCCTCGATAAATTCAATAATGGAAACTTATTTTAAACGTTACTATGACAGAATGGCAACTCAAAATAAGCGCAAAGGGCAACCTTCCGTAAAGTGGAAACCTTTTATGAAATTCTAACATTGGGGGCTGGTTGCTACGAGGTAAGAATGAGTAAGGCCTCAGGAGGATAAAAGGATGGGAGAGTGCTAATAGAGATGGAATAAGATGAGTAAAGATAGATAGGTATTCTGTGCTGTCGTTGAGCGTGTGCTGTGTCTTCCGCGAAAATACGCCTTTGAGTTTATTTAGTCATTGCAAGTTGAGAATTAACTCAAAAAAATGAGAAAAAAAGAATTTAATGCTTGTCGCGCAAGACAAAGGACATTTAATATGTTAATCGTTGATCCGAAAACATTCCCACGTACACTCTAACGGTCACTGAAAAGCAATTTGTATTTCGTACCCAAAGTCCTCCTGTGGTTCAACGCAATTCAACCATCCCAACCGACGGTGATCACTTACTTCGCTAGAACTCGAAACACGCGCGCGCTCGCGTCTTTTACAGAAGGAAAAGGTCACCCCTCTGAACGTGAAGAATCGAAAGAGTTAAGCCTTTAAAGGTTGTAATTAACTCTTCTTCCGATTCGTAGCGTCGAAAACTCAAGTGCGGAGGGGGGGAGGGAGAGAGGATAGGGGAGGAGCAGGAAGGAAGAGGAGAAGGATGTTATAAAAGAGGAGAAATGGGGAGTTTTACTACGGCTAGTTGTGCGGGGGATGAGTGGGGAAGTACTGGGAGGGGCAAGGACGTGATGGGGGAAGGGTATAGAGATGGAGGGAAAGGGATGACGGGGGAGGAGGAAAAAGTGCGCGGAGGGGAAGGACTCATCTTGTTCCCTCTGCTCAAGGTCGGATGAAGAATTGGCAAGTCACTCTTTGGAACAATGAGCCGCTGTCCGCTGCACGCATGCATTGCAGCGGCTGCCGCGGAGAGAAGGTGCAGCTACAGGGGGAGGGAGGCGGTGAGGGGATGGGATGGAGTATGGTGAGTGAAAGAGATGCAGAGAGTGAGAGAGAGGGGATGGGAATGAGGACCGTTTTCGAGCTAGGAGGAAGAGAAAGAGACAGCTAGTTTCCCTCACCCCTCGGAGTCCTCAGCAAACCCCCAGAATATGCTATTATGGTAAAAATCATTGGTCGGTAGATATTGGACGATACGCTTTGTCTACTGCGTTAAGACTTCAATGAATCCAGACATTCGTATTTTACTTCCCACAACTTTCTCCTTCGTCATTCATAAATCCATCTACATATAGTATACTGAATACCACGAAAGAAGCCGCAAGGGCGTTGGCATAGTTGGCGTTGGCAAGGGGTAGGGTGCATATGAGCGAACTTACATGTGAATATATACACGTATTAGCTCATATACTAAAACACTAGTACACACAGATACCTACTATCATGCAATAATTAGCCGAATCATCAAATGTTTGTCTTTAAGTAAACATATACGGGTACTTGGGTTCGATTTTGTCATCATTACTTATTGGACGCTGATGGAACAAATACTACAAA